>BSBK01002903.1:0-490120 GCA_027943335.1 Chamaecyparis obtusa
ATCGGGTAAGAGTTAGGGTTTAGTAGGTCATTTTGTGTTATGACTTAGGGTTCGACTAAGAGTTAGTGGAAGGGTTAGGGTTATTGATAGGGTGAGAGTTCGAGTTAATAGGATATTTAACGTTATGATTTATGCTTCAAGTAAGAGTATGTTACAGTTAGGGTTAGGGTTACGATTAGAGTTATGATTAGTATCATATTTAGTTATTTCATGAGGGTTAATCGTGGGTTAATGATGTGATGCACAGTGTTCAATTTGGATTGGTATTAGGGTTAAAATATTCATGCAGGTTAGTATGACAAATAGGGTGAACAGTCAAATTAGTAATATGATTTGGGGTTGATATATAGTGTTTCTTGTAGGGTTAGTGATGGGCTATGGTTACGATTAGGGTTAAAATATTGGTTAAGGTTACTATGACAAATAGGATCAACGGTCAAATTAGTCATATGATTTGGGGTTCACATGTAGTGTTTCTTGTAGGGTTACTGATGGGTTATGGTTACGATTAGGGTTAAAATATTAGTTAAGGTTACTGCGTGACAAATAGGATCAATGATCAAATTAGACATATGATTTGGGGTTCACATGTAGTGTTTCTTGTAGGGTTACTGATGGGTTATGGTTATAATTAGGGTTAAAATATTGGTTAAGGTTAGTATGACAAATATGGTGAACAGTGAAATTAGTAATATTGTTGGGTGGTTTAACCTATTAAGGGTTATTATAACCATTATACTAAGCATTTAACCTATGTTAAATGAGAGGGTTATGGTTACAAATAGGATTATGGTATAACCTAGTAAGGGCGACAAGAGCAACTTCATCAATTCTAAACTCATTTGTGGTTCATAGGTAGTGTGTCTTGTAGGGTTAGTGATGGGTTATGGTTACGATTATGGTTAAAATATTGGTTAAGTTTAGTATGAAAAATATGGTGAACGGTAAAATTAGTAATATTGATGAGGTTTATATGTAGTGTTAATTGAAGTTTTAGTGATGGGTTATGGTTTAACCTATTAAGGGTTAGTATAATCAAAATGGTGGTTAGCATTTGACCTATGGTAAAGGACATGGTTATGGTTTTGAATGGAGTTAGTATAACCATTATACTTAGCATTTGACCTATGGTAAAGGACATGGTTATGGTTACAAATAGGGTTATGGTTTAACCTATTAAGGGTTAGTATAACCCTTATCATGGTTAGCTTTTGACCAATGGTAAACGACAGGGTTATGGTTTTGATTAGGGTTAAATTCTCACCTTAGGAGTATGACATATATAAGTAATTAGAATGTTAACAATAACATATTAGAGTTAGGGTTAGGGTTATGATTAGGGATATGATTCTATGTTTATAGTTAGGAATAGTATTATAATAAGGGTTAGTATAACCGTCACGTAAATACCATTATAATTTTAACCTTAGGAGTACAATTAGACTATTGAGCATGTAGGGTTAGGGTTAGGATTAATTTAAGGTTGTGTTCAGCATTAGGATGTACTGTATATAGTCGGGGGTTAAATCATATGTAGTGTTAGGTATACAGTTACTATAAGGGTTACTATTAATTTTGGACTTGCACCTTAGGAGTACTAATAATTTTTGACTTGCACCTCAAGAAGGGTTACAATTAGTTTAGAATTTTAACCTTATTCAAGTACTATTAATTTTGGACATGCACCTCTCACATTAAAGGTAAAGATAAAGGTAAGGGGTTAGGGTTACCATTACGGCTAGGGTTAGGATAAATTAATTTAATAATTATCATTAGTATCACATACAACGTTACAATTTAATGTACAGTCAATGGTATATACATGGTAACAACTAACTTGAACAGTTAGTTATATTACTGTACAATCATTATTGTTAATTTAACATCGTGGTATGGGTTAAGATATAGTTTTATTTTAGTTTCCATTGAAGATTAACTTTTAATAGTTTATTTAATATAGTTAAAGGTATTGGTATAATTTTTTTAACATTGTTCAAGGTTAGGTTAGAAATAGTAATGAATTAGATGTCCTCTATATTTATTTCCTCACATTTAATCGATGCATTCATTGAACAAATAAATATTAGAAATACAGTTGTCAACAAAACATGTTGCAAAATGTTGGAAGTATAGGGGTAACCATGATGGGAATAGGAAAAAAAATATATTAACTATCTTGTTCGTGAAAGTTACAAACAAAGATGAAAGGGGAAATAGAAGTCCCACTACAATAATTTAGATAATTAAGAAGTGTGAAAGCCAAGATAAGAATGATCTAAATCAATAACATTTCTCCATAATGATGCAAGTACATCGCATATTCTTAAACAATAAAGTTGGTATTGCGACCTTTATTTGTACAATGATCACAGTATACTTCTTTGATCATTGATGGAAATGCATCCACTTTTGCAGATGTCTCACGCAAAACTTTCGAAACATCTGCCATCTTCTTTATATCTAGTTCATCAACATAGTCAACTGATAACACTGCATTCTCCACAGCTTTGATTATATTTGTGCATGACTATTGAATGATTCACGTACACTTGTCAAATTCACTCTCAAAGACATCATTTGAGGCCGCCAAAGCAGAGGGGCTTGTAACCATGATGTTGGACTCTTTGTCAGAGGTAGCCATAGGTGGAATGGTATCCTGCAAAGTTTTAAACAAACATCAGTATATATAATTAATCAGAATAACCATTTTGCATTACCATTTCCAATTTTAGATGCTACCTATAGTGGAATAGTATATATGATTTTGTGGAATTTTTTATATTTAAATTAAGAAGTCAGGTTTGCAAACATGATATAAATTATATTAATGATACATATTAAACAAAAGAGAACACGATTTTGAAATATGATATACTAATTTATCGCATAAGGATAATTCAGAACAATAATGACACAAAATAGGAGATTAATAAATAATGCAATATTTAATAGCAATACAACATTACAGTACATCATTAATTTTCAAGACACTTGAGTCTAATTTCTTCTACTTTTCTATTGGATAGTTGTTTCCTAGTCTTCATTTTTCATAGCGGTCATATGTGAATGGTGGCATGATTCTCAAGCCTTCTAGAGACTTTACATGAGATACAACTACAAATGTCAATCCTACTCTTTCTCTTGGGCCTATATCAACTGTGGCTTTGGAAAGAGTTAGTCCTTGAAATTTATGAATTGTCAATGCCCATGCCAACCTTAATGGTAACTAAAAGGTTCTACCCCTCTGGACTGGTGATATTGGAACTATTCTTGGATGACGGTCATCATATGGTGTTCCAGAATAATTATCAAATTCAACTGTAACATAAGCAGGTGGTTCAGGTGGGGCGGTTCCTCATTTGTACACAATATTCTAGATATATCCCAACGATCCATTGACAAGACCAGCTTCAATCCATAGATTTGTAGTTAAGATGACCCTTGAATCCTTACTAAACAATAACTCTAGATCAAGTTCTTCATTCAAGAAATCTTCAATTGTATTACCATTCCTTGACTTATTTGCAAGGCTACATGCAATAGGTTGCCTCAAAAAATATAACATCCTCAAGTTATGGTTATGAACATTCGTATTTGTAGAGAACAAATGCATTGCCTTGTCAAACTCTGATGCAGGGGAGGGATGGAGGATCCAATAATGGGTGGTTTAAACCTACACTGCCAATTATAACAACAACAAGCACAATGGAATACAACAGTATAATGCTTCAAAATAGAATTTAATTCAACATGCCCGACTGTGAGGCCTTCCAAGTTTTGGCCTTATAGAATGAAATTACAAAGTATCTCAGCAATTTTCTAGCTATTCCAGCTCTGAAACACATCAACAACTGATGGAAACACTAATTCAGATCTAAAATTGAGCTCACAAGCCTCCAAGCAATCTCCTTGTTTCCAAGTATGCAAACCACTAGCTCTGTTACTACAATATCAAATAAAACATCTAATCTACAAGATCTCGTAGGATCCAATTATGTTTCTACTCTCATACTACTACCAATCTCCCATCATATCACTACTACATCTACATCTTTCCTCCTTGATGATGATCATGATACTCTACATCAACCTAAACTCTCAATATATAGCCAGCAAAGCCACAAGTCGGCCAGTCAGGCATTTAATTACAATATAGGTCCAGCCTAAGGAAAGATACCAAAACTAAATAAGGAATGATCAACATGATGCACCTTTATATATAGGTCCACACATGATCCAAGAACATGTCCCTAACTTAGCAAGCTCCAATTCCATCATACGAAATCGCAAAAGATGAAAAACTCCATGTTTCATGTGAAATGGGTTGAAAATTGATACCCGAGAAAAATGGTCATAAATTTTAACTCATAATGAATTAGGACTTCAAGTCTTAGGAGAAGATATTACTTTAGGTCCTCTTAAAATATTTAAGAGTGCAAAGGCTGATTCATTAAGAATCAACAGATACACACCGCACAATCAGCACATAGAAAGCAAGAAAATACAGCTTTGGTAGCAAGGAAAACATCTCTAACTTTGAAATGCTCCATCCAATCCTTATGCCCACATAGGAGAAGGTCCAATAATAGGTCTAGTCCATAACACCCATGAGCCAAGACCACATAAGATAACTCCCAATGGTGATTGATTGCATAACCAATCTTCCAAACGGTCCAGGTAGGAAACACACAGAACCAGTTAGAGAAGATCATCAAAGATCTCCCAAACCATGCCACCTCAAGAGATGCATTCTTAGACATAGCCTCCAAAAAAATAAAGGAACAAATACCTTTCATCGCACATACCATAGATCTCTACAGATCATCACAATACAGAAACTCATAAAGCTGCCCAAAATAAAGTATTGTATCCCTCTGATAGGGAATTCCTCTAAGACTAATAAAGATCTTCAGGAACCCAAAATGCTCCTGCATCAGATTACTGAGGTAAATAGAAAGTATGTCGCATACTTTAATCTCAAAATAATTAATTGCAATCAACTTCATCTTCACCAAAGGCTTCCAATCCATCAAGGACAAGAGAACAAATTGGAAAATCAACCATCTATGCTTCATCCATTCAAACATAAGGATCATATGAATCTCAACAATCCAATCAACATACCACTAATCACCACAACTCATCTCAGAAACAAGAGTATCCAACTCCCCAACAAGTAGATCCAAAGTTAGATCCACATCAATATGAAATCCCTCATCATCAACATCCCATTTCTACAACTCATCACAAGACTCATTACTGTCAACCAGTAATTCAAGTCCACAACCAGCAAATAAGATCTGTACCATAACATCAAACAAAAGCAAGTTGACAACACCACCATCACAAAGGTGTTCACCAACAAGTAACTCTTCACCAACAACAATCTGATCAAGCCCAACCATATGCTCTGTAATTCTCATGCCAAATCCATCCATTTGCTCATGAAAACCAACACATACCTTATCATCTTTAGCGAAGTCATCCTTCACCTCTTCCTTAAAATCAAAGTGTCTTCTTCTCTGAATAATCCTCTTAATCGGCTAGACAACTTTCTTCCAATGAGACTTCATCATCTCTTCAATCCAGAGATTGAATTTAGGCCAAAACTGACCCAACTTATCCATCAAGTTCCTTTCAAAGTGCAACTGCCTCTACTCGGTGATCTGATTGCAAGATTCCAATTGCCTCCACACACTTGATGATCTACTATCCACACACACAGGATCTTCAAGCTCTGATACCACTTAACACAGGGGAGGGATGGAGGATCCAATAATGGGTGGTCCAAACCTACACTGCCAATTATAACAACAACAAGCACAGTGGAATACAATAATATAATGCTTCAAAATAGAATTTAATTCAACATGACCAACTGTGAGGCCTTTCGGGTTTCGGCCTTATACAATGAAATTACAAAGTATCTCAGCAATCTTCTAGCTAGTCTAGCTTTGAAACACATCAGCAACTCATGGAAACTAATGCAGTCAAGGATGGTGGATCCAATTAAGGACAGTCCAAACCTGGCAGCCAATAGAACAACACAACGAAATACTCAACAATGCAACACAAAGTAATTGTTTAACTTTGATTTTCATTAACATGCTCGACTGTAAGGCCTTCCGGGTTAGGGCCAATTACAATCAGAAACAATTCTATAAGATCCACAATAGATCCAATACAATCTCTAGCTAGTTGATCTCTAAAGACAATCAGAAGCTGATGGAAACCCTAAGGTAGATCTAAATGTGAGCTGCCAGGCCTCCAAGAAATCTCCTTGTCTCCAAGTATGCAACCACTAGCTCTGCTATTAGAAACTATATGATAAGAATCAGATCTACAAGATCATGGAAGATCTTTTCCACAACTTTGCCAACTTCATCTTTAAGCATCGCATCTCATCTCTCAGATCTGCTAAGTCGTGTCTGTCCTAAACATCTACCCAAACATCTCTTAAATACTAATCATCAGCCACAAGTCAGCTGGATGAAACCCTAAATTCTTCCTAGCAAATATTAAATGCCATACAAGTCAGCTTACAACTATATACAAACATTTAATTCAGCATGCCAGCCTGAAAACAATAGCTACCAACAATAAATGCACCAAGTCAGCCAACAAATCACACGGAACTCTATTCGATAAGCCAGATCTACCGAGAAGCAATGAAATAACCGAGCAAGCCAAGCATCACCGAGCATCGCACACATGACCGAGTAACATGTTCACCGAGTGCCAGAGATTACCGAGTTCCTTCAGCGATCGAGCTTCCTTCAATGACCGAGGCCATCGGTCAAGGCTGCAACCGAGCAAAATCGGCCAAAATATAGACACTCCATGCAGTTTCACTGAGGAAAAGGAATGCCCCTGCCTCAACCTTGGATGCCCCTCCATCAGACACCCCAAGTTCAAAAAGATGTTCATATGTGAGAAGAACATCTTCCACGGTTCAGCACATAAACCTCGAACTGGTTCTTCACATACAAGTCCTCCATCTTTTCTACTTGCATATTTTTCCACTTTAGTTTTCTCTATCTCTTCAAGTCCTTTCTAGACAATGCACAGGTCGGTTCTTCATACTGATCATTCATTTTCTCTAGATCTACAATCTCAACTCAACTACCAATACTCAGGCTTCTCCTACTGAGCGTTGTATCCATCAAAGGCATCAGTGAAAACTTCATGTCATTCTTCTCAACAGTAATGACATTCTTCACACAGCCATAAATAGCTTTGCAATCATATTGCCAAGGTCTACCGAGCAATATATCACAACTATTCATATCCACAATGTCACATAACACAAGATCCTTATACTAGCCAATCTAAACATCAATGAAGCATTGTTCTCTAACTTCCAAAGCATGAACATCTTGCAACCAACCAATCCTATAAGGATGTGAATGTTTCATTCTATTCAAGCCAAGTTTCTGAACCATGTCCTCAGCAACAAGGTTATCAGTACTACCACTATCAACAATAACATCACAGAGTTTACCTCCAGACTTACATCGAGTCTTAAACAAATTACTCCTCTGACAAGGTTCATCCTTTGTACCGAGAAAAGTTTGTCGAAGCAACAAGTTCTCTGATTCAGGTTCATTCTGAATGTTCTCATTCACCATAGCAGTTCATCGGTCAACCTTCTTCTGTGTACTCTCAAAAGAACCGTGTCCTTCCTCTCCATAGTTATAGCAAGTACCCTTAAAGATAACTCTATCTGTCTTCTTCTTAGGTTCCACAGGTTTCTATTCATCTTCTGCATCAGTCAATTTATCCTTTGCCGAGTGATCAACTTTCTCCTTCCCTCGACAGTTACTATGTTGTTTCCTCTTTAACTTATCTTCTACCTTCAGAGCATACTGATAAGAATCTTCAATAGAATCAATCTTCATCATACCAAGCTCATCCTAAATATTGAATCTCAGACCATTCACATACTGAGCTACCTTTTCCTTAGCAATCTCCTGGTGTCTAGACTAAATAGTAAGTTTGTAGAATTCCTTGGTATAATCTTCAACAAACAAATCCTTCTGCTTCATATTCTGCAACTTCATAAACAAGTCAAGCTCATAGTCAATTGATATGAACTTAGCTTTCAATTTAGCCACCTAAAACCTCCACTAATTGATCTTCATTTCACCTTCATCTTCCCTATCTCTTTCGTAGTTCCTTCCACCAAAGAGCAGCATGTCCTTTCAACTTTGTCTGTGCTAATCTCAACCGAAGAGGATCTTCAATTTCTTCCAGCTCAAAGAAATCTTCAAGTTCACTAATCCAATCAATCAGATTATCAGGTTTCAAAGTACCAGAGAAAGTAGAAACTTCCATTCAGTAATTACTAAACCAAGCAGCAGATCTAGGTAACCGAGCAGTTATGTCTTCACCAGATCTATCCCTCTGGTCTTCACCACTAGATCCAGTAGGTTCAAATTCTTCAACAGCTTCTTCATAGCCATCCTCAGTACCAACATTCTGAGGTATGCTAGTAACAACCCTCATGATCTCGATGACCATGTCATTCTTCATTAGTTCCATCTCAGATCTAAAATCTGATTTCACTTTCTTTGTAATCCTAGATTCCACAATATCATAGAGGTCTTGAATAACTCTAGGGTCCAATCTTCTCAGAGGCATCCTTAAAGATAAGAGAAACCCTTGGCAACAAACCCTCGCCGACCACCTTGTGACAATTTCCAAGTTGTATACAAGTCAGATCACAACCTACAATCTTGCAAACAACTAGGGCACAATTTCACAAGTTCAGTGCCACTGATCTACAATCAAGATCATACGATCTTTCCTCCAACAAGATCAACTTCACAAGATCAGCCTTGCTAGGTCAACATTCTACAAGATCAAGCTTTTCTACACAAGATCTACTCTGCTAAAATAGGAACATACTTCACTATAATACCACCTAATGCAGTCAAGGATGGTGGATCCAATTAAGGACAGTCCAAACCTTGCAGCCAATAGACCAGCACAATGGAATACTCAGCAATGCAACACAAAGTAATTGTTTAACTCTGATTTTCATTAACATGCCTGGTTGTAAGGCCTTTCGGGTTAGGGCCAATTACAATAAAAAAAAATTCTACAAGATCCATAATAAATTCAATACAATCTCTAGCTAGTTTAGTTCTGAAGATAATCAGAAGCTGATGGAAACCCTAAGGCAAATCTAAACTTGAGCTCGCAAGCCTCCAAGCAATCTCCTTGTTTCCAAGTATGCACCACTAGCTCTGCTATTACAAACTATCTGATAAGAATCAAATCTGTAAGATCATGGAAGATATTTTCCATAACTTCACCAACTTTAGCTTTAAGCCTCACATCTCATCTCTCAGATCTGCTAAGTCATGTCTCTCCTAAACATCTACCCAAAGATCTCTTAAATACTAATCATCAGCCATAAGTTGGCTGGATGAAACCCTAAATTCTTCCTACCAAATATTAAATGCCATGCAAGTCAGCTTACAATTGTATACAAACATTTAATTCAGCATGTCAGCCTGAAAACAACAGCTACCAACAATAAATACACCAAGTCGGCCAACAAATCACATAGAACTCCAGTCGGTAAACCAGATCTACCGAGAAGTAGTGAAATAATCGAGAAAGCCAAGAATTGCCGAGCACCAATGTTGACCGAGCATCGTAGGCATGACCGAGTAACATGTTCACTGAGTGCCAAAGATTATCAAGTTCCTTCAGTGATCGAGCTTCCTTCAATGACTAAGGCCATCGGTCAAGGCTACAATCAAGCAAAACTGGCAAAAATATAGACACTCCATGCAGTTTCACCAAGGAAAAGGAATTCCCCTACCTCAACCTTGGATGCCCCTGCATCAGAAACACTAAGGCAGATATAAACTTGAGCTCGCAAGCCTCCAACAAATCTCCTTGTTTCCAAGTATGCAAACCACTAGCTCTTCTACTACAATATCAGATAAAACATCTGACCTACAAGATCTTGCAGCATCCAATTATGTTTTTACTCTCATAATACTATCAATCTCCCATCATATCACTACTACATCTACATCTTGCCTCCTCGATGATGATCATGATACTCTACATCAACCCAAACTCTCAATATATAGCCAACAAAGCCACAAGTCAGCCAATCAGGCATTTAATTACAATATAGGTCCAACTTAAGGACAGATACCAAAACTAAATAAAGAATGATCAAAACATGATGTTCCTTTATATTTAGGTCCAAAAATGATCCTAGAACATGTCCCTAACTTAGCAAGATCCAATTCCATCATACGGAACCGCGCAAGATGAAAAACTCCACGTTTTGCGTGAAACAGGCTAAAAATTGATACCCGAGAAAAATGGTCATAACTTTTAACTCATAATGAATTAAGACTTTCAATCTTAGGAGAAGATATTAGTTTAGGTCCTCTTAAATTCCCTAAGAGAGAAAAGGATGATTCATTAAGAATCAACGGCTACACATCACGCAATCAGCACACAGAAAGCTGGAAAATATAGCTCGGGCAACAAGGAAAACATCTCTAACTTTGAAACGCTCCATCCAATCCTTACGCCCACATATGAGAAGGTCCAAGAATAGGTCCAATGCAAAACAACCATGATCCAAGACCGCATAAGCTAACTCCCAACAGTCATCGATCGCATAACCAATCTTCTAAACGGTCCAGGCAGGAAACACACAGAACCAGTCAGAGAAGATTATCCAAGATCTCCCAAACCATGCCACCTCAAGAGATGCATTCTTAGACATAGCCTCCAAAAACATAAAGGAACAAACACCTTTCATCGCACATGCCATAGATCTCCACAAATCATCACAACACAGAAACTCAAAAAGCTGCCCAAAATAAATTATTGTATCCCTCTGACAGGGAATTCCTCCAAGACTAAGAAATATCTTCAGGAACCCAAAATGCTCCTGCATCAAAATCATCATTGGTTGTAGCATCTAACCTCACAGGGGTTCTCATCATAAGAAAGTTCCACTCATCTAATTTTGGACTCGCATCTCTCACATTTGTGAGAAGTTGACGAAATCTTCTTTGGTGGATGTTTTCTCCATCTTGCGTGAATATTTTATCTAATGTAACCACTATTTTGAATTCTTGCCATAGTAACTTTGCCCACCTATTGCTAGCATATGCCAGTTTATCATTGACTGGAGGCAACTGACCAAGATCACCAACCAAAATAATAGATATACCTAAACTAAAGTAAGAAAAATGATTAAAAGACTATCTATGAATATTACATGATTGTATTTATATATGAGTTATATTAATAAATATTATAGCACAAAAAATAGTGTCATTAGAAAAAATGAAAGTATACCTACAAAGCTTATGTCAACACTTTGTGGGAAGGCTTGTCTGAGTCGAGAATCTATATTTTCCAGCAAGTTTTGACCAATGAAGCTCATTTTATCAATCAAAATATACCTGATATGGGCTATTTCTTCTTGCAAACTTGTAAGTTGCATCCCTTCTAGCTGAGAAAAATCTCTAATTGGTATTATCAACATTGAATGAATTGTAGAAGCTCCTATATTGAAAGCCACAACTCCAGTTGGTGCAAATAATAGAAGCGGAGGACTTGGCAAAGCTTTAGTCTGAAGAATTTGACTGATGGCACCAATCATATAAGACTTTCATGTTCTTGTTGTTCCTTGAGTTATCATAAACAAAGGCATCCTGACCTGATTGCCATGGTAGTGTGTGTAATACCCCAAAAATGGGCTATAAGTTCATTAATCTCCTACATCGACAAATCGAACAAAATCGACATCGAAGTCCTAACCTAAGGCACATCTGAACATCATCAAATCTAATTGATTATCTTAAATTCTGTATCAGGGAATATTCCTAGTAATATTCCTAATCATCATAATTATCTTTAATTTTATAATTATTTGGCAATAAATCACATTTATCCTAAAATTTGATTAATTAAATATTTTGCATATTTAATTAATTAGATTTAATATTTGCCACTTAATTGTTTAATTAAATTTAATTCTATCTATTATTAATTGTATTATTTAATTTTGACAATAAATCCAATATCCTATGAATAATTGATTAAATCTTTATTTAATTAATTAAAGCGAGTTGTCATTATTTAATAATATAGTTTTTAATAAAAGTTTGAATAAATAGTTAATTAACCCATAAATTAATTATTTATTTTCAAAAATCAGTTAAGTTGAGGATAAATCACATTATTTATTTATTAAATCATAATTATCCATGTGCACATTCAAGGACCAATTAAACTCAAAATTGGAAAATCAATGCAAGTTGTTAGCTTTTTGAAACTCAGCATCTTTTTGAGTTTTAAAGCTGATCTAAACTTCTAATTTGAGTTAAACTGTTCTTTTGCATGATTTTTGTGACTTAATTATCTGTTATTTAAAAATAACTCAAAAATCAACCTAAGTTATTTGAGTGATTTATGGCTTTTATCCATGCACCTCTAAAGCCCTGGATTTCTATAAAAACAAGGCTCAGCTCTTCATAATTCATCTCATATTTTTGCACAATCACGCTGGAGAATTGGAATTGAAGAATCAAAGCTCTTGCGAATTGACATCTTTGTGAGATCAATCTTATTTTTGCATTCATATTGCATATCATTTCTAGATTAGTATTGTATATCAATTTTCAATAGCATTCATAGCATATCAATTTCATCTAGCATAGATTCATATCAAGTTTTCATTCCTTATTGCATCATAAAATCCAAAAAAAAAAATAGCTTAATTGCATTCAATCTCATATCTAGATCAATTGCATTCAAATCCTTAATTTAGGTGTTGTCAAGGTCACTGATCTCGATTACAATCTGAGAACATCAATCTCGCACCTATTAGAAGGTAGTAAATCGCTTGGTTAGATTAGTTTTCAATTTTGCATGATTTGATTATAGCTAACCTCTAATGTTTTACTGAGTGTTGTGTCTATAGATCAGGTACAATTTTCACACACACATTTCTGGTGCCCACCGTGGGGCCTTGAAACGGGCTTCCCTTCATTTCTATCAATCTTTTATCATTTCTCTATCAGAACTCCCTTGTTGTTGCCTGTTCTGGTGGTATTCTCAGTAGGACGTTCTTTTTTGTTCATACAGTGTGATTTTTAATTTCGGTCTATACAGTTGTCATACAAGTTTTCAAATTATCGTACGAGTTTTGCAAACTATCATTTCATCAGACACCCAGTGTCGTACGAGTTTTGCAGACTGTTGTTTCATTAGACACCCAATGTCGTACAAGTTTTGCAGACTGTCGTTTCATCAGACACCCAGTGTCATATGAGTTATGCAGACTGTCATTTCAGTGAACACCCAGTATCGTCTGGGAGCATACCCACTATCGTACGACAGTTGACTTTATTGAATATCATTTCATCACATACCCACTATCATTTGGGAGCTCAACTATCGTATGGTAGCATACCCGGTGTCGTACGAGTTTTTGGACTATCGTCTAGGAGCATACCCATTGTCGTACGAGTTTTGGTACCAGATTTCAATTTTCGTTTCATTTTTGCAGACAGTTTGTCAGATTTGATTTTTGGATTTTGACTGACAGCTAACCCTAACAATTGAAATTTACTATTTCTGATTGATTTCTGCTGATTTTGATTGGGAAAAGTGCAAGAATTGCTAAAAATCAGGTAAAATCTACTAAGTGCATTGCGAGGATCACCAGGTATTCTCTTTGTTCTAAAAACATTTCAATTTGGACTTAAAATAAATCTCTCACGTGTCAAGCTTGTGTGCATCTTTCCATGCTTTTGATCTATTTCTACACACTTGCATAAGGTACTAGGTTGTGATCCCTTAAGGATTCATTAAGTAGTTTTAGAATACTTGTGATTGATCTTGATTGCTATCTTGGGTTATTGGACTCACTAATCTGCCGGCCCCTCATTTCCGCCCCGTGGTTGCAATCTCAGCACCATAAAGGGGAGGGGTCAACCAGACAGAAGCGTTAAGTGTTCCACTTGGCAACCTTTTGTGCTTTTAGGAACTCACTTGTTTTCTAAGTTGGGGACTCATTTTCAGCTTGTGTGAGGTGTTAAGTGTTCCACCTTGTGGACTCATCTCATATTCGCTTTAAGCGTTAAGTGTTCCTCTTTCTACTTTTTGGGTACTTTTGGTAGATTTGCTTTCAGGAATATATCTGTGCTCACATAGTAATTAGGCCCTATGAACACTATTCGTGATTCTTGAGAGATTGGATTCCTAGTGAAATCCTTCCTTGATGACGGAATCCTTGTAGGTAGGGAGGATACTTAGTGCATTTCACATTCAACTTGGTTAGTGCATCTTCTCTTATTGATCGATACATTCTCTCTCTGGAGAGGTTGATAGATCACGTAGGGTTGATATCATGAGCTTTGGTGAATCAAAATTGGTTAGTGCGTCTTCTCTTATTGATTGATACATTCTCTCCCCGGAGAGGTTGATAGATCACGTGGAGTTGACATCACAGACCTTGGTGGAACAAAACTTTGTCTTAGCGTGTCTGATTAATCTGCTTGATTTGTTTGGGTTAAAAGTGAAGAGGTGTCAAAACCTTGAATCTGGAACCAAGTCCCCTTGTGGTATAAATCTGTGAGTCACCTTTAGAGAGGGTTAACCATAGCAGATGATCCCTTCACAGGGAAAACTACGTTGACGGAACCTCAAGCGGTAATAGCCATTTTCGCCATGGTAGTGACAGCCGCTATATAAATGTCCTTGTGGAAGAAATCTCCACGGGTATGGTTAATTGTTGGGTTGTCAGATCTCCCTAGCAGCTCTTGAAGATTAAGTTCTTGGACTGTGTCAAAACCCTGGTGCACCAGGATTGGAGTTCACCCCTTTGAATCATAAAAGTTGCAGAGTCAAACAATTACTAAAAACCCTAGAGAGGCCAATTTTTCATTCTCAGGTATATGTGTGTTATTGCAAAACTTTTCAGAACATACACAATTAGTACTCTCAGGGATTAGCACAATTTGGTCACTTGATTGTTCATGCGCAAGGTTTCTTTTTCCCTTGTTCATTATTTTCAGACATGCTTGGAATCACTTGCTTGCTGTTCTGCGTGCTTGTTTATCTACTTGGCTATTAAAAATGATCAAATCTGGTATAACCTTCAAAATTTGGACAGTACAAGTTGCAAACAATCCAAAATTGAAAACCTTAAGTTTTGCAAAAATTGACGTAAAATCTTTTCTGGAGTCAAAAGTCATTTCAGGAAGTCAAAAGTCGTATGAGTTTTGTCAAGTGTCATTTCAATATTGCCCATCTATCGTATGATTGAGAACCTAGTGTCGTACAAGTTTTCAAACCAACAAATTCAAGAAAGTCAAAACCCTGTTAGCAACTGTCGTACGAGTTTTGTCAACTATCGTTTCATTGATACCCAACTGTCGTACGAGTTTAGCAATTGTCATTTCATAGACTACCCAGTGTCGTATGAGTCTGCAGAGTGTCGTTTGGAAAAATTTGAGAGAGTTGTCAGAAATTGTCAAATTGCAAGATATCCAATGTTTCCAGCCTACTTCTAGAATCTGTCAAAAATATAATTGTGTCAAGAACAGAACCATAGCTATTGAGCATTCTACCATTTTCTGATATTGATCTTTTGAATCCAATCTAGCCTTCTGTTTGATCAATTTGAGTCATTTTTTATCTCGTGTCAAAACCTTGTCATAACTATCAATCTTCAATCAATCAATCTTCAAAAATAGACTAAGTGTTGAGAACTCGTGTCCGCTATCCTTTGGGCGATCTATCCCATACATCTAGGGCACAGTATCCTTCACCCACGTCTCATCAGATCTTCAAAACAATCATAATCTTGACAAGGTTGCATCATCTAATTTTCTCGAATCAAATCAATCTTCAGTTATCTTCATCCTTTTCTTCTATTTCATTCAAAGTTAATGGTGGAGACCAGAGCTTCTTCACACAAGAAATCAGAAGAAATATCTCAGAACTTACTTTTGACCAATACCCTAGGTCCAACTCTTGAACAACTCATCAAGTCAGGTATCTACGAAGACGACAGTCTCAGTAACTTTCGATTAAAAACTGGTTACATACCTCCTCTATCAACTCACAGAGGTAATCAGCAAACTCCTCCTCAATCTATTCCAGAGAGTACAAAAACTCCTATCATGTCTCAAGCAGGGACAAACCACGGTTCTCTAGGAGAAGGATACCAAGAACCTACACCCTCTGAAATCCATCGATGTCAGAATGATGATGACTTCAAGAGAATGATGAGGCATTTCTTGAAAGTGGATAGAGAGGCATACTTTTTGCAATTAGCCCAGGAAGGAGCTAAACTTCCTCCTCACTTCAATGTCGAAGATATCATCACGCATGAGGAAGAAACTCTGATGATGGCCATAATGAACCAGCTGCACACTATGCAGGTCAAAATGAATAAAATTGAGAAAGAGAAGGAACCCAAGGAATTCTCCATGGAGGCCCTTTGTCCTTTCCCTTTTGACAAAGACTTGTATATGCCTCCATTCCCAAAAAGAGTGGAGATGCCAAAGTACAACAAATATGACGGACACTCTGATCCTCAAGATCATGTCAGAGAGTTTTGTACGCACTCCATGGAATTCATGCATGAACCAACCTATCTGATGCATCTTTTCCCTAGATCCTTGGGAGGAGCATCCATTCAATGGTTTTCGAGATTACCTTCTACGATCAAAACTTTTGAGGAATTGATTAAATTGTTTTATCAACAATATTCCTACAATATTCAACATCCAATTACCATGATCGATATCTATAACCTCAAGCAATATCCAGGGGAATCATTCCTAACTTTTCTCAAGAGGTGGCAAAAGAAGTTTTCTCTATATGCTAGACCGATTCCCGAAATGGAGAAACTTGAAATCTTTATCAATAACCTTGTTCTAGAGCTCAACTATCCATTACAAATGCAAGATCATGTATCTTTTGATAAAATGGTGGATAATGCAATCAAGATTGAGAAAGTACTTGTCAAGAAAGGAGAAATCACACTTCAAAAGGACAAGTCTGAATCTGGATCTAACTCAAAAGATAAAAACAAGAGCTGGAATAGAAACAAAGGTATCATCTCTGATGGTGTTGTTGACACTATCTGCACCCCATCAAAGGCACTAGCCTACAATCTCACCCTTGGCACCAAAGCCATTGAAGCTTTAGAGCAAAAATCTACTGAAGCATCTCCAAAGAAGCCATTCAAACGATGGGATAATAAATGAAAGTTTACTCCCCTGGGAGAATCTTTGGAATCTTCCCTGAGAACCCTGATAGCTGATAACATCATCTCTTTACCACCAATCCGAAACCCTGATCCAGATCCAAAACCATTTTGGTGGAAAGATAATGAATTATGTTCTTTCCATCGGACTAAAGGCCACAAAACTAATGGATGCTTCCACTTGAAGCATACCATTCAAGACTTGATAGATCAAGGGGACATCATGATCGATAATCCTACCAGCAATAATGATCACACATCATTTACAGAACCATTTCCATAATATGGCAAGGGAGTTTCCACTTCTCAGCCTAACATGGGGGCAAAAGTCAACTATGCCTATCCTGGAAACAATGTTGTCCTCAATATGGTTGAACCATGTCTCTCTGAGAGCTGCAATGTCATCACGATTGTATGAAGAGACAGAAATCATTCCTCAGCTAATGCGGTTACCAGATCACAAGCTCAGGCTCATCTGAAAGGACAAACACCAAGTTCATCTAATGTCCCTAAGATACCTTTCAATCTCACATCTGCTTCTAAATAGAAGGCTGCCTCAAAATCTTCCAATCCAAAGGATACCAGACCTACATCTTACAGCATCGTCCAACAACTCTAGCATACCAATGCCAAAATCTCTATGTTTGAGTTACTTTGAATATCTCCGGCTCACAGAGATATCCTAGACAAAGCTTTGCTCGGCTCTAATGTTCCTGATGATCTAGATCTAGACAGGTTCCAGACTATGGTTGGTCATCTAACGTCTCAGCAATATATCTCCTTTTCAAAGGAAGATGACAACTCTTTGAGTCACCCACAGAATCAGCCCTTACACATAGAAGTCTTGATCCAGAACCGTCGAGTCAAATGTGTGTTGATAGATGGGGGCGCAGGCCTCAACATTTGTTCTTACAACTTAATCACACAGTTGGGATTCTCAGAGATGGATATTGATCCTTGAAAGAAGATCACCATAAAAGCCTATGACGAACAAGAAAGAGCTTCTAAATGCACCATTGTCTTACCCATCCGAGTGGGTCCGGTCATCAAAGATACCACATGTCAGGTGCTTGATCTACCATTGGCTTACAATATCCTTCTAGGGAGACCCTGGATCCATGAAATGCAAGCCATTCCTTCTATGTACCATCAATGCTTGAAATTTCCCTATGAAGGAGTGGAGGTTACTATCTCAGCAGATTTGAGAACAACTTGCAATCCATTGAAGGAAAGTGTCGATAAGCTTGTTCCCAATAATAGAGAATCTTCCATCAAGCAACAAAATGTGGCTTCCACATCCAAGATGGAAGACATTGCTAAAGAGATCAATATCAAAGAAAATGGGATGGGAGAATACACTATAGAGCCAGTCTTGTCTCTGACATCTCTCCCAATCTCACCTAAGTCATATGGACAATCCTTGAAGTAGTCTAAATCAGAACCTAAGGAACCTATGGAAGCATACAAAAGAAATTTTGTGGCGGAGCAAGTATCCAAACAAGAATTTGAAGAGGATGAAGCTGTGCTGGCATGGCTATACAAAGAGGATTCTGAATCTAAAATTGTTCAACCTAGTGAATCTATAGCACCTACAATCCCTTCTAATTCATATGGTCCAGGGAACAAATTGATAGCCAAGATGGGATATTCCAGTCAAGGACCTCTAGGAATTAGAGGAAAGGGTCTTGTGACACCCATTTCACATATTGGTAGAGCCAACAAAGATACTGGTGGCTTAGGCTTTAAGAAGAAAGCCTATCATCTCAAAGGTGGTTGTTCTCATGTCATAGAACAAATTGCACCAGGAGAACCCCTTCTTAAGAAAGAAGAAACAAAACCCTCTGATGATGACTCAGATAGTTTAGAACTCATCCCCTATGAAAAATTGCCTAAAGAGATCAAAGATCTTCTTGATGATACAGATGATCCTATCAAAAGAATTAATGTAGTAGACACACAAGAACCTACTGTAGCGCAAGAGATGGTTGCAGCACAAGAACCAGCTAATCTTGAAGGCAATCAAACTAATCAAGAAGAAGGGGGTAGTTATTCTGACACTGATTCCCATGAATATGAATTCAAGTCAGAGACTAAGGAGAATCCTTCTTTCACACATTCCTAGAGATCCTGAATCAGAAGCTGAGTCAAATGACTATGAATGGGGTGCCATTCCAGAAGAAGATGAGCTTATAACAGAGAAATATATTGATGTTATTCACCAATATGTATCTCAACCCAACGTAGGTCTAGAGCGAAACAATGAACTTAACGTGTCTGATCCACCTATGGCTGAAGAGGACTCCCGTGATGACATTGAGCCTATTCACGAGTTAAACATTTTGAGTTGTAATATCACCTTTGAACTTGAGCGTCGAGTTAGGACCAATGATGACATATCCACATCCGTGAACACCATATCCCAAGCCTTTCCCTCTTTGACTATCCAACACCCTGATCTTATCGACCAAACTTCCACAAACCCAAGCCATGGTGTTTACACCTTTTCCAGTGACTATGCCCTTGCTTGTTACCTCAATGCAGTCGAGCCTATGAGAAATTCCATCAGCGAACCGAGCGTCAGCATGACCGAGTCAGACATCAAATATCTTAGTCAAAAAAAATAAAAATAAAAAGAAAAAGAGTTCTGAGGGTGAAAACCACTTTGTGGCAGTCTCATAACCTACAAAAGTAAAAAGAAAATACGTATCTGAAGGTGAAAACCTCTCTCAGGCACCTAAGGATGAGATATTTGATGTCCTTCTGAGTCATTTACAGGATAGATCTCCAGTTCTGATTGAGCCAACTCAATCCATCAATTTGGGTACAATAGAGGAACCACAATTGGTACATGTAGCACAATCCTTATCAGAAGAAGAGAAACAAAAATTCACTACATTCTTATCAGAAAAAAAGATCAACTTTGCATGGAAATATTCAGATATGCCAGGATTGGGTCCCAATCTCATTATGCACCATCTATCCATTGCTCCTGGGGTAAAACCAATCAAGCAAAAATTGAGAAAGATGCATTCTCATGTTGCACTCTTAGTCAAAGCAGAACTAGAAAAACTCCTAAAAGCTGGATTCATTTGTGTCATAGACTATGCTAAGTGGATCTCCAACATTGTACCTGTTTCAAAACCAGATGGTTTAATCAGAGTGTGCATGGACTTTAGAGATGTGAATAGAGCATGCCCTAAGGATGATTTTCCACTGCCTAACATTGATATGATAGTGGACATGACTGCGAGCTATGAAATGTATTCCTTAATGGATGGCTTTTCTGGGTACAACCAAATCAAAATTGCTCCAGAAGATCAAGAGAAAACAACTTTCACATGTGTGTGGGGAACCTTCTATTGGAATGTTATGCCATTCAGACTCAAAAATGTGGGAGCTACATACCAAAGAGAAATGACATCTATTTTTCATGATATGATGCATAGAACAATGGAGGATTATGTTGATGATACCTTAGCAAAATCAATAATCAGAACTGAACATCTAACTGACTTGAGCATGATCCTTGATAGAATGGAAAACTTTAGTCTCTGACTAAATCCTAAGAAGTGTGCTTTTGGTGTCACTTCTGGAAAACTCCTGGGATACATAGTCTCAAAGAAAGGTATTGAAGTTGATCCAGCTAAAGTCAAGGCTATCATCGAGATGCAACCTCCCAAGAATATTAGTCAAATGCAAACTTTGCAAGGGAGAGTGCAATCTATTAGGAGATTCATATCACAGTTAGCTGACATATCACAACCTTTCACAAAGACATTACATAAAGGTGTGAACATTACATGGAATGAAGACTGTGCAAAGAATTTTGATCATATCAAGAATTATCTCTTGAATCCTCCTATCTTGATGCCTCCTATTCATGGGAAGCCATTAATATTATATGTCTCTGCAACAGATACATCACTGGGGACATTGCTAGCACAACATGATGAGAACAAGAAAGAAAGAGCCATCTACTATATCAGCAGAACTTTAGTGGCCTATGAGAAGAACTACTCAATGATAGAGAAGGCATGTCTAGCTGTGATCTTTGCATCGTAGAAACTGAGACACTACATGTTAGCTCATACTACTCATTTGGTAGCTAAAATTGATCCACTGAAATATCTCCTAAGCAAAGCTACCCTCACAGGTAGACTAGCTAAATGGGTCATGCTCTTGAGCGAATTTGACATTGAATATGTTGAAAGAAAAGCTATCAAAGGACAGGTCATTGCTGATCAATTAGCTGAAGCACCACTGTTTGATGATACACCCATGCAAATGGAATTTCCCGATTCCTCTATCATGCACCTCTCTTCTAGAGCATGGTGGTTATTCTTTGATGGCTCCTACACACAGAATGGATCTGGAGCAGGCATATTGTTCATCACTCCTCAAGGATACTCGATACCTAAAGCATTCAGACTAAAGTTTCCTTGCACAAACAATATTGCTAAATATGAGGCACTTCTCAATGGTATGAAAATAGCAATTGAATGGAGAGTAACAGAGCTACACATTCATGGAGACTCACAATTGGTTATCCGCCAAGTCAATGATGTGTACCAAACCAAAGATGAAAAGCTCATTCCTTAAAAGAGAATGGTCGATGATCTTAAGAAATATCTCATCTCTATCACATTTGAGCAAATTCCTAGAATAGAGAACAAGGTTGCCGATGCAATGGCAACACTATCTACTTTATTACAGCAGCCTGAACATGAGCTACGCTATGAGTTCCTAGTGGAAGCATGCTCTTATCCTACATATGACTCCCCAAAAACTCGCATGAGTTGCACTGTTGTAGGTTATGACTCATCTTGCTACAAAAATCTGTTCTCCTATCTCCACGACCAAATCATCCCTGAGTCCTTTAACCATTTTGAGAAATGAAACCTTATCCAATCTACATCCCGATATGTCATCATTGGTAATGATCTATACAAACGAGGTCTAGATGGTACACTACTTAGATGTTTAGAACGGGAAGAGTCTCAACGTGCATTAGAGGAAGTCCACGAGGGTATTTGTGGGTCACACTCAAATGGTTTAACATTAGCTCGAAAACTTATTAGGGCTGGGTACTATTGGCCTGAAATGGAGAAAGAGGCCATTAAATTTTCTAAAAACTGTCAATAGTGTCAAGTACATGGCAACTTAATTCATGCTCCAGGGAGAGATCTAATTCCCTTTACTACACAATGGCCTTTTCAACAATGGGCATTTGATCTCATAGGCGCTATCCATCCGCACTCTTCTAATGGACATACCCATATAATCACAGCTACAGATTATTTTACAAAATGGGTAGAAGCAGTTCCTCTAACACAAGCAACGGGGAAACAGATCTCTATGTTCATCCTGAACTACATCATTTGCAGATATGGGATCCCTCACTCTATAATCACAGATAATAGGGGACAATTCAAAAACAAGGATCTAGATGACTTATGTGCTAAATTCAAGATTACACAACATTGGTCTTCTATCTACTATCCTCAAGGGAATGGACAAGCTGAAGCTTCAAACAAAAATCTCTTGAAAATCTTGCACAGAACAGTGAATAAAATAGGAAGAGACTGGCATCTCATGATCAATCCAGCTCTCTAGGCATACAGAACTAGTATCAGAACGCCTACAGGGGCTACACCTTTCACTTTAGTTTATGGGTCTAAAGCGGTACTGCCTATTGAGGTTGAAATCCCATCACTCAGAATTAGAATGCATGGTCTAGTAACTGATGATGACTACAAAGTGTCTAGGTTACAAGAACTTGAACTACTAGATGAGTGCAGACAAGCAGTGTATGATCATCTCAGAGTATATCAGAAGAGAATGTCTAGAGGCTACAACAAGAAAGTCAGACATAGAGAATTTCAGGTTGGTGATCTAGTGTTGAGAGAAAATCCTAAAAATTAATCGCATCAAGAATGCAAGGGGAAGTTTGAACCCAACTGGTTGGGTCCCTTTGTAATCACTGCTACTTTTGGCTCTGGTTCGTATCAACTCTCAATGACTGAAGGAGAACAATTCTGAGAACCAATCAAAGTTCTCCATCTGAAGAAATTCTATGCCTAAGGCATTCAATCTATGGTTAAATGTCCTGAAAAAAATTCTAAAAATAAGAAAAAGTCTTGAAAAAATGAACATCTTGGTGAAAACCTAGCAATAGGTGCCTTGATGATTCACAAAAAAATCAAAAAATTGAAAAAAAAAAAAAATTGAAAAAATGAAAAATACAAAAAAATGAAAAAAAGAAAAAGTGCCTTGGTGAAAACCTGGAAACAGGCGCCTTGGTAGCAAAAATGGAATCTCTGCCAAGATGGTGAAAACCTGGCAAACGGGTGCCACTTGTTCAAAACACTCCATCTATCAGCACAATCTTGGTCTTTCCCAGCTTTCAATCTTGCTTTAGTTTGTACATATCTCCCGGTTTGTTTCAACATTTCCAGTTTTCAATAAGTCAGTCTGTACACCAACCAGCTCAAGCATCTGTATCCTATCAATGTTTAACACTTGGGGGCAATCAATGTCATATCCTATGGTCTCCCATGTATCTTAGATGGATCATATCTAGTCAAAGTCCTTTGAAGCTTCATGTGAGTCAGTCAGTCAGTCTTGTCTCCAGAAAGGATTTTGCATCTACAACAACACAATCAAACATCAAAACACAAACTGAAAACTATCTGTGCTTTTTATGCTTTTATCTCCTTGTATGCTTACTGATTCGCATTGAGATTTTTGCATATTGTGTCCCTTCGAGCTCTTCGATGATGTCCTTTATAGGATTTAGAGAGTGATGACTGGGGGCATAATATTTTCTTTGTCTTCTGCTTGTATGTGAAAATCTAACAACTTTGGAAATTCTGGATTGAAATGGTGTCCAACTGTAAGAGCCTCTATCTCGAATTGGATGGCCATGCGTACCTCAACCATTGATACCTAGAAAATTCAAGGACATTTGATCTAACTATTATCTTTTTGAAGTAAATTCTTTCTCCTACTATGAAACACGATCTTGCCTAAGGAGGTGAATGATAAAGGGTCACTACGGGTAATTCACACTGGATTTAGAATCATCTTTTGATTGTTTGATGTGTTTGCAATGCAAGGAGTATTCCAGTCATCACAACGTTTATGTTTTGATGCTTATACAAATTGCTATATCAAAATGGACATGATATTCAGGTCATCCTGGCGTTTATGCCTTGGTGCTTATATCTAATCCGACATTCCGAAAATAAAATCAATATTCATATGTCCATGGTTGCCTAGCCAGTGGATGTTGTATTGATTCTTGCGCATACAAATCAATATTCATATGTCTATGGTTTCATAGCTAGTGGGCATTGTATTGATTTATCCGGTTACCTAAAAGTTCAATGATGATAACAAATCGACATATGATCAGTGACTAGGTCCTAGGTCTTAGGTTGCATTTCATCTTGCATGTCTCTTTGCATTTTTCCATTTTGCATGATCTCACAAATTGCTTGAACACTTAAAAGATTCTTCAATCACCTATTCAAATCTAACAAGAGTTGAATCCCACATGAAGGTTCCTCCAACAAAACTGCAAGTAGAATCCTTTTTCGGGATCAAAATTCAAATCTGAGATCATTCATATTATTAACTACTTGCATAATCGACCTTCAATCATCACAGAAATCCAATATTCAACTTAACTAATTATCTAAACATCAAACTATCAAAAATTCCACTTGGTCAACCATGGTCAACTCATAGTTTCACCTAGTCAAACTTGGTCTTTTGGAACCTTCTAACGATGCAGAATGCATTCCTAGACGTGTTTAACCACTTCTCAAATCAATTAACATGCTTCTAAACTATCAACGCTGACTTTTCTTGTCAGATTTCAATTTTAATCCCGAAGGGGGCATGGTATTGCATATCATTCAAAGTCTGTAATCAAATTTGAAATCATATCTTTTTTTATCTATCAATATCTTTCATCAGTAATCAAGACAAACAATCACGTCTAGTCACTAAATCATCAAAAGACCTCATCGCTCAGGGCAAATCTATCATCACTTGGGGCATATTAGATTCATCAAGATCCATATCAATCTGGTATTCTCCTAATCTTGTAAACTGTATCAGTTTTTGCAACCATCAGATCATAGTGTTCTTTCCTTGGTTCTTCGGCAACTGAAGGGTTTGGATGTGATACCTGCTAGTTCTGCTAAGACAATCGAGTCTAGAACGGGTCACTCACTTCTTTGCAATCCTAAGGTTTGGAATCAAGCATTTTGACACTTTTTCGCAATCATAGGTTCATTTGTTGTTATAGTGAACATTATCTTTGGTCACTCTAGACCTATTATCTTCATATCAAATCAATATCAATCAGCTTCTGTCTCATATCAATTATCAATTTCGCATCAGTTTCATATCTCTATCAAACACAGACTTTCTTCGAACCACTGTGCTTTGCACAATAATTCAAAGAGGGGCAAAATGTAATACCCCAAAAATGGGCTATAAGTTCATTAATCTCCTACATCGACAAATCGAACAAAATCGACATCGAAGTCCTAACCTAAGGCACATCTGAACATCATCAAATCTAATTGATTATCTTAAATTCTGCATCAGAGAATATTCCTAGTAATATTCCTAATCATCATAATTATCTTTAATTTTATAATTATTTGGCAATAAATCACATTTATCCTAAAATTTGATTAATTAAATATTTTGCATATTTAATTAATTAGATTTAATATTTGCCACTTAATTGTTTAATTAAATTTAATTCTATCTATTATTAATTGTATTATTTAATTTTGACAATAAATCCAATATCCTATGAATAATTGATTAAATCTTTATTTAATTAATTAAAGCGAGTTGTCATTATTTAATAATATAGTTTTTAATAAAAGTTTGAATAAATAGTTAATTAACCCATAAATTAATTATTTATTTTCAAAAATCAGTTAAGTTGAGGATAAATCACATTATTTATTTATTAAATCATAATTATCCATGTGCACATTCAAGGACCAATTAAACTCAAAATTGGAAAATCAATGCAAGTTGTTAGCTTTTTGAAACTCAGCATCTTTTTGAGTTTTAAAGTTGATCTAAACTTCTAATTCGAGTTAAACTGTGCTTTTGCATGATTTTTTTGACTTAATTATCTGTTATTTAAAAATAACTCAAAAATCAACCTAAGTTATTTGAGTGATTTATGGCTTTTATCCATGCACCTCTAAAGCCCTGGATTTCTATAAAAACAAGGCTCAGCTCTTCATAATTCATCTCATATTTTTGCACAATCACGCTGGAGAATTGGAATTGAAGAATCAAAGCTCTTGCGAATCAACATCTTTATGAGATCAATCTTATTTTTGCATTCATATTGCATATCATTTCTAGATTAGTATTGCATATCAATTTTCAATAGCATTCATAGCATATCAATTTCATCTAGCATAGATTCATATCAAGTTTTCATTCCTTATTGCATCATAAAATCCAAAAAAAAAATAGCTTAATTGCATTCAATCTCATATCTAGATCAATTGCATTCAAATCCTTCATTTAGGTGTCGTCTAGGTCACTAATCTCGATTACAATCTGAGAACATCAATCTCGCACCTATTAGAAGGCAGTAAATCGCTTGGTTAGATTAGTTTTCAATTTTGCATGATTTGATTATAGCTAACCTCTAATGTTTTACTGAGTGTTGTGTCTATAGATCAGGTACAATCTTCACACACACAGTGTGTCATAATAATATCAATTGTCTTTTGTTGCTTCTCACTAAGGATTGAAAATTTGATGCATTGTGGGATGTCATCATACATGAGACATCCATGTTTCTTCATTTCTCATATGAAGTTGATTGCTATAGCAGTATGCTCTTCACCTTGATATTCACTACACCAATTTGTGTTTCTATCAACATCTCTTCTTCCTAACATATCTATCTCATAAACCTGCATACGTTGACCATGATGTAGTCTGGAGATGATTTCCCATTCATGCTCTGTGGTATTTTCTTGAATAGCTTCATTATCTTCCACTTTAGAAGCACTATTAGGATCATCATGTTCTGTAGGTGCTACTCTTTGAACATGCCAAGGATTATAATTGAGTGATTCCCAGTTTCCTACTATAATATCATTATCATGACCAATGTCTCTTTCAATGTTACGAAAATATTTGTATAGAAACAACTTAGATAAATAAAACTCCACCCATTTACTCTAATCATGTAGAGGAATGGATAGAAACCTAGGGAAAACTCTGGCAATAGCCTTCTTTTGCCTTCGTCCCCATTTGTTGTCTCCTCTTTTTCTAGGATTGTATATCCAAGATCTGGCTATATCAATTAAGGTGATACCTTCCATACAAATTGGCCTCATTTTATAGCCATCTATAAAAGATTTGGCATGTTCTTCATCAATTTCCTCATTGTTTACTGCTACAGCTTTGAAAACTTCATGCAAGACATTTAGATTAACAAACCTTCTGCTACTCTCAACCAATGGAAGCTCTAACAACATATGACATGTTTCCTGGGCTCCAATATCCCTCTCTATAACTATTTCTATGAGTAGCTTTATGTATGCTCGCACAGCTAAATCATCAGGATTTTCTAGGTTTAACAAACACATCAACATTTCAAAATAGGTTTCTGAACTTCTCTCATCTTTTGCTGCATACTTTGCAATTTATTTAATAACTGCATGTTTTGAAATAATGGGTTGCCAATCTATATTTTCCCTCCACAGTTGCAGTATGTACCAATTATGTGAATTCACTCTATCATCATTTCTAGTAGGCTCAAATTTTCTTTCACCTGATTCTATATCCTCACATAACTTGGATCCCTCCAAATTCAATGGCCAAGGTTCATTGTACCTAAGAGAAAGACAAGTGAGCATCTATTTTGATTAATTTATTGGAATAGTTAATATATAATTTTAATGTATTCTATATTAATTGATGAAAGAATTACCTACAAACCATTCTTCCCCTTTATTTTATGCAAACATGCACCCTCCTTACAGAGTGTGTGTCGTTCAACACAGTTGACTATCTCTTCATAGTCATGGTCAATATCCATCTAAGCTAGTTGTCCGCTATTTTTGAGACATGGATGTTGACCAAAATGTTGGAAAACCTACAAATGGTTGTTAATAAAATTTCATATTAAAATTTTATAATAGTTTCTTGTTTCTCATACATATGAACATATAGTGTAAGCATCTTGTTATGTAGATATATATGATCAAATGACTTAAAACATATCTGTATATTTCTTTGATGAGGATCATGTCTAGGATTCCATGCATGAATAATGGAATGAAAATATCTCTCAGCAGTTTTGTGTTCCTCCTCATTTGACTAGTCTATAGTGTCCATGTTTGGTGCTCCTTCGAGCCATAAAAATCCATGCACATGAGGCAAACCCCTATGTTACCACTCATACCTACACAAAAAATCATTGACTTTGATACCTTTTTCAAGTACCTCTTTCCTGAACATTGTATGCCTTAAATGCATGTAATGTGCAACTATATGAGGATAGTCAATGACATTCTGTCTTCTCCACTTTTGAGCCTCTCGTGGATCAGTTGGTGGTGTTCCCGGCATCAGCGCTTGCAAATCAGGTCACTGTATATCCGCTGCACTTAAGGTGAAGAAAATTGTAGGAGTCCCAATTTGGTGAAGCATATCTATTAATTCTTCTCTACATTTACACCAATATGATCTTGTTCCTCTTAGAGTTATTCCAAATCTCATCAACCTATCTGCCAAATTATTATGTGGCATATTTTCTATATGTTCTCTTAGCTCCTTGATGGTAACTGACATGTCTTGAAAACTCCTTTTTACAAATATAGTAGATGAATTTTGTGCACGATGTCTCATTATCATATTCATCATGAAATACCTAAACCTTGGATGTTTACCAAATCGATGATCCCTATATCGCAACAAATGCTTCACATATTCATGCAAATGAATTCACCTCATTCTTGGCTCTAACCAATCACATCTTCCATTAGGAAACAATGTTGGAAATGCCATATCTAACAATCCTAGTGTGACATATTCATCGATGGGTGATGCACCTATAGATGACCATTCAATTAATGCAGATGGAACTATCTCAGGATTGTTAACTCATGCTTGGATTAATTTCGTTTCTCTTTGAGCATTAGGTGGTCGTGAAGCCATAGATGTTGTGTGCTGAATTACATTGCCTGCATCTGTCTCCATGAGTGGACCCACAAAAATGACTTCATTTGCATCAGAATCAAATTCCATGTGGACTGTCCTCAATCTATTAAAAACATTTTGATCAATATTTCTAGGCAAGTCATTGAGAGCAAGTTCATCAATTCTAACATTTGCATAAAGCTTGTCATGGTCTACTTTGTATTTCAATGCTCTGTACACATGATCCCTGTTTATAGTAAAGTTATAAGGTTTACCACGTTGATCCCTTCTGCAAACAATAATAATTGGCAAATGCTCAATTGTATGTGGAAAAACTTTGGTTACTTGTTCTACATGTTGAGGAAAACTTATAGTGTGTCCTTTATACTTATATTGACCACTAGTTCCATGTGTAACTTGTAGTATAGGACTAACATGTGCAATCAACATCTCTTCAACCTAAGTCAAATTTGCAAGCTCTTCTGGTTGGATCCAGGGTCCATATTGTTTGAAGATGAAAACTTGTGAGTTCCTCTTTCTTGTCTACACATGTTGCATATTGGGCCTTCACAGGTGCAATATAATTTCATTGCAAGATATGATTCTTGACAAACATGACACATTTGAGGAGTTCAAACTATCTATCTGATGCCTAAACTGCATTTGGAATCTTCTAAATTCAGTTTCAAGCATACAATTTGGTTTGGCATGTTTTCCATAGTAACTTCGACATCAACATTCATTTCTATTTTTTTTTCATGTTGTGGCATTTTTAGAACACACTCTATAGACACAGACTCTTCATTTTCAACATCTAACTAAATGTTTACATTAGGCAGATTATTATATCTATGACTTGGTTCAGGATCATCTTGAATCAGTTGACACCCTTCATTTTGAAGGCTTTGAATAGAAGTTCATTGATGGTTCTTTATTGGAACATTTCTTTCATCTCTATTTTCGATTTCTAATTGTTCCACTATTACTTCTGCCCTTCTTCTATGAATTCTTTTTCTATCAGCTTCATTACGCCTTACCCTATGTTGTTCTCTTTGACTTTCTATCAATTGTTCTTGCTAACGTCTACGAGACTCTCTTCTATATTGTCTTTGATATTCTCTTTGATATTATCTTCTTGCTTCCTCTAATTCAAAGTTCAACCTCAGTCTCACCATATCTAGTATGAAATAACATTAAATTAGTGACCTAATCAAACTTTATATTATATATATGTATAAACATTGTAATATTTAGGAACAAAGAATGTTACTTGTCAATTTATATATATATATATATATATATATATAGAATTGAAAGGAAAATGCTAATTTATAATACATAGCAATTTAGTTTTGATAATTTATGTATCATGTTTAAATACATATTTAAACATATAGAATACAAATTATGAAAAAAAGAGACAATAACAACACTTTGAGTGTAGAAACCATAAAAATTTGAGATACATGGAGCAAATTAGAGCCAAGATATATAAGAATAAAAAAATAATTTTTTTTAACAATAATTGATATACAATGATGATTGCAATGGTCTAAAGGCCATTTTGTGAAAACATGAGAATATATGATCTCTTATTTGTAATAGTAAGCAATGAATCCAAAACAATACGTGATCCCATTTGGATCTCAATACAAACATTAATTGTGAACATTTCAATTCCACTATGTTTGCCTCCATCTTCCTCCAACCCATTCTTGCTTTGGTCGTACGTGGGCGCATTAATATGGCTTCAGAGTGTGATTCAGGAAAGTACACCTCAAAGAACTCTACTTGACTAAGTGGTGAAACAAATCTATCATCGGTCACACTCGACCACAAACAGTCATTGTCTAGTACTTCTACTGCAAAGCCAAGAGGTACAAATTGAGGCAGACTAATGGAAGGTGGAATAGGTCTCATATAATCTACATATACCTCCTCAACGAGGGGCTCTCGAGCCCATTCATCATTTATGAAGCGGTGATATTCAACACAATATTTTGGCATGTCAATATTGTTTACAATGTCTACAATTGTTCCTTCAAACCAAGCCCCTTCAAACCCCTCCTTATCACAACTAACTTCAACCTGCATTCCCACATTAAACTCCATGTGTATGCCTAATTTATGATTACAAAAAAATCATTTCAAATTATTGTGAAAATGATATAATAGAAACATAAATTAATTATAATTAACAAATTCAATTTCAATAAATGAGTTTCAAAATCTAATTTTTTAAATGAAATTATGTAAATGTAATTTTAAACAACAATTGATTATATGAATTGCATTAATTTCATTACTACAATTAACATGATCAATTTCATTAGTCTAATTTTAAATAATAGGAGACCTAAATATGGCGACATTGCCATATTTAGTAAAATAGCAACAAAATGTTGTATTTTAAATTAAGTATGAAAATAGCAACAAAATAAATATAATATTAATGTCATTAAACAAAATCAACTTCATTAAATCAACTTCTAAGTCAAATTTTTAATATTACGAGACCTTACACATTCATATTAAAAACATGTATACAAATATGGTAGCATTGCCATCCACATGAAAAATAAATGCAATATTTGAAATTAATAATTTAAATTTGTAACAAAATGAAAGTAATAATATTTTAATATGGCGGCATTGCCATCCATATTAAAAAGACAACTAATATTTCAAAGTAACTACTAAAATACTAATAAATTAAGTTTTAAAATATAATCCCTGTCAGAGTTTATACAAAAACTAAATGTGATAAATTTTCTAAATGGAAATCTAAATGTAATAATCTAAAGGTAATATTGTAAATGGAAATCTCCTAAATTTATACAAAAACTAAATATAATTAATGTAAATCCTATTTGTAACATTTAAATAAAATAAATTAAAATTATTAACTGCAATATTTAAATCAAATAAAAATTAGTAATTGTAACATTTAAATAAAATAAATCAAATAAAGGTAATATTCGAAATGGAAATCTCCTAAATTTATATAATTAATCTAAATCCTATTTGTAACTTTCAAAAATTAGTAATTGCAATATTTAAATCAAATAAAAATTACTAATTGTGATAATAGTGAAAAATAAAAATCTATATGTAACAAAGGTAATATTCAAAATTAAATTTATATAAAAAGTAAATATTAGAGTATGGTAGCATTGCCATACATAATGTAAACATATTTGATTATTTTTCAAAATCTTCCACAAGCTTGTGGAGACACAGCCTTTCAAAATCTTTCACAAGCTTGTGAAGTCCCACTGGGTATTTGGCAACATGTAGAGATTTTATCCTTTCAACTTCTTTTTGGACAGCTGACACTATATTTTGGCAGTGGCTGATACTTTGCAAAGGAAAAGGGGATCTTAGTGAGAAATAAACTTGGCAATTGAAAATCTAAAATTTTCATTCAAGAAAAGCTCAAAAAGCATAACAGAAACACAAACATCATACTTGAATTTGTGGCTGATTTCGTGTCCTGCAATGAATGAAACATATTGGAGAGCTTCCTTCCACTCATTAAGCTTTTCCATATACCTCTATTTGTTTTCATATTCAGTGAACGCCTTGGCATACTTTCCCTTTTCTATGTAGTGAAGATCAGAAGGCTTCACTTCATAAAAAACTGGAAAAATCTTAGCTCCACTATGGACCATGAGACGCAACTCTGCCAAACACCATGGTGACTCTGCATATTTATTGGAGAAGATGGTGATATGAGCAGAAGCAGACTGTATGGCACTCTCAATGGTTGAAGGAAATGAGTCATTGAGTTCCTTCTCTTCTGAATCAAGAAATGCATGTATTCCTAGACCTCTAAGAGAATTGTAAAGCTCAAGGGCTACAGTTTTTTTGACATCAGGGCCTCTGTGGTTGATGAACATGTCAAACAATCTTGAAGATTCATCTACTTTCCTATGTGTGCCTTGAGGCTCAATTCTAGCAAAAGCATCATTTTCCTCATTTCTTCGATGAGATGAGGATGCGGATGCCATTGGTTAGTGCTAAGCAGGAATGAAGACAATGGATTGTTGGTGTAGGGAAAGGGCAGAGGGGATTGGATCGAGGTAAACATGAATAGAGGGTATCATATGAGAGGTGTAAATGTTAGGAGCGAACATGTTTCTGCCTCACCCAGGGAAAGATTAAATGTACATTGTATTTTTTGGGGGTGGGGTTCTATGGAAGGGAGTTTCCTATAAAATATAAAATAGAGCTAGAGTCAGTTGCTATTTTTTAGGAATATTTTAAAGCTTGTGGTCCCATGAAAATTTTTAGTTTAGTTCAGTTTAAGAATTTTAAATTCTGAAATTTGAAGGAGCTGGTGGTCTATGAAAACAAATTTGTCTTCTATGCTTTGTAAATTTAAAAAAATTAGTTTCCCTCTAAATTATTTTTTTTTAGAAAAATCCAAAATTAAAATGATTGACAAGTAGCAAAAAATATTTGTAAGCTTGTGGGGCAATATCTAGTCCCACCCCTTTTACACCTACTTAAATATACAATGCTGAAAATTAGGACCTTCTATTTTGGAGGAGAAGATTCTAAATAATCCCATAGAAAAAAGAAAATTTTGTTCATGGGACCACCCTCTTCCTAAAAAATAGAGCTTAAGCCCCCCTCATGAAACCCTTGCCTTTGTTTATGTGTGAAGTGGCTTTATCACAACCGATAATAATTTTGTTGTTTTATGTGTTGATATTATTTTGTCTATCAATCAAAGTTTGTTTTTCAAACCTTCATTTGGTATCAGAGCAAGATATTTTTGTTTAGAATTTCACCACGAAAAATTCTAATTCTTTGACAATCCCAAAATTCAATAGAAGTGATGATGAATATTGGTGTATTAAAATGAAAATATTTTTGATAGGAAAATATTTTCTGGAAATTTTAGAAACGGTGTATGAAGAGACTTGTTGATTGGAATGCACTTGCAACTAATGATAAAACAGTTAAGAAGGAACCCAAGAAGTAAAATGCATAGGCTTTATTTCACATTTAGATTGCTCTTAATAAGAGCTTATTTCTTAGAATTGTAGATGCAATGACAACTAAGGATGTCTGGAAGACTCTAAAGGAAGCTTACCAAGTTAGTAATCAAATCAAAGTTTTCAAGTTACAAACCTTGAGAAGAAAATTTGAGAACTTGAAAAATGCAGCAAACTAAGAATGTGAGTGATTATTGTGTAAGGGTAAAAGATGTGGTTACTAAAATGACAACTTTGTATAAAATTATGAGTAAAGAAGTTGTGATAGAAAAGATGTTGAGTTCTTTAACACTAAGATGGAACAATGTTTCCATCATCACTAAAGAGAGAAAAGATTTGTCCACCCTTGAGTGTGATCACATTGTTAGATCTCTTATGTCACATGAGGAGAGATTGAGAGATTCATTTGCAGATCTTAAGGAGAAGGCTTTCTCTTCTCAGTTGTAAATTTTTAAGAATGATGATGCAAGCAATAGCTCCAAAAGTAGTCAAGGCCAAGGAAGAGGCCAAAATCATAATTCTTCAAGAGGAAATAGAGGAAGAAGAGGTGGTCCAGAAGGAGGAGGTAGAGGCAGATTCGATAAAAGAAATATTCAATGTTACCACTGTAATATAGGTATGGTCATTTTGAGAGAGAGTGAAAATTAAAATATGATAACAATACTTAAAATGTTGATTATGCTCAAAAGAATGAAGAGTCTTCCTCAAGTAATTTATTTTTCTTTTGGAAATGTTAAAAATTATTCCGATGGTGTTTGTTATTTATATTCGGGATGCTCTAACCACATGTCTTGTAATGAAGAGTTTTATCTAAAACTAATGAGGGTTCTAAATTCAAGATTATACTTCGTAATGACAACTGTAGACATGGAAAATTGGCCAAAGGCTTAAATCAATCAAAAGGTGCATCAAATCATCAAAATAGCATGAAAAATCAATAAATGGAACAAAGGCAATTCAAATCAAAGGAAAATTCAATTAAAGGATTAAATGATTAAATAAAACTTGAAAAGGGGAAAAACACTACGAAATTGATTAAATTCAATTAATGACATAGTTGTTGAAAGCAAAAATCAAAATGAACCTCTTACCCTTCATGGCTAAATTTAATTACTTTAATTAATTAATAAATCATAATTTCCCTCAACAAAGCAAATTGGAGACAAAATGGAAACAAATCACTCACTTTTGTTGAAATGGTCCAACCTTTTGAAACCATTTAAATGATTGTCCCCTCCTTGTCCCCCCATTTATGGACAAAGCAAAGCCAATTGACCTTACCCAAGCATAACCATGATCAACTCACTCTACCCCTTACCCTTGGGAAAATCCTATAAATAGAAGGCATTTTGAGGCATTATTCATCCACCACATATCTGAGAATTGCAACCAAGCTCTTGCAATTTACATCCACACCACTCACTTAGCTATTTTCATTGATAATTAGCTTAAATTAGTGGTCATTTGTAGATTTCTTATCAAATAGAGCTAGAATTTGATAATTAGATCTAGTTTGTTTATCATATTAGTTCAATTTCTCATTATTAGAGTGTCACTAGTGAGGATTTGCAGCTGAGAGCCTCATTTACCACTTAAATATAGAGAACCATGAGATATTTAGATTAATTTTTGCATTATTTAGATTTGTTTTCTTTGAATAGTGTAAATTCTCTTTAAATCTTGTTATTTCATGAAGGTGTTAAACTCACACACAAATGGCACCCATCGTGGGGCTCTAGGCCTCAAATTCATCATTATTTGCACGTTTTTGCTAAATTTAGGCTAGAAATTATATATTTTTGCTCTTTGTCTGCAGGTTATAGAAAAGAAATTATGCCTGAGAGCAAAGAAATCATGCATTTAGAAAAGAAACATCACCTTCGAGCAATAAAATGGCGTGCCGAGTCTGGACACTTACGCCTTTCAAGCATCAGATTCACTCTAATCAGTAAAGAAACAACGTGGCCGGGAAAGAAATTATGCCTCTGCTTTTTAAACTGTCGCGTTTGTGATAAAGGTATCATGCCTTTGATCATTTAAATGTCGCCTACAGGAGATTAAAAGGCTGCACGCAAAAAATCATTTTACGTCTGGTGAAAAGGGAGTTTGCTGCCTTTGTGATTTAATTTCTCATTTTCTGTTAATTAGATGTTGCTTCTAGTAATTTAATTGTTGCATTCATTTCACCAGTTTACTGCGTCTGTTTAATGATTTAATGCTCAGACTAATTAAATATCACTTCTGACTTAATTGATTTCACTTGAGCCCCGTAAAGGTGACACTCGCATTCAATTAAATCATGTGTTTAGTTAATTAAATCTCGCCGTCTGTCATTGAAATGTCACGTAGACTGTGCCAAAAAATGCATTATTTTATTAAATTATGCACGTGACTAATTAATTTTCTAGTTTTTCTATTGCAGGTACATGCTCTATCACATAAAAGTGCCCAAATTATTTTTTTTTTCTTTTTTGCATGCAAAAAAGAAACAAAAAAGGACGTCCTATTAGAGTATACCTTGCTATCCTAAATGCTTACAAACTGAAATATGTTTCTTTGAATTGGGAATTTAGTCCCTAAGTTTGTAAAATTTGCAAAGTATTTGAGTAAAAAGAATCAAGAGCATAATCAAATAGTAGTATTTCAAGCTTTTGATTTTGGTTTCCCCTCACTTTGTTTGTTTGTGCCGACTAACTTGTTGGTGGAGGGAACGCACTTGCTAAGGTAAGGGAAAAATTTGGAGATAGAAGCAAGAAAACTACTATTTAAAAATGCCCCTAGCCTTTTCTAGCATCGGTTAAGGTATTTTTCTCATCAAGCTTGCACATTCCCTTAGCTTGTGGCATATTCAAAGTTCTAAACATAGCTTAAACATTAAAAGAAAAGAACAAACATTTCAATTATAAGAACCCCTTTTTCACAGGGTTGAAAAAGAACAAAAATTGATTGTAAGTGTTTGGGAGAAATCCACTTTTCATGCTTTTCAATGAACATGTCTAGAACTTAGTGGGCTCACCTCTCGAGATTGCCTTAAAGGGCTGATGAGAGGGACAACCCAAAGTGGGATACACTTGCTTTTGCCACGAGAATCCAACCCACTATAAAATGAAACGCAAGTATCCTTAATGGGGTGCATGACAAAAGGATATTAATTTGTCGAACTTCCTCTAGTAGTCCTCACAGATTGTACAAAATCATGCTTCGGTGCGTGTGGGAAGCCCCTTAACATACTTGGGGGATGAGAGATTTTAATCCATTTTGAACAGAATATTTACTAAAACCTGGATAAAATAGCAAAGCCACCTTGTAGAGCCATGTTTACAAGACAATTTGACTTTAGGTAGGCTATTTGGAATCTATTCTTGTGCTATACTTGTGAAAACATTTGAGAATATACACATTAGATTGTTTTTAGAGACATTGATGTGTGTGCTACGTTTATTTTTTATTTTCAAACAAGAAAATTTTGAAAAATCTGATCTTAAACATTTTAAAAATCAAAAACCTTACACCTTGGTTAGATAAGTGTCACCTATGCATAAAAAAAACTCTCCTATCAGAGGTTCAATCACGCCTATGACTTATTCAAACACACGTAGACACACTGAAGTTATGCTGAGAAAAATTTGAGACACGCCTACTACAAACTAGAAACCCACCTAGCAATAAAAAAGTGTCACCTAAGAATCTATAGTGTGTCGCCTGACATCAAACCAGTGCAACATTTTTAGAGGTTTTAGTCATAGGCGTTCCATGATGCCTAGAAACACAAAAGGGAAAACGGAGAGTATTTCCCGAGGGATTCAAAAAAAATTGGTTTCATATTTGGATACCCTTTTCGGAGGTACTCTTTATCAGTGCGAAAAATAGATCATATTCTTGAAAATCATTTATAATGATGAGTCTATTTGAGAAAAAAATCAACCCTATTATGGAGAACAATTATCGAAATCAAGATCAAAATCTCCATTGGAATCAAGATGATGAAGTTTTAGAAGCACTCCAAGATCCCATGTTCATGAAAATAATGCAATTAGTTTTGGAGAGGAATAAAGAAGCATATTTCATGAAGTTAGTTCAAGCAGGAGCTAAGCTTCCTCATGATTTTGACACATCAACCTTGATAGAGAATGAGGAAAAACAAAAAGAGGCATCATCTAAAAAGTCATCATTAAGATCAAGGTGTCCTTTTCTTTATAAGGATGGGCCAGCCACATCTTCATCCTCCTCACAAAAAGAAGTGTTTAAGAGAAACAAACCTATCTTGGATCAAGGGAAATTTCATGATGAATCTATTTGTGATCAAGATAATAAAGAGTATGAAGAGAAAGGTACCCCTCTCAAGAAAGATCTAATGCACAAACCTCCATATAGCAAGAGTAATCCATTCATCCTTCGTCCATCTCATGAACCTCCATCTTCCAAGGCTTCCCAAATCCCTTCATTAAAGAGTGAGTCCATAGCTAGTACTCCTTTCATCTTTCGGTCATCTCACGAAGCTCCACAACTATCCAAAGTTCCTCCATCAAAGCGTGAGCCTAATGATGACACCTTTCAAGTTAACTATGTCTACCCTCAAGGGCTACCTCTAAAAGAAACCCAAGCTAACTTACATCTTGGTGCAGACCTTTTCCATGCTTCAAAGATCTTGGACCCCAAGGCTTCATGTGCTTCAATGCCTATTATACCCCTTTAAAAGGATCCTAAATCATACCTCCAAACATCCTCCATACATATCCAAACATCTACCTTATCCTTAGAAGTGGCTCCATGTCAAGAAGATAATCCAAAGAGCAAAGAGATAAATAGTGATAAAGATCAAGATCAAGATTATACACAATCTCCTCCCATATTTGATGAAGGTCCCATATCCCTCGAACCTTGTGATGATCCCCTTGCATTCTTTCATGGCTTCCAAGATGATATCCTTCCATTCCAAGAACAAAGTACCCTTCCAAGTTCCACATCTTCTCCACTTCCCAAGCAATATCAAGATATCCCTTCCATAACTTCCAATGAGCATATTGAAAATCAAGAGCAAAATACCATCTCTACACAATTTGAAGATCTTAGTCAAGATCAAAGCATCCCATCATTTCCTTTTCATATTCCTCCATGTTCACCTCAAGAAAACATCATTCTTCCAAATCCCTTGCAAGATAATAAATCCCTTCAAGACTCCGTTGATCCTATCAAATGTGTTCCTATCAAAGCTACTCATGAGCCTATGGGTATAAAGATAAATCTTAAAGATGAGAATCATGGGAATGCGGCTCCTTTCAAAGATATTGATATCCCTTTCACACCTTATATTCCTCCATTCAAACGCAACCACATACCTCCACTATCCTCTAAATCCATTTTGGGTTCCTATGTCCACAAACCAAATTCTTCATCCCTTCCATCCATATTAGGTCCATATATTCCCCCATCAACCATTCCTATCATCCCTAGTTATCCATTCACTTACCCTATCATGTATCAAGATCAACAAAGGCACAAATAATTGAAGAATGTCCAAACACCAATCCATATGAACCCTCCATATTATTCCTATTCATCCACAATTCCTAAGTCTTTTGGAAGAAATGTTGATGTGCAACATAAAAATCATAAATCCAAGAATCCATATGTGTATAAAAATCACAATGTCCCATCTAATCGACATGTGAATGAAAAGAAAAATGAAATATCCAAAAGACCACAAAGGTCCATAAAGAAAAATGAAATATTTGAAAGGCCGCAAAGGTCCACCAAGCAAAAAGAAAAATCAAAGACTATGTGGATTCCCAAGTCACTTTTGAAGGACTTGCACACAAAAGAAGAATCAAAATTGACATTCAAGCTTCCAAAGGCTTCCATTCCATCTCCTTCCAAACATCCTCCACTTTCCAAGTCTAATTTGGGTTCTCATATCCAAAAATCCACTACCTCAAGAAGATCCTTATCTCTGTCATCTATCGTTCCTCCATCATTCCAATACTCTTCAAAGTGTGTGTCAAAGTTGATCTTGCCAACATTCCCATCTACAACATACCTTCTTCTTACCCTCACATTCATTTTCCAATGCATACTTTCCATCCTTCCATCCCTCTTATCAATATCTTTGAGCATCCTATTCATACCCATGGTTTATTACAGCATATCTTTTAGAGGAGCATTGTCCAAAGATTCCGATATTGGGAAAATATTGAAAAATACAAAAAATGAAAAAAAAAGAGAAAAAAAAAAAAAAAAAGTGCCTTGGTGAAAACCTAGCAATAGGCACCTTGGTAGCAAAAGTAAAGAGAAACAAATCTGTATACCATGATGAAAACCTGGCAAACAGGCGTCATGTGTAATTCCTCCTTCTTGTACTCTACACTTGGGGGCAAGTTTCATTCATATTTCCTCTCTCACCCTTCATCTTGACAAGGTTGAACACATCCATGAGCATTAAGTATCTTGGCATCCGTTATCCTTTTTATCAGCTTGTGTACTTATTGCATCCATGTTATCCTATCATGATCTTGCTTATCCCAAATTCACCTTCATCATTCCTTGATAGTCTTTTCATAATCCCAAAACATCCTGTCATAGCCTCCATCACTCCTTTATCATGATTGTGTTATCTTATCCACATCTTACCCAAATTGACCCTTGGTCTTGATAAAAAATGAAGAACTTAAATTAAAAAAATTGTTATCAAGAACTTCTGGACATGTCCACTTCTTTTGGATCAATCCTTTTCATGGCAGCAGATCGTTATCCTATACATTATCTAGCCCTGCACAATTGACTTCCATGGATTATCCAAAAACATGTTTCACATTGCTATATCATTTTTCCTTAGCTTGGGTACTCTTGAGGAGATGGTTCCATGAGTCACATTCGCATGCTTCATCCATCATGGCCTTTCCATCTCTAATCCATCAGCTTGCAAATCCATCATTCATGTCCTATATCTTGCTAGACATTGGGAGAAAACCAATGTGATCTTGTTTGAGAGCTGGTAAAAAGGAAAGCATAAAATGCTTTGAGCTGCATCTTGCATAAACTGAGCTTTGGTAATATCTTGGAATTTTTCCCAAGTCCAACATTTTTTCCTATTCAACTAGGGGCATTTGATCTTAATCAGCGGATTTCAACAACAAGCATGAATTCACATGAAGCAAGGCATTAACTTCAAAAGGATTCAATAGTACAACATTCAGTCACATCAGAGAGAGAGATCAGAATTTTAGAACAGAGGGATTTTCATGAACCTTTGATGGATATCATTGTTCACTAACCAAGAATTTGATTACCACAACTTGATCCATGAGCCTTCATTGACTTTATTATTCAGGATTAAAAATTGACAAAACACTTTAAAAAGATCAGAATACTTGGAAATACTTTTTGAAAACCATGAAACAATGCAAAACACTTGAAGCTTTCTTTTGATGGTCTTTACTTACATTGATTTTTATCACATCTTTTTAGCTAATCGATGAGGTTTCGACTAGATTGGCGATGATGGAGACATGATATTTTTCTTGTCTTTGAGTGACTATCTTGAGGGATATCCAACAACTTATGTGAATTAGTCTAACAATGTGGTCATCAAAGAACCATCGAGGACTTTCATATAGGGTGGAAGGTTGACCTTTGTTTGTTTATGCAACATTGAATTCGTTGAAACTGGTATTCATACTCTCATAGTTGGTTTATTCGACTAGTGTGGGTTGTACTAGTTCAAAAAGGAGGTTACCAAATGCGATAAAAAGTGGTATTCATATCATCATGTCAGTCGGCAGTGGTGATTGTATCGACTTTTCGGTCCCAAAATGCTCAATGATGAAAATTTATCCTCAAGGCATTTATTTGCTAAAAGCTAGTGACACTTAGCTGCATTGCATTGCATTATCATGGAAGGTTAATTGCATTATCATGTTAGATTAATTGCATGTGTATTGGTTTGTAGTATTTTTCCAAGGACAAGGGGGTTCATTCAATCAAAATCTTGATCAATCATCAAATGGGGGGGTTCAATCAAGAATCAAGGAAAGTCCATAAATCAAATAAGTGTCCATAACATCACAGATCCATGAAGTCTGTCTAATCAAAGATACAATGTCATCAAAGTGATACATCCAAGTCCTAATCAATAACTGAAACATGATACAATATTAATAAACTGAAGGAGCTCCATAATCAATCATCTCAATAACCTATACTCTAGCTGGGTCAAACCATGACTTAAATCCAAATATCCAAGAAAGCTAAGGTCCATATATATATCATTTACAGAAATGTACCTATTTTGCAAATCAAGGGAATCATATCAGTATTCTATATCAGTGAATTATCTCAAGTCAATCAATGCTATCAAAAGTATCAAGCAATCACACCCAGTACCATTTGTTCGTGTCTCTGTGTCCTGAGAACGAAGCAAGCAGTATCAAATCATATCAGTTTTCACACTAATTGATTTATCTTATCAATATCCTAGCCTATTCGGATTGACAAATCACATTCATTGGTATCAGTACCATGTTATTATAATCAATTGTTTTTCTTAACTACAACAGACCTATCTATCTTGGATATGCAAATTGCAAGTCATGGCATATCATCAATATTTTTCAGAAATGAAAACATATTGGACCAATCAATCAAAATCTTTCAAATCAAGGAATCAATATGTTTTATTTATGAGAGGGCATCAGAGTATCAAATTGGCATCACATCAAAAACATTTATCAGTGGGGCATATCATATCAAGTTATCATATCAATATCATATCATATTAGTTTCATATCAGGAGGCAAATCAGTATCAGATCAGTTTATCATATCATATTAGGTAGCATATCACTATCAGAGACAGTATCATATCATTGTACCAACTATCAGAGGTATCAAGGAATCATAGAACTAGAACAGAATCAGATCATCATACCAAGGGAATCTTTGAATCGGTGTTCTTTGCACATCGACTCAAAGAGGGGCATTTGTAGACATGGAAAATTGGCCAAAGGCTTAAATCAATCAAAAGGTGCATCAAATCATCAAAATAGCATGAAAAATCAATAAATGGAACAAAGGCAATTCAAATCAAAGGAAAATTCAATTAAAGGATTAAATGATTAAATAAAGCTGGGGAAAAACACTACGAAATTGATTAAATTCAATTAATGACATAGTTGTTGAAAGAAAAAATCAAAATGAACCTCTTACCCTTCATGGCTAAATTTAATTACTTTAATTAATTAATAAATCATAATTTCCCTCAACAAAGCAAATTGGAGACAAAATGGACACAAATCACTCACTTTTGTTGAAATGGTCCAGCCTTTTGAAACCATTTAAATGATTGTCCCCTCCTTGTCCCCCCATTTATGGACAAAGCAAAGCCAATTGACCTTACCCAAGTATAACCATGATCAACTCACTCTACCCCTTACCCTTGGGAAAATCCTATAAATAGAAGGCATTTTGAGGCATTATTCATCCACCACATATATGAGAAGTGTAGCCAAGCTCTTGCAATTTGCATCCACACCACTCACTTAGCTATTTTCATTGATAATTAGCTTCAATTGTTGATCATTTGTAGATTTCTTATCAAATAGAGCTAGAATTTGATAATTAGATCTAGTTTTCTTATCATATTAGTTCAATTTCTCATTATTAGAGTGTCACTAGTGAGGATTTGCAGCTGAGAGCCTCATTTACCACTTAAATATAGAGAACCATGAGATATTTAGATTAATTTGTGCATTATTTAGATTAGTTTGCTTTGAATAGTGTAAATTCTGTTTAAATCTTGTTATTTCATGAAGGTGTTAAACTCACACACACAACAACACATTGGAGGTTGTAGCAAAAGGAGCCATGGTTATCCATACAAAGGAAGGTATAAAAAGAATTCAAGAAATTTTTCATACTCCAAAGTTGAAGCACAATTTATTAAATATTGGGTAGTTATGTAAAAAGAATTAGAAGGTTGTGTTTGAAAATTAAAAATATGTAATCTATGATAAAAATCAAGGAAATTGTGTGGTTACAATAGTTTCTATATCACAAAAAAGGATATTACCATTGAAGTTTGGTGAACATAGTAATTAGCTTGCCAATATAGCTTATCAGGACTAAATTTGGTTGTGGCCCATCTTAGGTACGGACATTTGCATTTTAATAGCTTGGAGTTTCCTATATCAAAAGCTTTGGTTTTTGGGTGTGTAAGGTTCCAGAACATAAAGAGCCTTGTGAAGGGTCTGCTAAAGACAAGTATGTGATAGAATCATTCACTAAAGAAAAATTATTGAGGACTCGTTACCCACTTCAATTGATTTATTTTTTATATTGGTGGTCCTATGTATATCAAGAATTTGGGTGATTCATCATACTTTATTACTTTCATTAATGATTACTCACACCATTATTGGGTTTATTTTTTGAATTCAAAGGATGAGTCCTTTGATAGATTTAAAAGGTTCAAAGCCCTTGTGGAAAATGAAAGAGTTGTAAAGTTAAATGCTTATGGATTGATCGTAGAGGAGAGTTTTTCTCAAGAGACTTTAAGAATTTTTATGATTTGTATGACATAAAAAGATAATTCCCCACTATATACACATCTTAATAGAATGGGGTAGCGAAGACTAGAAATTGTACAGTGACTGAAATGGCAAGGAGCATGTTAAAAAATAAAGGGTCAAATAATTGTAATTGTTACAGATGTGTACATTCTCAATTGGAGTCTCACTAAAGCCCTTGCAATGATGGATCCTTGTGAAGCATGGTATGCAAAAAATTCTAATGTTACTCATTTTAGAGTTTTTAGTTATTTACCCTATGTACATGTTGTTGATCAAAAAATGAAGAAAGTTGGATCCCAAGAGTGAGTCTTGCATTTTGATGGGTATAGTGAGCACAATAAGGGTTACATGTTGTATAACCTTTACACTAACAATATTATTGTCTCAAGAGATGTGATTTTTTATTAAGGGGGAGTTTATGTTCACCAAAAAGGCCATGTTGAGAAGACTAAATCTATTTTACATAATGATATTCTTGTTGGCATTGATCATGGGAAGCCAACTAATACTTCCATTCCAAGTTATTAACATCAACCAAATAGCACATCTTCTAGAACTCTTCAATTTCAACTACACGCTCAACATCAATCCAAAGTCCTAATAAGAAGGTTATAATCTTAGCTTCAACATTTATGAAATAAGCGCATCTAAAGTTCATGAATAAAATCCTAGAGGTGAGATAATCCATTTTTCATTATTTTCACATGCTAATTTTGAGCCATCATGTTATGAAGATGCATTTACTAATGAAGTTTGGGCATAATAAATGCAACAAGAGATAGATTCTATTCACCAAAATGGTACTCAGGAGCTTACAGATCTTCCACATGATCATAAAAATATTGGAGCTAAGTGGGTCTACAAGACTAAGTACCATAGTGATGGTAGTGTTGAAAGACACAAAGAAAGAATAGTTGCTAAATGATTCACTCAAAGGTATGGCATAGATTATGGAGAAACTTTTGCATCCATAGTGTGTCAAGAGACTATTAGGATGTTGATTTCTCTTGCAGACCAAAAGAAATGGAACATCCATCATATAGATTTGGAAAGTGCCTTTTTTAATGGGTACATTACAAGAAGAAACTTATGTGGAATAGCCACAAGGTTTTGTGGTTGAAGAAAAAGAGCATAAAGTGTAGAAGCTAAAGAAGGCCTTATATGGCCTCAAGAAAGAACCAAGAGCTTAGTATGGAAGAATCGATGGATATTTTCAAGAAAATGACTTTAATCAAAGTAAGAGTTAACCTAACCTTTACTACAAACAAGAAGGTACTCACATTTTTATTGTTAGTTTGTGTGTTGATGATTTGTTGTATTTGGGTAGTGATTCTGTAATGAAATCTAACTTCAAATGTTCTATGATGAAATAATTTTAGATGAAAAATTTAGGCCTTATACAATATTTTTTAGGCATTAAGGTTTATCAAAATAAGGATGGAATTTTCCTTTGTCAAAAAAATATACCAAATATATATTGAAAATGTCTGATATGATTGATTTTAAACCAGCCTCCACTCTCATTTCTAATGGAGTTGTGTTGTGTAGAGATTCAATGGATCTATAAAAGTGGATGGGAGAGCTTATAGAATTGTAGTTGGGAGTTTGATGTTTCACACTTAGTCTAGGCCTAATATTGCATATATAGTTTCTCTTGTCTCAAGGTATATGATAGAACCTTATGAATTATATGTGAAGTCTGCTAAAGACATTTTAGGTATGTAAAAGGATCTTTAAATTTTGGCATTCACTACTACTATTCTAAGATATTTAATCTAGTTGGTTTATGTTATTCTGATTGGGGAGGTAGTGTGGATGATGAGAAATCTACTTCTATTCATTGTCTTAGTTTTGGTTTGGGTTTTTTTTTTCTTGGAGTTCAAAGAAGAAAAAAATAGTTTCTATTTCTTCCATAGAGGTTGAATATCTTGCAATAACCCCTACACCTACTCAAGCATTATGGCTTAGAAAATTTCTTGAAGAGATAGGTGAAAAACAACTTCAGCCTGCAATGATATTTCATGATAATATGAGCACAATCTAGTTGGCCAAAAATTATGTGCATCATAGTAGAACTAATCACTTTTTTTTAAATACCATTTTATCAAAGATTTGGTTCAACAAAATGAGGTATAACTCCATTATATCAAGATATAAAAATAGTTTGTTGACATTTTTATTAAAGGTGTTGCCAAGAATTAGTTTTTGATGCTTTGAGATTATCTTGTGACTCCTCTTCGCTGTAAGGGGGAGCATGTTGGAAACTGAATTTTTTCGCTGCATCTACATCAAGATAGATACAACAAGCATATTTATATTTTAGATGTTTATTATTAGTTTCCATTGTCATTTCTTTTGTTTCTAGCATTTTCTAGTAATTTTTTTTCTTGCCATAGCAATTTTCTAATGGTAGAATGGATGCTTATGTTAAATATTTTTTTAATGTTTCAAGTGTTGCTATTATATTGGAGATCTATTTTTCCTTGTAATTTTTTTTTAGAGAATAGTGAATGGTTAAGGGTGCTTTGTTTTGTCAAATATATAATACAATGTGGTGCAGGAGCACCTACACATAAAAGCATACCAGAAGGTTAAAAGCCAAAAGGTCCTAAATTGGTCCAATTGGTCAAACTATGCAAAATGGCCCATGGAAGGGTAAATTTGATGTAATGAGTCATTATTAGTACATTTAAATATGTTTGGAAGGTTCTTGAAAGGTTTGAGGTCATATGTAGCAAAAATGCAAATGTTGCATAAAAAATTGTAAAATGCAACTTTTCAAAAGTTGCTAAAATAGCTAATATGTTGTAAAGGAGAGGATTATTGGCATAAAAGGTAGTTGGGTAGTTTTAAAATATAAAAAACACTATAAAATCATTGTACAATGGTAATTAAAAATGAGAAGGAGAAGAGGAGAATATTTTGAAATAATTTGGTGCATTCAAACTTGGCTATTTTGATTGGTTTTCACTATTTGTCTATTGTTTCTAGGCCTTGTACGGACCTATATGACTCAGAAATGTTGTATAAAGTATATGGATATATATTATATTGAATAAAATTCCTTATTGTTTTGGTTTGTATTTATTTCATTGATAAATAATAAAGTTATGTCAATTTTGGTGAAAGTTGTTGTCTGGAGATTTGAGATCTTTTGAGAAAAGTCATCTTTTAGTGTTTGGTACAGATGCATATGGAGCGTTTAAAACCTTTGATTGGATTCATTTGAAATATATGTGAATAAGCTTTCATTTCTTTTCGGTTTTAGTCATTTTTATACATATTTGTGGAAGTTATGAATATTTTGTTGGAAACTAGTTTTAAACAGTCTTCAATGGAGTTGTAAGCAAAGATTTGTGCTTATATAATGATTTAAAAATTTTAAACTTTAATGGATTACATATTATGAAACTATATCCATAACGGTTTCATATGAAATTGGTTTGGGATCATTTCGTTCTAGTTTTTGAAAGATATATGATGCCCTAGGTGGATTGGTAAATAACTTTTCTTATTTTGTGACAATAAAATAGGTCTCGGTACAGAGACAATAACTTGTTATTTAATCGTTGGAATTTTCTATTCTTTTTATATGTTTTAAAAAGTCTATTTTTGAGAAACTCTACTGGAGAGATTCACAAGATGATGTCTAGAATGAAATTTGTGAATAACAGAATACAAGGTATCAAAATTGTCACCATTGAAACAGATTTAGAAGTTGGGTGATAGCACGATTTGGTAAGACCCTATTGTTGATTGAAAATGGTTTCAATGATGTTTTTGATGTGTTGTGAAGTGAAATGGAACCAAAGATTTTGTTTTGTTTCTAATTGATCTTAATGGGATCAAGTGTGAAGTTGATAGACCATATGTTGATATATTGGAGCGAACCTATTATATTTAGTATTCCATATTTATTGATTCACATTATATATTGGATCATGTTGGATCCTAGAAGGTGTGTGATCTCAAGATGCTTGGAACTAGTAGGATGATGCCCTATATCAAAGTGGTATCAAAGCCTGACAAAAGATTTGGGTTGGTAAATGGTTTTGTATTCTGTTAAGTGATATTTAAGTTATATAAAAATATAATTAGATAAAAATGATAGATTATAAACAAAGATATAATAGAATTCTTGATATGTTTTTAGTTTCTAATTTTTTTATAAGCTTATGGTTGTTTGTATGTCTTAGGTTAATTATTTATTGAGAAACTATTGATTGCCCCTCTCTTATAATATTTATTTCTTCACATTGTTTGAATATAAAAGAAATGTTGTAGTTATATTAATATTTTAAGTAAAATATATAATAAATGCATAAATAATATTAATACTTTGAGTGAAGTATATAATAAATAAGTTTATATATAGCTAGTCGTACGGTTTAGCTATAAATATAAAAATATTAGTATTAATAAATAGGGAGGGGTGATGATAAATCTCTCTTAGCAATATAGTTTCATTTTTCTTAAATGAGAAATGGTATGATCTTTTGATAAAGTTAAATTCTTACTTTCTAAATAAATAATGTGTATTAAATTGGCTTGATTTAAAATTTAAAAAATTAAGAATTACATTCAGTCTTATAGAGTTATTATATTTGCTATTTTATAAAACTGTTATTGTAAAGAAATTCTATGATTAAGAATTATGTTTAGTCTTATAGAATTGTTTTATTTGACATATTTATAAAATCATTATACATAGAAGTTTTTATAAGTAAGCATAAGATTTACTATTATTGAATTGTTGCATTTGACACATACATAAAACTATTATAATTAGAAATTTGTATAATTATTTTTTTATTTTATACATAAATATTTTTTATTTTAAAAAACACATAATATCATGAAGCAATATTATTGTATCATTTAATAATTTCATAGAGTCTATTTCTTTTAGTAATTAAAAAAATTCTTAGAACCCAAGTTATTTTTCTTCTCTTTATATGGTCTTCCTATAAATTCAACATAGAGTATAACCCTCATTGCTTAAGTCCATATACTCTCTTTTCAAATTCAACCAACAATAAACTTGGGTGAGGAAGAGAATATTGATTATTTATGAGATTGTGTGCAAACAACATTAATGGATAACATTACCTCCAAGGGACAAAGTGTTAAAATTTCATAACATTGAGAGACATGTATCACTAACTAGTGCAATAAACGAGTACCAAAGATAAAGGCATAAAATGATATATCATATCATCCTTGAACCTTGTGTAGATGGAGGACTTTAGAATTAATCACTATAAAAACTATGTGGTATGGTTTGTGACCTTCATTGTTAGTAGGTTTCAAATGGTAGGGGTAAAAGCACAATAAGTTGTCACCCTTTTACAAAGGAAAAGGCTAACAAAATCAAAGTTGTTCAACTGCAATAGTATAAAAATGATATTTATGTTTTGAATTTGAAGATGATGTAAACTAATTAAATGTGATAAAATGGATGAAGTTTATGATTAATATTATTAATAATTTTTTGAATAAGAATTTATATATTTTTTTAATTTTTAAAGATGATTTTTCAACCACTGAAAAATGTTGAAAATTAGGGGTCTAATTCCCACCAAAAAATTATATGTAAATAAATATTTTTCCCCTAATTTCAAAATATTTCATAGATGACATATATAGCTAGTGCATGAAGAAATAAAAAATGGTTTGTGGCTGAAAAAATGCTAAAAATTAGGGATCTAGTTCCCACCAAGAAATTATATGTAAATAAATATTTTTCCCCTGATTTCAAGATATTTCATAGATGACATATATAGCTAGTGCATGAAGAAATAAAAAATGGTTTGTGACCTATTTTCTCTTTTATAACAATTCAAATTTCAACTCACTTAAATCAACAGCTTTCATCTCGCAACATATTTTTCATAACAAATATATCCCAGTCAAAAAAAGAATATATATATTCTTGAAGATGAATCTCTCCTCGAGTGCACCATATGTTTTTCAAATTTATTTAATATGATTTACTATTTTTTTTCTTTCTCTGAATCAACATCTCCCTGACTGTTAAAATACCTACTTGCAATTTTTTTTAATTACAATAAACTATGTCTAATTAAAATGCTATCAAATCAATAATTCAAGTTATTTATCACACCATTTTAGAAACAAGAACTTAATTTGAGGTATACTAATCTCAGTTTCAGCTCTTTAGCAGACTGTGTTCAGCTGAGAAAGAAATTCATTTAAAATTTAATTAATGCAGTTCGAAGACCAGTCAGCAGTCACTACGAACCTGAAGCACATAATTTTTGGTACTAAAATGTTGCTTAGATTTGGCGCGATCTGAGAATAGTCCTACCAGGGGGTGCGATCCTATTTTTAACATAGTCTGGCTTCAGCTAGTGATGTGAACATTAGCTACATGTGTTTACAGCAATGTGTGCAATTTTATCTAAAGCAATCTGATCATCCTTGTAGGAATGTACAGGCAGCCAACACTGCGATTTTTAAGTATTCACCAGGGTCATTCACAGTTGAGCATTAAAGGTGTGATTACATTGTAAAAATACATTTTGATCAGTCTAAAATTGTGTGGCAGTCAGTTTGAATAGGAGGAGCCAGGCCCTTTTTTTTAGTTTCAGCTAGCAATCCAAAGGGAGCAATTCAGACCAGTGAAAGAGGCATCAACAGTTGTTCATTCCAGGACAACTATTTGACAAAATTCCCAGTTAACAAACAGAGATAAATTCATCCTATTTTGGCACGGGACGTTACACAATCAGCGAAATGCGAACTTTTCATTCAAAAAGGAAATCCACCTTACAAAGACGTCAGATAAATATTGGTCTTTTACATGTGAATCGAGATGCAAAGAAAGATTTAGCTATATACAGTAAGGATAACCCTAGAGCAGAAAGGCCCAATATGGCTACAGGTGCTACAAAGAAGCAAGACAAAGAAGAGGTTTATTCAAGTTATTGTTTTAATTGTTGGCTCTATGGCCACAAGAAAAAAGATTGTCATAAACCAGTATAGCATCACCCTTCATATGAGCATTTGAAAGATTTCATAGCAAAACAGAAGAAATTAGCTGAAGAAAATACAGATTTGGAATTGTGCGCAGTCTTCACTCAAGCAAAACCTTATCCTTTCATTGATGTCTCTGCTCCGATTAAGGGTTCCTCTGAATCTTCACTACCAGATAAGCAAGAGAAGGATTCCCAGAAAGAAAAACTTAAGGAAATTGCTACGGAGGAGAATCCTGGTTATGCACTTAGAATAAATAATTTAATCCCTAAGCAAACAGGGAATGGTAAGCTAAGAGTCTTCTCAGTCAAGGCATTGGACAGACAGATAAATATCTATTCCAAGACTAAATATGCAAAATCAGGCATAAGCATCGGGGCTGCTAAGGTGGGAAGACCTAAGTACAATTTAAATTGTAGAACCAATGAACCCCTATCTGCTAAGGGGGAAGGCAGGATCTTACCTACTCAAGCACTTCCTGTTTGCATGATGAAGAACGAATCCACTTGGCAGACGATTAAAAATAGGAAAAAGGTTAATAGGTATCAGCTATCTCATAGTCCTTTTAATCTATCTCTGAATAACCCATTTGATTTTCTTAAAGAGGAAGATAATGGGAGATATTCACCCCCCCAGAAAGGCCATAAGGCACGACAGAATAAGTTCCATACCAATGTCTCAGAGATCTACCCACAGAAGGATCAAACACACAAAAAGAATCTAAAAGGTTTAACAAGTAACAATGTATTAAGGAAGTTTCAGGAACAAAACATACAGGTATGCACGCCCCCTCATAAGTGTAATAAAACTATGGAGAGTAACAATGATAAAAGAATAGGTAATTTCTTTCAGAATCCTAACATGATTAGAATAGATCTAGATGGAAAATGCATAGAACAGAGACAAAATTCTTTTGCAGATATAGGGCTGATTTTTCGATGGTCTGGAGTAGGAACGTCTACCACAGATCTGATAGCCTGGTTGAAATATCAACTCTCGAATGAGGTAAGTATATCTATCTTATTAGAAAATTTTATTTTCATTAATTGTAAAGATGGAAATATTAAAAGTAAAATTAGAAATGAAGGGTTAGCTAAGTATAAAGACTCTAATTTTTATTTTTTTGACTGGGTTCCCCTGTTCAACCCAATAAAACTTAAGGACTTTCTTGTAGAAAAAGCTATAGTTCTTAAAAATCTGCCTATGAATTATTTGATGTAGAAACTGTCAAATTAATAGGAAAACAAATTGGTGACTTTCTAAGCATTATTGATAATGATAATAACCAGTATGAAAAAATCATTAGAGTAAAGATCAACTATCATCAAAAATGGATACATCCCATAAGATTATGCTTTAATTCTAACTCTATTATTATTAACCCCATTATTCTAGAAGATTTTGTAGAAAGACAAACAAATGATCTAGAAACCAATAATTTAGGACAAATGGACACTCATATTCAGAAGACATCAAAATTGAAGGAGAGCTTTAACCCAGAAAAAGGAGGTTTCACTATGACTTCTAAGAAAACTAATCCGATCAGCATCTCCACACAACCTTCAGACTCTGAGTGTCAACCCCCTTTTGCTCTAGAAAAGGAAATATCAATAAATAAGACCTTAAATGTTGAGGTCAAATCTCCCCTACCTTTATCCATAGAACATGAGAATAACCTTAGTACTCAGAGTTTCAAGTAAGAAATTAACACTAAAATTACCTCTTACAGCCCGAATAGAATCTCCAACAGTCCAGAAGATAAAGAAAGATCACTTCTTAAGGAGAACCAAAAAATAGAAAAAGAAATAGTTGAGATCACCAATGAGTTAATGGACACCCTTATAGATGAAATATGTGACAAAGAGGAACTTGAGCACCAAAAAAGGTTGTTAATTAAAAGCATTATAGAGATGTCGGCATCAGATAATACTCAGGTAAATGGAGAAGAAGACATGGAAACGGAATGCTTTCCAAATCTAGATGAGATAGGAGACATGGAAAGGGATATTAATGAAAGAGAAGATCCCTCGTATGGTAGGAAAGAAGAAATAAATAATACAAGGAATCAGAACAAGGAAGAGATCATAATTTGCCTAGAAGGTATCAACAATGAAGATAGACAATTAGGAATGGCAACAACCATTGATGGAATCAAACCCAACGGCAATCTCTCATTGGTTAAAGACTCCATAGAAGGCCTCTTTGGCATCACCAACCAAGATAGGTAGTTAGGAACATAAATGAAAAGAGGAAGTCTGAGCACCCCTAATATCAATAGAATTAAAAAGAAAAGGGGGAGGAAATCCAAAGTGGAGTTAAGAACTATAAATGTTAATGCAGGAACCCAAATAGAGATTGCAGATATTTCTAATATTGATAAAAACTCAAAACTCATCCATTCCGAATCTTTCCATCAATTAAAAGAAATGCAAAAAGAAGAAATGGAAAAGTCCCCCTTAGTGGAGACCATTGACTAAGGATCACTGCTAGACTTTTTAGGTTTAGACCCTGCCTCTATTCTGGAAGATTCTAGGAGTAATGATATAATAACAGGAGTATTAGGCTCGCTATCAAAAGAGGAACTCTGTGAGGAAAACAAAGAGAACATCGTTAGGAACAATACAAAAACTTTAGGTTTAGGAAAATCTATTAAGGGCAAGTTAGAAGCTGATACGGGGAAACTAGTCAAACCAAGAGGTAGACAATCTCTTGCTGAACTAAGAGCTAAGGAAGGAATGGCGCCAGGTCAGGTTAAAATTATCGATATTCTATACTCTGGGAAGGGGAAGATCCTTCCCGAGTCCTCATGAAGATCATTAGTTGGAATGGTAGGGGTTTAAATGCCCCTAACAAATGAAGCCTTGTAATAAGGCAATTAGCAAAAATTAAACCAAATATGGCTATGATACAAGAAACTAAACTTTCTAATGAAGGATATGAGAATTTAAAAAAGAGTATAGAGATTAGAGAATTAATAGGTTGCGAGGCAGAAGGCACTTTGGGTGGGATTGCTTTTATTTGGGATCCAAGATAAATAGTTTTCAATATTCATGAAAAACATAAAAATTGGATGGGAGGTCAAATCAAAAGTTTAAAATCAGATTTAAAATTTAATCTAATAAACATGTACGCTCCAAAATTCTTACATGAAAAGAGAATTGTATGGCAGGAGGTTAAGGATTATATAGAGAACTTCCCGAACGAAACATTTATACTAGGAGGAGATTTTAATGCTATCCTATCCTTGGGAGATAAACAAGGTGGGATGAAACACATATCAAAAACAACTTTAGAATTCTAGGAATGGATAAACATTATAGAGGCGACGAAAATTGAATCAGACTGAGGGAAATACACCTGGACTAACAAACGTAAAGACACAGAGTTAATAGTAGAAAAATTGGATAGGTTCTTTTTTATAGGGGAGTTGAGGAATTTTGATTTTAATTTTACTAATGATGTCCTACCCATTGCCGGTTCTGACCACTTCCTATAGAACTAGTAATTTCGGAACCAATCAGAAATAAAAAAAATCCCGTTTAGATTTGAAAAAATGTGGTTACTTAATGAGGAATGTTTGAATCTAATTAAAAAATGGTGGACAGAGGCAAGGTTTGAAGGCTCCAAGATATATAAAGTCATAAGGAAACTAAAACTAATAAAAAGAAATCTGTCACAATGGAGTAAAAACACTATTGGGGATATATTTGTGAAAAGAGACCTTATAGAAAAAGAGTTGGAAAATGTGGATAAGGAGATTACTGAAGAAGGAAAATAGACTTCAGATGATAACATAGAGCAAGAACTATTATGTAAATACTATGATTCTCTTTCACAAATTAGCGCCTTCTGGGGGCAAAGAGCGAGAGAAACATGGCTCAGGGAAGGGGACCGAAACACCAAATTTTTTCATAATAGCGTCAAAGCTAGAAGGAATATAAATAAGATTTCCAAAATCAAAGATAGCAATGGTAATACAATAGAGGATCCCAAAGAAATTGCAGATTTAGCAGTCTCTTCCTTTGAAAAATCTCTAAATAACTTAGGGAGTGTGGATTTGTTGGACCAGGCCAAGCTAGTAAGAAACATGCCTCGTATAATAACTCCATGTCAAAATAACCTCCTAAATGTCGCATTTACAGAAGATGAAATACTCAAGGTTCTAAAGGAAATGAACCCGGATAAATCCCCTGGACCTAATGGATTCCCAACTTTTTTCTTTCAAAAGTGTTGGTCATTTATGGGCAAGGAAATTATTGATGCTCTAGAGGGAATGAGAAACTCAGGACATATTCTTAAAGAGCTAAATAACACATTCATTTCTCTTATTCCCAAAAAGGTCAATGCAGAGAACTTTAACGAGTTCAGACCTATCTCCTTGTGCAACACTTTGTATAAAATCTTCTCAAAAGCTTTGGCAGGCAGAATGAAACAACTTCTTCCATTGATTATATCTGAGGAACAAACGGGATTTGTCCCTAATAGGTCAATTTTGGATGGAGTGATTATTGCTCATGAGGCTATACATTCAGTAACAAATAATAAGGATCCGAGTATGTTGATTAAGTTAGACATCAGTAAGGCGTATGATAAAGTGGACTGGAGATTTTTGTGTAAATGTATGGAAGCTTTTGGATTCTCAAAACAATGGATCAATATGATTTTTGAATGCATCTCCACCTCTCACTTCTCAATTATGGTGAATGGGTCTCCCGAAGGCTTTTTCAGCTGCTCTCAAGGTTTGAGGCAAGGAGATCCGTTATCTCCTTTTTTGTACATTATTATGGCAAAAGCTTTGGGGAGAGGTATCAAGAAACTTTAGAGAGAGGATGAGGTTAAAGGAATCAAGATTACTTCGGGAGTCGAGGCTACTACTCATCAACAATATGTCAATGATAATCTCCTTTTTGGAAAAGCTCTTTTAGAAGAAGCTCAAGCTTTCAAAGAAATTTTAAATACTTATTCTAATGCTTCTGGACAATGTATAAATGAGAAAAAATCAGAGATTATTTTTATCAATACTGAAGAGAGATGAAAGAATGAGATTAAACGTATTCTAAACTTCAAAGAAGGTTTCTTCCCATGTAAATATTTAGGTTTACCTGTGGATAAGGGGGTCAAATCAAATCACTTATGGGAAAGTACAATTCAAAATATCTCTAAGAAACTAGATCAATGGAAAGGAAAATGGTTATCAAATGCAGGAAGGGCTGTTATGATCAGGTCAGTCCTCTCTGTAGTTCCTATTTATCAGATGATGAGCATGAGAATCCCGACAGGTATTAATAAGGAGATAGCTTGAAAGTTAAGGAGTTTTTTCTGGCAAGGGTCGAAGGAGAAATCTAAACTAGCTTTAATTGCTTGGAATAAGATTTGTAAGCCAAAAGAAGAAGGAGGTTTGGGAATAAAAGACCTTACGCTTCAAAACAAGGCCTTGGGGGTGAAATTAGTATGGAGAATGATTAAAAACCCAAAGGCAAAATGGGTTAAAATACTAAGATATAAATACTTACTAGGAGAAGAGGAGGAAAGCATTTGTCATTCTGATAATTATCCGATGGGTTCACGCATATGGAACTTCATAAAAGAATGTAAAGATATAGTATTAGAGTCCCTTTCTTGGGACATGAAAAGCGGGAATAAGGCTCTATTCTGGGATGACTCATGGGGTGGAAAACTGGCCCTTCGTGAAATTCTTGGGAATGATCAGCTAATTGAACTAATCAAACATAGTAAGGGAGAGCGGGTTAAAGACTATTTTTCACAAATCAATAATAGTGAGGGGAGCAGCTGGGCATGGAAATCTCTAGAGGAATTCAGACTTCCCCTTGATTTCTAGGATAAACTTAACAAGGCTCTACAAGAATGAAACTTCTATCCACGCTCTGGGGAGGACATAATCATATGGGCTGCCTCAGGAGTGGTGTATACAATTCGAAAGAAGGTTTCAAAGTTATATCTGGGATAGATAACCCATCCACCAGTCTTCCCATTGATCTATTTTGGAATAGAAACTATCTTCCTAAGGCAGGTTTATTCTCATGGGCTGCTTTACAGAAAAGGATTCTCACCGCTGAATGGTTTGAAAAAATAGGGTACCACGGTCCTTCTAGGTGTGCCTTGTGTGAGAAAGAAAGTGAGACGATAAATCATATTTTGTTAAATTGTGAGTATGCCAATAAATGTTGGCTTTGGGTTCTGGAGAAATTAGATCTGAAGACTGCTCTTCAAAATGATATCACAAAAGTTTTTATTTCATGGCAAAGATCATGTAAAGAGGATTTATACAGTAAAATGAGATACATAATCCCATCTCTATCAATATGGGAATTATGGAAGGAAAGGAACCGTAGGATTTTTCAAGATAAAAGGATGAACATTGAGAGATTTTTGAACAAATTAGAGGCAAATATAGTAGAAATTACAAACAATAGAAATATGCTAGGACAATCAATGATGGAATTCTCACTAGAAGACAACTACTAGAGAAAGAAGTGGTATGGCTTGAAAGTTCCTCCCTGGATTGGATCTAGCATTGACAATAAATCCTTATCAAGGGCAAACTGTAAATGGAAACCACCGGAGCAAGGATGGATTAAGTTGAACTTTGATGGGGCAGCTAGGGGAAACCCAGGGGTGGCGGGAATAGGGATATGTGTACATAATGCAGAAGGAAAGTTATTAGGAAGGATAGCAAAACCTATATGAATTAAGACAAATAACGAAGCTGAAATAGAAGCTATAAGATTAGGTCTGGCATGGTGCAAAAAATGGAGGCTAAAAAGAATTGCGATTGAAGGAGACTCAGCTATTATTATAAATGCAATAAGACAGGGTAGAACGCCGAACTGGAAACTAAATAGTGCTATTGAACAAATAATGGAATCTCTTGAAGTTATAGGAGATTATACAGTGAATCACATTTACAAGGAGGGAAATACAGACGCAGATAAGTTAGCTAACCTAGGAGCTGACGGGCAAGAAATTGAAGAAATTCATGAGAGTTTGAAAGAAGAACTTGGAAGGTGAAGAAAAATGATTTCAAAATAGGAAATCAAGATTAGATGTAAATAAATGTAAATGAATAGAAACATTTGTGAGTATAATATAAAAATGCAAAAATAAACACACAAACACACACTCATATATATATTGCCCTCTTACATAGTAGACCTCAAGATAGGGAATGAAAGAAGTTAACATCTCATTTAGTCAAAACAATCATCATATAGTAGGGACATGCCAACCTACAATGAAGTCTCATCGATCACAAAAATGATAATCTTTAAAACAGAAAATGTTATGACAAATTAAAAGGCTCCTAAAGTGCTCTTAAATTTCTTATGTTCATAATAATAAAATAAAGCTTATAGCATGACTGCCAATAGAAATGGTCTTAGATGGTAATGTTTTATTTAGTAGACTAACTCATGGATTAAGATTTACAATTACATTATTTCATCAATACCTAACCTAAACTAGCTTAATGAGGATTGAATCATGAAAATGATTAATTAACTGTAAATTAGGAGAGTAGAGGTGGCATGGTGTCTATCTATTTTGCAGATATACAGGAAAACCATAATAGACCAAAAAGGCAGAAATAAAGAAAAGGAGGCTTGAGAACTTATCAAAGTTAAGGCAAATACTCGAAGAGCGAAGATGAGAGAAAATAACATGATTTTTCAAAAGCATAGTTAAAGTTAAAGGAAGGCTCATTAGCTCTAAAGATAAGAGCAAGGTACATGTAATCTCAATATAAATAAATGTACGGCACAAGATGGGAATGCTCATTAGTTCTTCTTAAAAGAGCATTGTATTTAAAAGATTAATGAAGATCTGTGTTCACTATCATGGAGGTATGCCTCCTTTAATCTGTATTGAAGAGGGAACGCCCTCTTCGACTCCATCAAGTGGAGCTTTGTAATCCTACGCTTGTAGGAACTCTAACTTGATATATTATTTCTAGACTAAAGTCCCGGGCCAGACTAGAGGTTTTCTTCCCCGTTCTTTCCTACCAGTGCCCGCACGAACAAAGGAAAATGTAAAAAGATAAATTTTAAATAAATAAAATCAAGGCTTCGGTCGTTTACTGATAAAAATTAAAAAAAAATTAAAATGCTATCAAATCTATATGAGGTTATTCTTGACTCTGATCTCTACAAAAGGGTATTTTTTTATTTTTTAAAAAATATCATTAAAAAGATTAGCAGTTATTGAAACGCCACTTTTCTGAAATAATTTTATTTTTAGGGTAATTGAACCCAAAGTGGTATAAAACATGCATTTAATAGATATTTACAATTGGAAAAGTTAAAGCACTTATCTAACTTAGCTAGAATGAATCTAGTTAGACCATATGTTTGACCAAAATTAATTTTTAGTTAGAAATACTAAAAATTAGTTGTGCTGATAAGTTAGCCTAAAAGGTGACACCTAATTGTGCTTTTACCCGTAGGCATGTATATAATTTCTCATTTCTACCAACATTGCTCCAATGGGTGAGATGATTAGGAAGGCACACTGGATATACTTGTATATCTGTAAAAAAAAAATGAACTATTATAATGACGAAGGTGATTAGGCTTCATTAGTCTCATTCTAAATTTATAATTTAAACTAAAATATAATTGTGAAAAAATGGACAACCAAGACACATCTAGATAATATGTTTTAAAATATATTTATTCAAATTAAGCTTTGTGTGCTAAGAAGTATATAATTTAATGACCTTCAACAACTATTTAAATTCATATAAATAAAGAATAGTATGATTGTAAAATGCATTAATTTACTAACTTAAAATGATATCTCTAAATGATTTAACCATTATATACTAAAAAAATATATTGGAATCTCAACTTTTTAATTATAAACATGCATCTCCACTTTTTTATCATCAAAATGCTCAATAAATGACCATTTATGATAGTTGAGAATGCATCCTTAGAATTACATAAATTTCTTATTATTCTTATAATTACGCCGAGAGGCGTAACCTACAATGGCATCACACCCCTCTCTATAGGAGGTCATCCAAAAAAACGCTATAAGAAAAAAGAAACTTTCTACATTCCACTGCCAGCTATCCACGTTTTCAGCAATTCCGAAAATAAATGTCTTATGAGTTGCCACCATCACATAAAAAAAGTCGAAAAAAATGGGATTCATTTAGAATACGAATGGCCACTCTTTAAAAGGAAATTAATTTAAAATATTACAACTGGACATGCGACATGCAGACATGCGGACAGTAGCTTTTCAAATTCTCGGTCACACAAATAATTGACAACGCATTTTCTCACAGAGCACTGCAACGCCATGTGGAAAACTATGTAAAGCAGCATTAAGGATTTGGAAGTGTTAAAATTCTTCCTTTATTCTCCACAATTTCAGAATTCCTTAGCCATTTCCTCTAAATCTGTTCAGTTTTCAAATATGTTAAAACAGTGTATGCACGGAAGTATATCACCTGAGGAGCGATTTTAATGTATGCATGAGAAGCAATGTGTTGCAGAAGTTGAGTGTAGAAGCTGTTGACGAGGAGGTAGCTGTGGAGGAAGAGGAGGACAGGGTAGTTTCCTTGCTTTGTTCTCCTCTATCTTGAGAAATTGTTAGGGTTTGAGTGGGCAGAGGGTCGAGCTTGACCACATCTTCCACCCCCATTTCAGTGTAGTCAAGGATACAGGTGAGGATGATATGTGCGACCTGTTTGTCTTAGCATCATCATCTACTAAGACAAACAGATGATGATATGTGCAACCTGTTTGTCTTAGCATTGCAAAATCAAAATCTTTCTGCTTAAATCTTTGTTTGATTGGGTACAGTTGTGTCTTTTACCCAGTGATCCTACTTTATTTTAACACAATAGAGTTTATGTTTATTGCATTTGCCTTTTTGGGCTGATTAATTCCATGAATTCTTTGACTAAGTCTGAGATTCAAATTGATTTCCTACATGTTGCATTCTGGTCATATTTTTACACAGCATCAATCATGGTTAATACAGAGGAATTCCTCTTCCAATATATTTGTTTTTACAATAGAAAAGCGCAGTGAGTTCTGATTTTATTAATTTTGAATGACTTTAAAGAGAATTCCTCTTTCAAATCTGAATTCTATTAACAGAAGCCCTACTTTCATATTAGTAAGACATGCAATTTGTATGGAGAATGATGCAATCGAGATAATAGATATTCTTAATTGATGAGAATAAAGATGTATACTGATATTATAGTATAAAAGTGATTTAGTTTAAATGAGAATATTAGAAAAATATGAAGAAAATATAGAAACATTTTATTTTATATTTGAAAATAGAATATTATTTTTCGAATGAAAATATTAGAAGTAGTTTGTGATGATCCTGCTATTTATGATGGTTGTTTGATTCTCTACCAATCAGATGTATTATAGGTTTATGTCCTTTATAATAGGAAGATCTATGTGGTTATTATATTGTATTGACTCGGCCATATCTCTGGCCAGGCAGTACTCATTCCACGGCATCGATCTCGACTGGGAATACCCACAAACCGTGGCGGACATGGAAAACTGGGACCAGCTGTTCACCGAATGGAAAGCTGCAGTGGATGAAGAGGCTCAAACCTCGGGCAAAGATCCCCTTTTGCTCACCGCCACCATCTATTTCTCAAACCAGTTCTTTCAGTGGGGTGTAGTGATTTGTGTATGAATATCCCTAATTTGTATTTCAAACTCATTCATAAAATTTGTTGTCATTCATTTGTATTGAGAAGCTAAATCATTTGTATTGATTTGTTTATTTTTTGAGAAGCCAAATCATTTGTATTGATTTGTTTATTTTTTCAGACTATTTTTAATAGATCTAATAGAAAATTCTATTTTGGGTTCATAGATATCTAATTTTTGAAACTATTTTTTACAGACCCAATGGAAAGATTCTATTTTCATTTCATAGATATCTGAGTTTTTAGACTGTTTTTAACCTGGACAAGAGAAATACTTTTAAACATTCCTTAAGAAGAGAATATGTTGTTTAATGATGGATCTTTATTTTTATAATGTTTGATTGTATTTATGAGATGAAAGCCATGTCTATAATTCCACATCTTGCATGCATATCTAAAAAATTAGGCATTTCGACTTTAAATTTTGTTATCATTGCGTGGATGTAGCATGCCCGTGAGATCCGACAAGTGAGATAATATCTTGATGAAATAGTAATGGAATAAACAAGAAATAGAAAGTTATTTAAAATAAGTAAATAATAAATATTTAATGTGATTACATAATAAATATTTAATGGTATATGATATCATGGTTTTTATATAGAGTATATAAAAACCATGATATAATTTACAATAAATTTTTTTTTTTAAATAGAAACATCAATATTCTCTCTTGAAATGTATAATATCATAAAAGTATTAAAAAATATAGAAACATCTTAGCTAATATTAGAAAAAAATCTTTGCATATTTATAAATATAACAACAAAATTATTATTTTTAAATATCTTTTTTAATGAAACTCTATAAAAGATGTCTTCAATAACTAAATTAGAAAAGTATAAAATAGGTAAGATATTTCTAAAATTTATAAGAATTTAAATAAATTAAGATAACCAAAAAAGTTTGTTTTCCATATTTATAATTATACTAAAATTATTATTTTAAATATTTATTTTTATTAACAAAATTATCATTTTAAAAATATTTCTTTTTTTCTATTATTAATCATAATTTTTTGAAAATATTAATTCATAATCTATTATATATTTATTTTTAATTTAATTATGTGATAATTTTTAAATTAATGTTTTAAATCACAACATTACCCTCAACATTACCCTAAATTGAGACTTACCTAACTAAATTGAGACTTAACTGTAACACTAAAAATTATTGTTTCAAATTACAACATTACCCTAAATTAGGTTGATCCCAACTAAATTGAGACTTACCTAACTAAATTGAGAATCAACTCTAACACTAAATTAAATTGTAACCTCTAATCTCGATGTATTTTAAATATAGAGTATTTAGGATTTATAGTTTAGCATCTAGGATTATTGCTTAGCATTTAGGAATAGGATTTTGATTTATCAATTAGGGTAGGGATTAAGGTTTATGATTAATGATTACTGTTCAAAATATAGGATTTAGGTTTATGATTAAGATTAGGGTTAGGGTATGGGTTCACATCATAGTTAGTACTGAGTTAACATTAGGATTTGGGTTTGGCATTTAGGATTAGGGTTAAGACCAGGTTTTAGAATTTAGGATGTAGCATTTACAATTAGGGTTTAGCATATAATATTAGGGTTTGTCATTTAAGAACATGCTTTATCTTAGGATTTAGGATTTAGGAATCGAGGTTAGAATGAGGGTTTAACATTTAGGATTAAGATTACAACTAGTGTTTATCATTTAGGATTATACTTGAGCAATAAGGATTATGGTTTAACATTTATGATTGGGGTTAAGATTAGAGTTTAGAATTTATGATTAGGTTTTAGAATTTGGGATTATGGTTTAGAATGTAGGATTTAGGGTTATGGTTAGGATTAGGATTAGGGTATGGGTTTACATAAGGTCAATATTATGATTAGGGTTAGGGTTAGGGTTAGAATTAGGATTTATGGTAGCCATTATGATTAGGGTTAGGGCTAGGGCTAGGGTTTGTATTAAGGTTTACTATTTAGGATTAGAGTTTAGTATTGAGTATTAGGGTTAGGATAAAGGTCTATAATTTGTAATTAGTGCTTAACATTTAAGATTAGGTTTTAAAATTTATGATTAGGGTTTACTATTGAGTATTATAGTTTAGTTTATGATTTAGGATTTAGTATCTACCATTAGGTCTTGGCATTTACAATTACAATTAGGAGTAGGAATTAGCATTTAGAAATATGTTTTAGCTTTTATTATTATAGTTTATCCTTTACAATTTGGGTTCAACATTTAGGATTATGCTTTAGGTTAGGATTTAGGATTTATAATTTAGCATCTAGGATTATTGTTTAGAATTTAGGAATAGGGTTATGATTTATCAATTATGGTAGGGATTAAGGTTTATGATTAACGATTAGTGTTCAAAATATAGGATTTAGGTTTATGATTAAGATTAGGGTTATGGTATGGGTTCACATCATAGTTAGTACTGAGTTAACATTATGATTTGGGTTTGGCATTTAGGATTAGGGTTAAGACCAGGTTTTAGAATTTAGGATGTAGCATTTACGATTAGGGTTTAGCATATAATATTAGGGTTTCTCATTTAAGAACATGCTTTATCTTAGGATTTAGGATTTAGGAATTAGGGTTAGAATGAGGGTTTAACATTTAGGATTAAGGTTACAACTAGGGTTTATCATTTAGGATTACACTTGAGCAATAAGGATTATGGTTTAACATTTATGATTGGGGTTAAGATTAGAGTTTAGAATTTATGATTAGGTTTTAGAATTTGGGATTATGGTTTAGAATGTAGGATTTAGGGTTATGGTTAGGATTAGGATTAGGGTATGGGTTTACATAAGGTCAATATTATGATTAGGGTTAGGGTTAGGGTTAGAATTAGGATTTATGGTAGCCGTTATGATTAGGGTTAGGGCTAGGGCTAGGGTTTGTATTAAGGTTTAGTATTTAGGATTAGAGTATTAGGGTTAGGATAAGGGTCTAGAATTTGTAATTAGTGCTTACCATTTAAGATTAGGTTTTAAAATTTATGATTAGGGTTTACTATTGAGTATTATAGTTTAGTTTATGATTTAGGATTTAGTATCTACCATTAGGTCTTGGCATTTACAATTACAATTAGGAGTAGGAATTAGCATTTAGAAATATGGTTTAGCTTTTATTATTATAGTTTATCCTTTACAATTTGGGTTCAGCATTTAGGATTATGCTTTAGGTTAGGATTTAGGATTTATAATTTAGCATCTAGGATAATTGTTTAGAATTTAGGAATAGGGTTATGATTTATCAAGTAGGGTAGGGATTAAGGTTTATGATTAACGATTAGTGTTCAAAATATAGGATTTAGGTTTATGATTAAGATTAGGTTTAGGGCATGGGTTCACATCATAGTTAGTACTAAGTTAACATTATGATTTGGGTTTGGCATTTAGGATTAGGGTTAAGATTAGGTTTTAGAATTTAGGATGTAGCATTTACGATTAGGGTTTAGCATATAATATTAGGGTTTCTCATTTAAGAACATGCTTTATCTTAGGATTTAGGATTTAGGGTTTAGGAATCAAGGTTAGAATGATGGTTTAACATTTAGGATTAAGGTTACAATTAGGGTTTATCATTTAGGATTATACTTGAGCAATAAGGATTATAGTTTAATATTTATGATTGGGGTAAAGAATAGAGTTTAGAATTTATGATTAGGTTTTATCATTTGGGATTATGGTTTAGAATGTAGGATTTAGGGTTATGGTTAGGATTAGGATTAGGGTATGGGTTTACATAAGGTCAATATTATGATTAGGATTAGGATTAGAATTAAGGTTTATGGTAGCTATTATGATTAGGGATAGGGTTTGTATTAAGGTTTAGTATTTAGGATTAGAGTTTAGTATTGAGTATGAGGGTTAGGATAAGGGTCTATAATTTGTAATTAGTGCTTAACATTTAAGATTAGGTTTTAAAATTTATGATTAGGGTTACTATTGAGTATTATAGTTTAGTATATGATTTAGGATTTAGTATCTACCATTAGGTCTTGAAATTTACAATTAAAATTAGGAGTAGGAATTAGCATTTATGATTAGGGTTTAGCTTCTATTATTATAGTTTATCCTTTACAATTTGGGTTCAGCATTTAGGATTATGCTTTAGGTTAAGATTTAGGATTTATAGTTTAGCATCTAGGATTATTGTTTAGCATTTATGAATAGGGTTATGATTTATCAATTAGGGTAGGGATTAAGGTTTATGGTTAACGATTAGTACTCAAAATATAGAATTTAGGTTTATGATTAAGATTAGGGTTAGGGTATGGGTTCACATCATAGTTAGTACTGAGTTAACATTATGATTTGGGTTTGGCATTTAGGATTAGGGTTAAAATCATGTTTTAGAATTTAGGATGTAGCATTTATGATTAGGGTTTAGCATATAATATTAGGGTTTATCATTTAAGAACATGCTTTATCTTAGGATTTAGGATTTAGGAATCAGGGTTAGAATGAGGGCTTAACATTTAGGATTAAGGTTACAATTAGGGTTTATCATTTAGGATTATACTTGAGAAATAAGGATTATAGTTTAGCATTTATGATTGGGGTTAAGATTAGAGTTTAGAATTTATGATTAGGTTTTATCATTTGGGATTATGGTTTAGAATGTAGGATTTAGGGTTATGGTTAGGATTAGGATTACGGTATCAGTTTACATAAGGTCAATATTATGATTAGGGTTAGGGTTAGGGTTAGAATTAGGGTTTACCATATAGGATTAGGGTTTACATAATGTATAAGATTAAAACATGGTTTAGGATTATCACTATAGTTTGATCACTTATCCAAAACCCTACCCATCACATGGACCCTAAATATATTTCTAATATCCTATAAATATTTGGTCACACCCTGAGCATAATTCAAACCATAACATTAACCTTGAATCTTAACCAAACCCTAATTTATATCATAATATAAACCCTAACACTAACCCTAACCCTAACTATAATCCTAACTCTAACCATAACCATAACCATAGCCACAACCTAAACTCTAACCCTAACAATAACTCAAATATATCTTAGGATTACTAATCGGTGTGTAATGCAATTAGGGTTAGAAAAAGTAATTATATTGTATTAATAATATTATATTAAATTATACTATTAATTTTGAGATATACATATGAACCATAGCACTAATCTTAATTGATATTATCAAAACCTAATCTAATTATAATTTAATCTAAACCTACACCTAACCATTACCTTAATTAAACTTTAATGCTATTTGGATCCTAGGCAAAAATACAATCCTAATATAAGCCCTAATTGAACTATAATCCAAACACTGAGTATAACTAAACCTTTACAACTATCAAAATCTAACTATAATCAAACCCTAACTATAATTAACTTTAACCCTAACCATATCTTAAATATTCCCCTCTTATTGAAACCAAACACTAACATATCCTTAAGCATTGCCCTAATTGTTCTTCAACCATAAAACCAATTGAACTATAACTCTATCCACATTTGAACCATAACCATAATTTAACCCTAAATATAATGATATCTATAAACCTAAACAAACCCTAATGTAACCCTAAATTCTATCCCTAACCAAACCCGCATCTAAACCCTAAACAAAACCTAATCCAAACACTAACCTGAACCCTAACCCTAAACATAATATAAACCCTAACACTAACCCTAACCCTAACTATAATCCTAACTCTAACCATAACCATAACCATAGCCACAACCTAAACTCTAACCATAACAATAACTCAAATATATCTTAGGATTACTAATCGGTGCGTAATGCAATTAGGGTTAGAAAAAGTAATTATATTGTATTAATAATATTATATTAAATTATGCTATTAATTTTGAGATATACATATGAACCATAGCACTAATCCTAATTGATATTATCAAAACCTAATCTAATTACTATCAAAATCTAACTATAATCAAACCGTAACTATAATTAACTTTACCCCTAACCATATCTTAAATATTTCCCTCTTATTGAAACCAAACACTAACATATCCTTAAGCATTGCCCTAATTGTTCTTCAACCATAAAACCAATTGAACTATAACTCTATCCACATTTGAACCATAACCATAATTTAACCCTAAATATAATGATATCTGTAAACCTAACCAAACCCTAATGCAACCCTAAATTCTATCTCTAACCAAACCCTTATCTAAACCCTAAACAAAATGTAATATAAACACTAACTATAACCATAATTATATCCCTAACCCTAACCTTAACCCTAAATTACATATAAACCCTACAATAACCATAACCCTAAGTATAATGTTGACTCTTAACACTAACCATAACTTAAAACTTATCGCTAACCCTAATTTTATTATAATCCTCACTCTTGTGTTAACCCTAACCAAACCCTAACTAAAGCCTAATCTAAACACTAACCTAAATCACAATTCAACCCTAAGGTAACCTTTGAATATATTCCTAACCAAAACTATAATTTTAATCTTAACCTTAATCTAAATCCTAATGCAAACCCTAACCCTAATCCTAAATATCATGCAAATTCTAACACTTAGCATAATTCTAACCATAACACTAAATCGTAACCCTAATCCTAACTTTAATTTTTACCATACTGTAGAACCTAACCTCATCCCTAACTATAACTATATCTCTAACCTAAGAATGACCCTAAATCTAACTATATATCATCAACCCAAAACCTAATCCTAACCCTAATCATAAACCAAACCCTAACCTCAGCTGTAATATTTGTCTTAACCCTCACTCTAACCTTAACCCTAACAAAACCCTAATATGAACCCTAACTAAAACCTAATCCAAACACTAACCCTAAACATAATATAAACCCTAACACTAAACCTAACCCTAACTATAATCCAAACTCTAACCTTAACAACAACCTAAACTCTAACCCTATCAATAACTCAACTATATCTTAGGATTACTAATCGGTGCGTAATACAATTAGGGTTAGAAAAAGTAATTATATTATATTAATAATATTATATTAAATTCTATTTTAAAAAATAAATATATTATATAATTATTTATTAATTTATTCAATGTGTTGGACGCGCTGCGACTGCTACTAGCTAATATAGACTCTATATTTAAAATACGCCGAGATGCATCGAGGCGTTCAATTTTATCATGATTCACCTTTAATATAGAGAATATTAAAGCTGAAATAATTGAATGCCTCGATGCATCTCGGCGTATTTTAAATATAGAGTCTATATTAGCTAGTCATATTCTCAACCTTATATTATATCTACAATAATGTATGAAACATAATATTTATGCATTTCTAATTTTACACAATTAAGCATAGCCCAAAATCTCAAATGATAAACTTGAACACATTTTTTGCATAAACACCATCATTCACTAATTAGGATACTAATTAATCACAATAACTGCACTATTGTATACCAAAAATAGATATTTTTTTTCCCTAATAGACCTTCGAAACTTTTTTTGCATACCCATTGCACACCATGGTGTGATTGCTTGTAATAATTACAATAATCTTGAACCATTGATATCGCATGTCACAGAGTTCGGCATAATAAAATTAAATGATAAAATTGTTAACTAGATATAATTATAATAGTTTAGGCTTAAGATATCATTAGCTATTCAAAATAAAATTAGGGTTAATACATCATTAGTATTATAGAATAAAATTAGTTATTATTTATATGATATCTTAAATATAGCTGTCTCAAATCTCACTTTTGATTTATTTATTTTATTTAAAAATTTATTTATTTAAGATTTATTTTTATTTTAAATTTTCAAAATATTTATGAAAAATTTAGATGCTTAAGTTGGGAATAGCCTCCATTTTAATTCATTTGCTTACAATATGTTTTTATTGTTTTCCATACTAGCATTTGTAGTCATCAGTGGGACAAAGGATAAATGGATAGAAGTTACTATTATTATAATTAAATAATCATAATTATTAAATATAAAATATTAATTAATAAAAAAAAAATTATTTGAATATTGTTATGTTTAATAAAATTCGTATTATTATTACTTTACAACCTTAAACTTTATATGTTGTTCAATCATAATTTACAAAATATAGACAAAGTCAAATATATTTGGTAAACACATACCTTGTTTACAATATTTAATTATGATTTTATTAGTCTAAGTGGGAGAGAGAGGGAGAGGGAGAGGGAGATGGAGAGGGCGGAGGCGAGGAGTGGGAGAGAAAGTGGGGAGAAACATACCTTGTGATTTTATTGACGTTAGATAATTTGCAATCGACATAACTCTTACACCCAAGTGGTGCAAATGCTAGACTTGTAAACATCTTATCTAGTCAATGATCATTTCTTTATTTCATAAATCAAATAAAATTGTAATCCTCTTACCACCCTTGTTCATTTATTGTCTTGACATCGAAAATCGACTTCTGGTAAAAATACATGTAATGGCCAATATTTATTCATACTTGTTCATTTATTGTCTTGACTAATCCCTTGATTGGCGGTGGGCAATGCTACTATTCCAAAATATTGCTGCCCACTACGATTTAAAATATTGCTCATATTCCAAAATATGCTACACTAAATATATAATCGGTTTGACGGCCGACTCCAAACGGTAGTGTCCATGTTACGTTCCTCACCCGGAAACGTAGGTAACAGATGTTAAATGCTGGCACCAACTAAGAAATAGGCCATGTTTCAGTAATTCGCCGTAATTTGTGTTTCGTTTCCCGCCTCGGTGACGTAAAAACAAGAGAGCGTTGATTTAGACAAACTTTTTCCTTGTTGACAGTTGAAATGAAGTGCCAATCCGGAGATGGACTAGAAATAGATTGGGACGATCTAGGGCTAGGATGATAGAAATGCCATTAAAAATTTGTCACATAACGAATCCTATCGTCTTTGGGGTAGCTATAATTTGCATATAAAGAAAACAATAAAAAATGTCAAATTTGAATTTAGTATTTAAGAGCTTAAGGTGCATAAAGTTAGCTATAATGACTACTAGTAATCTTTCCCTATAAACTTTTGTAATATTTTAGTCATACTTCATTCTACCTTAAAAAATACATGTAATTTTCTTTGTATTGATCAAAGTTGAATAACTGTAATAAATAGCTGGCAATAAAGGACCTTGTGAAGAAAAAGTAAGGAGAAAAAGAGCCAAAATATCTATACAAAGACTAAACAACGACTATACTTGATGGTACATAGAATATACAACTAGCAATCTCACCTTAGTGTGCAATGGGTACGCCGTATTAATTTTCAAACATATTGTTTCTATTATTTATCAATAAAAAAAAGGTGTTTTTTTTTTCTGAAAATGAATCTAAAATGACATTACGTTGCACCATTTATAGACTTTGGATTAAACTAAATCTTACAAACAATACTTGTATTAATTTTTTTCTTGTACACGATTATTACATGTCGAAATGGGAAGCTATTTTTTTTTAATTTGAAATGCAAATAGCATAAGCATTGCCTAAACAAGAAGTATGAATTTAGTGTGCAATGGGAATATCAAATTTCAAAAAAGGCTCACCACATGCAATGAAAAGAGGCCTACCTGTTTCAGATAAATCATTGGTGCAATATGCTTTTCTAATAATATAAGTAAGCTTCTCTTATAGACGCAACTGTTGTTCTTGTGTAACTGTATTGCTTTATCTATGTGGAGATTAGCAGGGCAACACTATGGTCACATTGAGGGTAATAGCGAGAAGTAGAATCATAATCCCGCTTTTAATGTGTCTTACAACTTGGTTGTTACAAAGGCATTTATGTTTTTGGTGGAGAAGGCTTTCATGAGCGAGATTTATAGAAGGCTTTCAGAGGTTTCATCCCCTCCCGCTACTTCCTTGACAGAGAACATTGATGTGTGGGATTTACTATATGCAACATCCAGGGAAGTTATGAGATTGGAGATAGATGGTACGCGGAAGATACTCACATCCCAAATACATGCCCAAGGCGCCAAGGACTTGTTAGACGACAGAACACACCTACTTCCACATCCTTCAACTCTTATATTTGTTAGACTTAATTGCAAACAAGGTTTGCAGAAAGTGTAAAATATTTTCCACAATAAAATGAATAATTATATTATCAAAGTCCAAAAAAAGGGCTAATGCAAGTTTTCCTGAATCAGAACGAAAAACTAAAAGCTTCAAAAATCTTGTATCCACTTCTTTCTTTCCATTTCTTTGAGGTAAGTGGCAATTGCAAGCGCATTTTTAGTTAACTCCTAAACATACTCGTGTTTATCCTTCATGTTCTGCGGCATCTCCATGCTCTCATCAACGAAGACTTCACTAAATATTTTTGTATGTTTAGTTTTTGAAATTTTTTTATTTTAATAATTATTATATTATAGCATATAATATGTAATTTAGTGATTTTAATAAATATATTGTATAGAAATTTTAGTAATGATATTATGCAATTTTTAAAAATAATTTAATACATATAGTTGCATCTAGGTGATGGTCACATAGGTGACCCACTAATCCTTCCTAAAGATTACTTAACTTAATTATCTCATTTCAAACAAGTGTTGTACGATATATATATAACAAATTACATATTAATTTATTTTAATAATTATTATATTATAACATATATATTATATTATAACAAATATAATATATATTATATTATATGAATTTTTTTAATAATGTGATTTGTAAACTTTGAAAAATATATATCCCATAACAAATTACATATTAATTTATTTTAATAATTATTATATTATAACATATAAATTATATTATAACATATATAATATATATTATATTATATGAAATTTTTTAATAATGTGATTTGTAAACTTTTAAAAATATATAAGTAACAAAATAAGTTAATTATATATAATAATTAACACTATTAATAAAAAAAAATTTAAAAAAATTAAACATATAATGAATTGTTAAAATTATTTAAATATATTATTTCAAATATAATTATATTAATTAAAAATATAATATATATTTTAAACTCACTAATTTATATATTATAAATATAATTATTATTATTATTTTTCTAAAAAAATATATAAATAATTATATAAATATTAATAAAAAATTAAATATATACTTCACTATTAAAATATATTATACTTATTATTTTATTAATTTAACCTTAAAAAATGATAAAAATCGAGAAGAATAATTAAAATATGTTTTAATGGAAAGGTCATTTATGTATTTGTCCCTTCGTTTTTCACTTCCTCTCATCCTCTCAAGACCTCTTTATCTTTGTATTAATTATATATCTCACCATCTATGTATCTTTATATATTTTCCTCTCTATGTCTCCCTATGTATCTCCCTATATCTCTTTCTATCTTTACCTCTCTGATCTATCTCTTTTGTCTATCTATTTTTCTCCCATCCTCCCGCTCTCTCTCCATCACCTCTTCCTATACATTTTAATATTTACATCTTCCATTTGCACTCACCCCCCTTCTCTCTCTCTCTCTCTCCTCTCCATATCCCTCTTCTTTTCAATCTCCATCTCCACACCTAACTCTATCTCTTTATGCTATCTCTTCCCTTTGTGCCTCTCCCTAGATCTAAGCCTATCTCTCCCCCCTTACACACACGCGAACACACATTATCGGTCCATCTAGACACATCTCCCTCTCTATATCCACCCATCTAACCCCTTTCCTATACCTTTAAGTCTCTACATATCCATATTTCTCTCTCAAGTACCTCACTTATCGGTATTCAACTCAAACATGACATTTGCGAAAAAAATGCTACAAAAAAAATGTTAGTATTACATGTGATGGATACAACTAAGAGGTCTTAAAGGTGAATGGTTGAGTCCTTAAGCAAAAAATGTATTGGAGTGGTCATTGTTTCTCGTGGACACATGTTATCTTTGATTGTTGACAAAGAAGGATAAAATTAAATATAGATCTCTCTCTTATCAACATCTCCTTCTCCCTATATCAATACCCTCACTATCTCTTTCTCTCTCTCTCCTTTATCTCTCTATTTTTTTATATTTATATCTTCCACTCCACCCTATCGCTCTATCTCTCCCTCTCCTCTCCATATCCCTCATAGTGCCCTTGGAAATCATCATTTTCTGAAACAATTTAAAGACATAATGAACTTATGCACAACAAACACTGCGTTAGAGTCTAGAATTTGTAATGTTAAGGGCCCGTTTGGACGCAAGCATATCGACCGATATACCGGAATATCAAATTCCAAAGATGATATCCATTGTTTGTGTGCGACATCGAAGGATGGAATTGGAATTCTGATATTCCAATTTTACCCAAAAAATGGGCATATCGTCTTCCACTTGAAAAGGTGGAATTGGAATATCGGGCTCGCATTCCGGTTTCCAAATGCCAATTTTGAAAATGTCATCGGGTTCACGTGGGTTTTATGATTTTTGACATCCGCTTTATTACCTTGTTTTGACATCCGCAACGGTTATTATTACATCGCGTGTTCGTTGGAAGCCCTCTCTGGTTCGAGCTGCATCTTCCTGCATCTTCTTCGAAGCTTCATCTTCCTGCATCTGGTTCGAAGCTGCATCTTCCTCATTCGTTTATCTGTTGTATGTATACTCCCTCAGCCATTTATCTGCATTTGTATTCGTTTCTGCATTTGTATTCGTCCGTTTATCTTTATGGGTAACTAGTGTAAATGGTACATTCATGGACACCCAGTGCCTAACTGGTTAAAATGTTACATACATGGATACCCAATTTCTGTAGCTGTGATTAAATTGGTACATAACAGATTCCCAGTGCCAATAAGTGGTTAAAATGGTACATTCATGGATACCCAGTTCCCGTAACTGTTTTTAAATAGTTTATTCATGGATTCCAATGCCCATAGCTGGTGTAAATGGTACATTCATGGATTCCCAATGCCCATAACTTGTGTAAATGGTACATTCATGGATCCCCAATGCCCATAACTAGTTAAAATGGTCCAATGCCCATAACTGGTTTAATGGCACCTTGTTTCCGTAGGAGAACCAGCTACAGAATAGGAAAATTATGCAGATTGTACATCCATGGACAGTTAACTCTATAATAAAAAATCTCCTACCTTTCGTCAGCCATGAGCCACAGGCCTGTAGGTACTTCTCTCTCTGCATGATTTGGATTGGATGCCTCTTTATATACCCTTTCACCCATCTTAATTTCCCCAAATGTATGCCAAATACTTTTCCCCAAGCAGTGATACCTGATAATGGAGTCCAAGAAACGTTTGGGATTGCAGCTTCCCATCCCTCTACAAAACCAGAGGGCTCCCCTACCCCTTCCTCCCATTCAGGGCATACAGAAGATCTCTGATTTGGAAAGAGTTGGGATTCTGGGCAATGGCAGCCAAGGCATTGTGTACAAAGCCCTCCACCGCAAATCATCTTCCTTCTACACCCTCAAAGTCATCCGCCTCGACCATGATTCACCCCTCATAACAAGGGAGATGGACATCCTCAGGAAAATTGATTCTCCCTATGTTGTCAAATGTCAGGGTATTTTCCATGAGGGAGGAAACATTAATTATGTTCTGGAGAACATGGATGGAGGCTCCCTTGCCGATTTGTTGAAGCACAAGACAAAGATGACAGAGTCCTTTAATTGCTAAGGTTGCCAGACAAGTGTTGGAGGGATTGAAATACCTTCACAGTGACTGTCCCTTGTGTAATTGCCACTTTAATGTATTGGTATTCAACCACATTAATGCTTTTCTTCTTGATAATGTTATCATTTGTTCAAGAAGAAAAGCATTAATGTGGTTCAATACCAATAGGCAATACATTAAAGTGGCAATTACACAAGGGACAGTCACTGTGAGATGTCCTCAGTTGTGATTGTCCTTACAGTGAGTGTACATTATCATGTTGTCTTTAGAGTGACTGTCCTCATTTGTTGAAGAAGAAATGCATTAATGTGGCAATTACACAATGGACAGTCACTGTGAGATGTCCTCATTTGTGACTGTCCTTACAGTGAGTGTACATTATCATGTTGTCTTTATAGTGACTGTCCTCATTTGTTGAAGAAGAAAAGCATTAATGTGGCAATTACACAATGGACAATCACTGTGAGATGTCCTCATTTGTGACTATCCTTACAGTGAGTGTACATTATCATGTTGTCTTTAGAGTGACTGTCCTCATTTGTTGAAGAAGATGTAGGAAGATGCAGCTCGAACCAGAGAGGGCTTCCAACGAACACGCGATGTAATAATAACCGTAGCGGATGTCAAAACAAGGTAATAAAGCGGATGTCAAAAATCATAAAACCCACGCGGACCCGATGACATTTTCAAAATTGGCATTTGGAAACCAAAATGCGAGCCCGATATTCCAATTCCACCTTTTCAAGTGGAAGACGATATGCCCATTTTTTGGGCAATACATTCAAGTGACAATTACACAAGGGACAGTCACTTGAGATGTCCTCATTTGTGACAAGGACAATCACAAATGAGAACATCTCAAGTGACTGTCCCTTGTGTAATTGCCACTTGAATGTATTGCTATTGAACCACATTATCACTTTAATAAGTATGGTTTGTCAAACTGTGCTTTATTTTAATCACTATAATAAGTATGGTTATCTAGTGTTGTTAGCAGCCTTATGAATGTTTTCAAGTTTCTCAAAATGTAATGACTCTTATTTAATATATCAAGTGCAAACCCATCCACTTTTGTTGAAAAATATAATGGTTTACTTGACAAATTATCTAAAGATAAGGATAAGGCTATAAATATGTTTTATTAGGATTCTAATCATGAAATGGTGCCATGATGGCATTTCCAATTCTTTTGCCATGACTTGAAAGATTTAATATCAACATTTTAAAAATCATTAAAGAGAAATAACATTAATAGTAGTTTGAAATTCTCGTAGTTTTAATTGAAGACTTGGACTTCCTTTTATATTTCAATAGAAATAATTTTCCTCCTAGAGAATTTACTTGGATTCATAGTCTTGTAGCCTTCAAAACCTTTTTGATCAAAAAGTGCCTTGAATCTAGACTAGTTCCCTCATGATACTTAGAAAGACGATATCTGCCTCTTTCTAGGGCAGTCACAAATGAGGACAGCCACTCTAAAGACAACATGATAATGTACAAATACATTCAAATGGAAATTACACAAGGGATAGTCACTGTGAGATGTCCTCATTTGTGACTGTCCTTGTGTAACCACATTAATGCTTTTCTTCTTCAACAAATGAGGATAGTCACTCTAAAGACAACATGATAATGTACACTCACTGTAAGGACAGTCACAAATGAGGACATCTCACAGTGACTGTCCATTGTGTAATTGCCACTTTAATGCTTTTATTCTTCAACAAATGAGGACAGTCACTCTAAAGACAACATGATAATGTACACTCACTATAAGGACAGTCACAAATGAGGACATGTCACAGTGACTGTCTATTGTGTAATTGCCACATTAATGCTTTTCTTCTTCAACAAATGAGGACAGTCACTCTAAAGACAACATGATAATGTACACTCACTGTAAGGACAGTCACAAATGAGGACATCTCACAGTGACTGTCCATTGTGTAATTGCCACTTTAATGTATTGCCTATTGGTATTGAACCACATTAATGCTTTTCTTCTTGATAATGTCCTCATTTGTTCAAGAAGAAAAGCATTCGCATGGTTCAAGTGACAATTACACAAGGGACAGTCACTGTGAGATGTCCTCATTTGTGACAAGGACAGTCACAAATGAGAACATCTCACAGTGACTATCCCTTGTGTAATTACCATTTGAATGTATTTGTACATTATCATGTTGTCTTTAGAGTGACTGTCCTCATTTGTGACTGCCCTTCTAGTGAGTGTACATTATCATGTTGTCTTTACAGTGACTCTCCTCATTCAAGTGGCAATTACACAAGGGACAGTCACTGTGAGAACTTCTCATTTTGTGAAATTACACAAGGTACTTTCTTGTCTACATATGTTGTATACTCAACCTGCAACTCTATTCTTATGCATTATAGTTGGGTGTTTTCTTATGTTGTTTTGTTGGTATTTTTAGGTAATTCAATGGATCTCATTGATGATATTGATGATGAAGATAATATTGAAATAGAAGGAGAGATTATGAGGAGGACAAGAGTCTTGCCTGTTGTTGTAATTGTTCTTGCCACCCTTGTCGTGTCCATAGCGGAGTGTATAAAAGAGGGTAGTCGAAATATGCGTAAGCGCACAAGAGATGCAATTCCTTTTTATAAGTGTGTTATCAACTCCAATGAGACGGATTGCCATGACCAAATACGCATGACTAGACGATCCTTCTTTAAACTAGCCAATATTTTAAGGCAAAAAGGAAGCATCAGAGATACAGAATTCATCATGATAGAAGAACAATTAGTCATGTTCCTCCATACTCTTGGCCACAATTTGAGGAATCGTAAGATTGCCCATAACTTTGGGCACTCTGGAGAGACGGTAAGCCGATACTTCCACAAGGTCTTGAGGGCTATCTTGGCGCTCCATTCGGATTATTTTATACCCCCTGGTCCAAACACTCCTCGAGAAATCAGTGGGAAGATCTGTTTTGATCCGTTCTTCAAGGTATATCTCCCAGTGGTTTAATTTTGTGTAGAGTTGTAATCCTATTATTGCGTGTTCATTAGACCTATGATTTATCTGACTACAGGACTGTGTGGGAGCAATGGATGGATCGCATATACCAGTCACTATCGATGTCAACCTGCAAGCTAAATATCGTGATAGAAAAGGCAACTTATCACAAAATGTTATGGGAGTGTGTTCATTTGATTATAAGTTTCAATACATCCTTTCTGGTTGGGAAGGGTCTGCTGCAGATAGCCGTGTTCTAGCTTCAGCTCTATCTAGAGCTGATCCATTGGTAGTTCCCCCAGGTTTGTAAAATATGATTATATTATTGAAGCATACGAAAAATAAGACAACGTTATGACAATGACATTTTGTTTTGTTTAGGTAAATATTATTTGGTCGATGCTGGATATCCTAACGTACCAGGATTTCTCGCACCTTATCGGTGCACACGCTACCACCTAAAGGATTTTTCAAGAGCAAACCCAATAAACACCTCACACGAGTTGTTTAATCATCGACACTCCTCGCTTAGGAATGTAATAGACCGTACATTTGGGATATTGAAGCAGCGTTTTCCTATATTGAAGCATGCGACATCTTATCAAATCAAGACACAAACACATATTATTTTGGCATGTTGCATACTTCACAACTTCATTACGATAGAGGACGGCCTTCCATCTGAGGTAGAATTTGAAGAGGAAGATGGTCGTGATGGGATAGATGTACCAGTGCTTGAGACATATGGGTTGAGCCAGCGTGAAAGAGATGATTGGGCCAATTTTCGAGATGAAATAGCAAGAAGGATGTGGGAAGACTATAGATCTCGATCTTAGTCGGTTGAATAACTATTATGGAAATGTTTAAACTAATGTCAGATTTCATAAATTTCACAAATTGATACTATACATTAATAAAAGCCGTTATGCCATATTTAGTGTTGTCATGTTATATTCAATGTTGTTATATTTAATGTTGTCATATTATATTTAATATTCTCATGTTATGTTTAATGTTGCTATATTTTATATTTAATGTTAAGTCATGTTATATTTAATATTGTCATGTTATGTTTAATGTTGCTATATTATATGACAAGGATAGTCACACATGAGGACAGTCACTGTAAAGACAACATGATAATGTGCACTCACTGTAAGATGTCCTCATTTGTGACTGTCCTTACAGTGAGTGCACATTATCATGTTGTCTTTAGAGTGATTGTCCTTACCGTGAGTGTACATTATCATGTTGTCTTGAGAGTGACTGTCCTCATTTGTGACTGTCCTTACAGTGAGTGTACATTATCATGTTGTCTTTAGAGTGACTGTCCTCATTTGTGACTGTCCTTACAATGAGTGTACATTATCATGTTGTCTTTAGAGTGACTCTCCTCATTTGTGACTGTCCTTACAGTGAGTGTACATTATCATGTTGTGTGTGCATCAGATATGTCTATGGATGGTGACGTTCAAGTTATCCAAGCAAATTCTTCTTCCAAGAAGGTGTTCTGGACAAAAGAGATGGAACGCAAGTTGCTAGACTTGCTACAGGAGCAAGTGCAGCTTGGAAAGAAAGCTGAAGGGGGTTTCAAGAAAGAGGCTTGGACAGCCATCGAAAGGAGGTTCAATAATGAGATGAAAATGAAGCTATCGAAGGAAAACTTCAAGAACAAGCTGAAAACTTGGAAACAAGGGTATAGAGTTATGAAAGACTTGAGGAATACAAGTGGCTTAGCTTGGAATGAGACTACCCAAACTATGGATGCTGATGATAGTGTTTGGGATGAGTTGTTGAAGGTAACATGGTCTTCAAATCTCCTTTTAAGTTGAATATATCTTTTTAAGTAATGAAGGACCAATAATGAATTCAATTGTTATGCCATGATACAGAGAAAGGAATTTAAAAATGCCAGAATATATAAGAGGTAGCCATTTCAATACTACAATGAATTATCCTGTATTGTTGGGAATGACATAGCTGAGGGCACTGTAGCTGCAACAGCTCAAGAGACGGAGGAGGATTTCATTGATGATGAAGATTTCAGTTATCATGGTATGGATAATGCATGTTTTGAGACTGCTGCTGATTTGTCTAATGATGATAACGAATCTATTGATACACCTACATCGAACCAATCTACTGCAAGCGGCAAAGATAACCCTTCAACATCGTCAAGGAGGCAAAAGAGGAGGGGAACATTGGCAGGTTCGTTGGATTCGATTTGTGAAGTGATCAAAGAGATGTCTGCAGGCATTACATCAGGCCTTGCACAGCCTCTGAAAGTGGATAAATCATCTAGTTTGAGAAATGAGGCAGCGGAGTTGCATAAAGCACTTAAAGCAATCTCTGGCCTTCGCGACTCTACTATAATTGAAGCATACGAAAAGTTAATGCATGATCCACAATCAGCCGCATTGTTCTTGACAATGGATGAAGGGGAGAGAATCCAATATATGAAATTGAAGTTTGGACTTTAGTTGATTGATGTTTATTAGGTCTTCTGTTTAAAATCAAAACTAATGTTTAAAATCAAAACTAACTAACATTTCTCTCCATTAAGACTATGTAATGCAGTATGAAGATATTTGATAGAATGAATGGAATGTCATTGGTTTAAGTTGAACTACTAATCCATTTTCAAGTGTTGAGAGTTGTGTTGAAGGGTTGTGCTTGGAAAAGTTGATGTTGTCTTTTAGATTTCAAATGCAATTGGTTTCATGTAATTTTGTTAAGTTTGAGCAAGATATGATAAAAATACCATTGGCTGCCCTGAAAGTTTGTTTTTTCTAAAAGTTACAATTTGAAAATAGGCATGGTATGGCTCTGTACAGTCTGGTACGAACCTGCACATGATTGATAATGTTGATATTGTCTTTTACCTTTCAAAGACAATTGGTTTCATGAAATTTCATTGGATTTTGATTAAGTTATGGTATTTTTCATGTTGACTGTCCTGACCCTAACTAGGATTTCCAGCGAGAGTAATAAATTCATAACCAGAGTTTCCACGGTTGAAAATTGATTAGGATCTTGTATGTTAGGTTGAAGCACTCCTTCCTTTGCATTATTATTGGTATTAGAGCCAAGATCATGCTAGGATAATCATGTAAACAGTAAAATTACTCTACAGCTGTTCATTTTATGTACTCTTTATGTATCTGATTTGCAGATTTATCCATGACACAAATGAGGACATCTCACAGTGACTGTCCCTTGTGTAATTGCCACTTGAATGAGGACAGTCACTGTAAAGACAACATGATAATGTACACATACAATGAGTGTACATTATCATGTTGTCTTTACAGTGACTGCCCTCATGTTGTATATTCTTCTCTGTAGATGCTACTGTGTGCTAGGGAAATTCTTAGAATTGTTGGTATATTCTTAGAACTTGTTACACCTGGGATATTCTTCTCTGTAGATGCTACTGTGTGCCGTGGTCCAAACAGGCCCATAAATGTGGTTGAATAGCAATACATTCAAGTGGAAATTACAAATATTATAATGTATCTATCTAGTCCTCATGACTGCTCATGACAGTACAAGTGATATTTTTTTGGGGGTGGGGAAAGGTTCGAGACTTTCAGCTGTATGAAGAATCCTTTCTACCTAATACAAAAATGCACCCCATAAAACATCTGATTGGTTCGAGTATCTTTGAACTATTTGGGTCTATTGACAACACTAGACCAGTGTCTACAGAATGACTAATTTCATGCAAGACAATGGCTCTATCTGACAGAGAGTCCATGCTAGGCTTCATGACTTGATGCATTTTACGTTGCCTTTGGGTGAAGATAGGGAACTGTAACTAGTATCAGTATTGAACATGCTTTTACTAGAACTGCTTGTGCTAATGAATCAGAGCAAAATTACCTTTGTCCTCATTGAAATACATGTTGCATATATATATATATATATATATATATATATATATATATATATATATATATATATATATATATATATATATATATATATATATATATATATATATATATATATATATATATATATATATATATATATATATATATATATATATATATATATATATATCTTGACACGTACATATGTGTTTCTCAATCATGAATTGGGTGTTTGCCTGTCAAGCATCAATTTGGTCTCTAGGAATTGTGCACTCTCTCTTACTTTTGAAAAAGCATTTGAGCACTGTGCTAACTAATGAAAACTCTCTGTTTTGAGGCCCATAAACTGATCTTTTTACAGAATCTTGACCATAAAAAAAGAGAGTGATGGAACTCAATCCTCTTTGAATGAGGTCCCACCTGCTCTGCTTTTGGGTCACCGCACTATATAATGAAAGTGCTCATTATTGGCCACTTCCTTCACTGTTGTTTAGGATATGCTCAAGAGACCTACTGCCATTTTTTGGATACTGTCCAAAACAACACCCAAATCAAGGGGAGCAGTATGCAGCACAAGGGGATGGGAATAATATGAAAAAGAGTGAATTTAGTACAATGAAGAGGACAACAGAGATGCCTTTAAAGGGTAAAACAACAAATATAAGATTTTATAATACCATTTCAAATATGATTTGTTTTATTACAAATTAGAAGTATCAGGCTTGTCATGTTCATCTTTTTCTTCATTTCCTACAAACTCCATTTGAAAAGGAACACACCCTTCCTCCATGAGATAACTTTTCCACCAATCCACTTCTGAAGCATTCACAAACCCTATCCACTTTTGGAGAAAGGATCACTAGTTTTACAATGTCTGACCCAGAAGAAAGAGCATAATTATTCTCATTTGCATAGCCCACTAGATAAGGAACACAAATTGTGGCTTCAACTAAACCATTATATATCTCTTTCGAAGAGCTATATAACAAGGGTGTTTAGGAATACATACAATATTGAATGCTTGGAGCAAGGAAAAAGATGAAATGGATACACTAGTGATAGATAACAAGGTGTTGACATTTTGGTTTGCCATGGGAGACAAAGTGAAAAGATGTATGGTATGTGAGGCAAATTCATCTTCTACCACAAAGTCCCTATTTAATTCAAAACCAAATATAACACAAAAGCCATTCCTATTTTGTATAGTTTCTCCACACATATTTAGCATAGAAGTTTCTAGTTTAATTCTAGAAATAGTTTGTAAAGTGTCTGGTTCATGTGTGTGAGCCTACTTCATGTGTGTGGATTATAAGCATGCGCTGTCAGAGTGTCTGAATATTGAGTGTCTTATTGCTATTGCTATTGTTTAATTTTGGGATTGTTGATATAGGTGCATTATTGAAATCGGTTTGATGGCTCTGATCAATGTGCCAAGTTGTCGATGTGGTGGTGGGCAGTGCCAGTTGAAGATTTCACGGTCAGTGGAGAACCCTGGATGACAATATTGGTGTTGTCCAAACAAAAAAAAGGTTGCTAATGTGTATATATTTAATGTTTGTAATGTAACTACTATTTATTATATTTAATGTTTGTAATGTAAATAGTATTCAATACTAATGTAGATTGGGCATCGCAGGGCTATCATGATTGTGGGTACTTTAGATGGGTCGATGACAACCCATCTACATCTATTCGCCCATCTCCAGTTATCCACGATCCAGACATCCGCCCATCTCCACTCATCCACAATCCAGGATTTGAGTGCAATAGTTGTCAAGCTAGGACAAACGAAATTAAATTTTTACGATGCCTTCTCTGTATTGTAATTGCATATCTTTTGTGCGACCATATGCGTAGATGAGCTCAAGAAGTATTCAGTTTTGTATTTTGATATTGTAATATGTGGAGATGAGTGCAGGAACTAGTCAATTTTTTATTTTGATATTGTAATATACGGATATGAGCTCAGGAATTATTCAATTTTGTATTTTGATATTATAACTAAATATTATAATATGGATATGGCATAACTCCTCTTCGCCCCAAGTGCGCATATATATGGTCCACATAGTTTTTTTCACAATAATTTTTCATGTTTATGGCTTAGGTGAGCCCCAATCTGGTATTAGTCACATGATTTAACGTTGTTTTCGTGGTTATTGTTTTGTAGAATTCTAACCCAGGTTTGTAGAGGAATTTTGAGGTTAACATAGATATATCATGTATAAACTCATTTAATTGGTCGTGTTTTTATCTTGACAAGCGTGGATCATTCAGGTAAGAATCAAAGGGGGTCATAGAAGGTAATAATAATTAATAAGATTTTAAAAAAAAAACTCATACAAAAGTGAGCAACTGAATGTACTTCATTGGTGTACTAACAAAAGCACAAAGTAGTTGTATGTTCTATGTATGCAGTGCCTAGAGACAAAAACAAGAGTTCGGGCATGACAGAGCGTCAAAGACTCATCAGACTAAATTATAACATTGTATCTGCATTATGTAAAATGAGGAATGCCTCATTCAAGTTGTAACACTGTATCTACATTATGTAAAATGAGGAATGTCTCCACTGTATCTGCATTATGTAAAATGAGGAATGCCTCATTCAAGTTGTAATTTTATATCAGGTCATGACTTTGTGGGGCTAGACCAGAGGTTTTCTTCACCTAGCGCTTTCCTACCGGTGCTCCTATTGAGCTGGGTTGGCAACATTTTGTAAAAAATAAATAATAAAATAAATGACTTGTTTATAAATTTGTGTATTTTGGGTCTACATATTTTATAAATTTGTATAGGATTTTTTTTTTAATAAAAAAGTTATACAGAATGTTAAAAATTTTATAAACTTATAAACATAATTTTATTTCAAAGTATTATAAATATTCAAAATCGCATACAAATGAAATAAAATAAGTATTCAAAAACAAAATAAAATATTATTATATTATTTTATTGCAAAAATAAAATAAATATTCAAAAACAAAATAAAATATTATAATATTATTTTATTACAAAATAAAATAAATATTCAAAAACACGAACAAAATGTGAAAAGCATCATAACATTTGAAAAAATCACAAATTGTTATAAAGAAATTAAAAACAAATTCTCATTCAGTGCATATTCCAATTCCAAAATGTGGCACCCAAACGCGGAAAATACATCTTCTCGGTCATCTTCCAGGTGCGTCCAAACGGGTCGAACACATATTCCGAATATCATTTTGAGGATATGATATTCCAGAATTGACTATATCCGGCATTCCGTATGCCTGCGTCCAAACGGGCCCTAAGAGAAGAATGTTGAAATCTGCATACACTGTAATGAATACATTCAATTTGTTTACAAATTTTTTTTCAATATATACTTCAAGATGAAAACTCACACATACTATCACAAACATTACGAACAAATATAAGTGTCACAACTTGAAATGAAAGATATGTTACATTGATTGGAATAGACATTTTCTTTCAAATATAAATGTTCCCATTTTCCCTATCTATATTAAGCGTATATTACCTCAACAATTTATACTGTGCTCTGATTTTGTGCTAAAAATTTGTAATAACTACATGTTTTTTTGATACATACTTATAGACACAAACATTTGCTTATCATCTTTTTTGTAAATAAATATACGCTTTATAACAATTGGCAAAAGGCATATTACATTGAATGGAGTAGACACATGATTACATATATAAAAGTTACATTTCACATATCTATCTTTACTTTATCATGCTTACATTTTATACACATTTCCTTGATCTTGGAAAGTAGAATATTACTTTCCACAACAAACTCTACTGGTTCATCCCCTATAATGAGGCACAGGTTATGGAATTTGACTGTACACCTGACAGTTATATTTTCCTGAAAATTTCTAAAGCCTTTTCATCCAATCCATTTTGAGAGTAGCCTGCGACCATTGCAGTCCATGAGAACACATTTCTGTGAGGCATCATGAAAAATCAATCCCATGTCGTTTGTGCTTCCGTAATTTGCATTCATGTCCAGAAGGGCATGAGTTGCAACTACGACATCTAAAAGCAATCATCTCTCCTGTATGCTTTGATGAATATGCATGCACTGTTATGATGTAAAGAAGCAGCCCAGATTGAAAAACTACCCATTGTTGAGATGTTGGCCAGCTGTGTCGAACAGTGTCACCGTTCTGCACAGATTGATCATAATAGGTCAAATGAACTGCCCAAGTACATCATTCTTAGAATAGACCAAAGGGGAATTCATAACCCATCTGTAGTTACATGTGGAAAATCCTGAGAAGTTGAAAGAAAAACCTTTTCCCACAATGTAGAAGTATATTTCAAGATAAAACAGAGCATCATATCCTCTGTTCCATGACCCAGACAACCATATCTGGTAGAACTGATAAAAAGAGTGAATACCTGAAGAGCAGCAGTCACTGCTGCTATGATAGCCTCCTCGTTCTAATTAAGTGATGCAGTCCCCAACCCAATTAGCGGAATCAGGGCTCCTGTATTAAGCTCAGCACTTCTTCCTACAACTCCCATGATGTTCCCTGCAACCATTCACAGACCCATTTATCGGAGCAGCCGCAGAGGCCAGAAGACCACTCCGTTAATGCCACCTGTTGCAACATCCAGCTTTCTGATCCACGTGTTCGACATCGGTACCGCACGACGACTTATCTTTACTGTACCTTCCTTTCCAGTATGGTGGGCCAATCACAGTGCGTCATCTAGTGCATCTCGTTGCCCAAGATGAAGAATTAGGTATACTGGCATCCCTTAAATATCTACGTTCCCTTAAAATATTCCACGAAAACAACGAACGGCGAGGATCGTTTTAATGGTAGTCATTTTTGTCTACAGCCGTTTCAACCATCGGATGCGAAAATCAGCTCAAGCCCTTTCAAATTGAAAACACCTACGGCGTAAAGATGTCGAAAAAAGCTACACTTGAACTTTAAAGCACTTTTGAAAACTTTGCTTGGAACAACTGACATCCTTTTCATATAAGTGTACCTAAGCTATTACTTAATTTCTTCCAAATTCTCATTGTAAGAAGCATCTTTTTTTAGCTGAAAACACAAAGAAGCAAATTGTAACATAATGTCACAATAAAATTGTAGCATTTCATTTTTCTAATGCAAAATGTGATTAGAAAACATAGCTAAACATTTACTTTTCCAAATATGTAGCAAAATAGCATGTCTCATAGAATCAGCAACTACATTCTCCTGCAAACCAAAATGCAAAACAACTTCTTTTCATCCCAAAGAATGCTGAAAAATAGTAGGAGAATATCAAAAATTGTCTTCCATTTCGTTTTCACCCAAAAGGTATGCTTTATGTTTTCAATATGTTGACAAAAATGATAATTATTTGACTGAATCTTTAGAAAAAATAGTCTATCCCTAACAGGAAGTTCAAAATGCAATATCTTTTTAGCCAAGTTATGAACATTAGCCTTATCTTTTGACGTCCATATTTGTGAGCTTAAAATTCCTCCACATCTTCTCTTTAAAGTTGCAACCTCATTTGATAGAAAGTATGAGATTCAACTTCATAGAGGCTAGTAATTTCAAATAAATTTTCTTCAATATAAAATAATAAAAAGGAAAGGTATTGTTGGTTCCCAAATCAATAGATTAGAAAGTTTTAAGAGTATGCCAAACTATATGCTAAAACCTTCCAACTGACTTAGTCAACAAACATGATCAACCAAATTGTAGTTAGATTTTCCCTACACTTTATGATATGCAGGACTTAGGTGGGTGCACCTATTCACCAAGTGATTCCTCAACCTGATGCTTTTTATAGTAGAGTATATCTCCTATTTGTATCTTACTTCTACTTTATTTCTCAGAATGACGTGTATCTTTGAAACATACTAATTTACTTACTAATTGCTTGATTACTTCTAACTTCTTGATTATCCTTCTACTGCTACTTCTTCTTTAATTCTAAAACTATTTTGATATTTGATTTATTTTTATTGTTATCTATACTTCTACCTCTCCTACTATAATCTGATTATATTTTAATAAAGTTTATATAAAATGGACCAGTGCCTTTTTCTCTTTTGGGCTATAGAGTCATTCCCTTTTAGACCTTCATGTATAACCTTGTGAGACAATTTTTAAACTCGCCACTTGGATGAATCTGTTGAGTAATCTAACCATCAATACTATTTAATTATTATCTTCCACCACAATTAGTACAGTTGAATTTAACTTTTACAAGAAAAGACCAACTAGATAAGATATATATGGACAACAACTCCATGTAATCGGGTAATAGGGGATCAATAGAAAACCTCCAATGACATTTAAAATCTCAACCACAAAGAAATTAGTATTCTCAGTATTCAAGAAAGGCTATAAGACAAACAATAAGCATAATCAATCAAACATTATGAAATCAATCCAAAAAAAGGATATGCAAACCATAAAATCCTTCAATGATGTTCTCCTTCTCATGCAATGTGGGCTCTCAGAATTGAACTCAAAATCATGCAAACATAAGAATTCAAAGCAATTGTGTTACCAAAATCAAAGGTTTGGCTCTCTATTTATAAGATTTTAGGAATTTCAACAAAAAATGCATGATCAAATGGTTGATTGACTGTTATTGAGGAGTTGAACTTAGAGTGAGTGAGAGTTCAACTGAGTTGATTGGTTGGTTTAATAGGATTGATTGATCTGTCAGCAAATAGATTGGAGATAAGATTTGAATGGACTGGTGAGATAATATAATAGACTAGTGAGTTAATTGAATGCATGGATGAATCAACTAATTGCATGGATGAGTTAACCAATTGCATGGATAAGTCAACAGATTGCATGGATTAGAAGATTGAATTGAAGGAAGACTTAACTGATTGATGATGGAGGAATTAAAAATGTGGATTGAATAGTTAGGAGACGGAATTGTGGAGTGAAGAGTTGTGATTGAAAAACTAGGTCAAAGTAAGTGTGAGTTAGGATTTAGAGAATAATAATGATTTAAATAAATAAAATATTATTTATTTGCACATGTGGAAATATTTTATAAATAAATAATCACTTATTTATTAATAAGAGGAATTGTTAGTTGTAACTAAATAAATATAATTTATTTAATCATGAGAGGAAAATAATTAGTTTAATTAAATAAATATCATTTATTTAATCATGAGATAGAATTTGATTTAATTATTACAGAAATGCAATAATTAGTAGGACGAAACATTAATTAAATATAATTATTTAATTGATTAAATGGCATAAGGAATAATTAAATAATGTTTAATTATTTAAATACTTTATAGATGAATAATTAATGAAATAATGATTAGACATTCAATAATGAAAGTAATTAATTAAAATCATTTAGTTATGAAATTAAGGAAAAATGATGATTTTGATTTTAGAATATGGTAGAATGACACATATTGTTTAAATAGTAAAGATTATTTAACAATTTAGGAGGAATGTTAGTAATATCATCACATTAGAGAAATAGACCATTTTTACATGTCTACATTTTGCCCCTCTTTGATACAATGCATTTTAGGTGTTGTTTCAAAGAATAATAAAAATTATATCCATGTATGCCCCAGCAAGAACATTGTGACAATGAGGCAAATGATGCCCCCTAGAGAGATTGTTTGTGCTAGAAAGACATGAATGATATCTTGAAAGAAGATTTAGATAAAATGATGCAAGAAAAGTATAATTAGTTAGAAGTGAAGAATGTTGGTAGGTTGTGATGACTGTTTGATCGACATTGGACATAGAGTATGAAATAGTACATGTATGAGAGTGTTCCACTTGCCAACATAATAAATTTGAGCATACCTTGTCCATAGGATTACTAAAACCTTTACCAATACCTAAATAGAAATAGGAGAGCATTTCGATGGATTTCATCACTAGGCTTCCAAGAGTGAAAGGGAGAGATTGAATTTATGTCATGGTGGACCATTTGACAAAATATTCCCATTTCTCTTCCATCCCCACAGGATGTTAGGAAGCTCAAGTGGTCGAGTTGTTTTTTTAGGAGGTGTTTTTCTTACATAGTCTTCTGTAGAACATAGTAAATGATAGGGATAGCCATTTCCTCAACACCATTTGGATGGAGTTATTCCAGTTGGAAGGAACAGAGTTATCACCAAGTATGATCTGCCACTCGCAGATGGATGGACAAATGGAGATTGTGAACTAATGGCTAGAGGGTTACCTCAAGAACTATGTTTTAGCACAACAGAAGGTGTGATTCCATTGGTTGCACTTAGGAGAACATTGATACAACTTTACCTATCACACGTTATGAGATTTTATCTTTAATGGATTTGGCATTAGGTGACAGTCATGCACCAAGAGCCAAGGACTGGCTGCAGGAAAGTTTGGATATCTTAAGGTCTCTCAAGGACAACCTATAGAGGGTTCAGAATCAGTAGAAGATGTATGCCAATCGACACAAGGTAGAGTGGGGCTTTAAAGTAGGAGATTTGATTTACCTCTAGCTACATCCATACAGGAAATTGTCTTTGAAGAAAAGTGGTACTGAGAAGTTGAGGTCACGCTTCTATGTGTAATACCCCAAAAATGGGCTATAAGTTCATTAATCTCCTACATCTACAAATCAAATGAAATTGACATCAAAGTCCTAATCTAAGGCACATCTAAACATCATCGAATCATAATTGATTATCTTAAATTCTGCATCGGAGAATATTCCTAGTAATATTCTTAATCATCATAATTAACTTTAATTTTATAATTATTTGGTAATAAATCACATTTATCCTAAAGTTTGATTAATTGAATATTTTCATATTTAATTAATTAGATTTAATATCTTGCCACTTAATTGTGTAATTAAATTTAATTCTATCTATTATTAATTGTATTATTTAATTTTGACAATAAATCTAATATCATATGAATAATTGATTAAATTTTTATTTAATTAATTAAAGCAAGTTGTCATTATTTAATAATATAATTTTTTAAAAGTTTGATTAAATAATTGATTAACCCATAAATCAATTGTTTTATTTTTAAAAGCAGTTAAGTTGAAAATAAATCACTTTATTATTAAATTAATTTATAAATAAAACATGCACAATCATAAAAGCAAACAACTATCAATTATCAATTAAAGCTAAACTCTATTTTGAGTTAAAGCTTAGCTTTTGCATGTTTTTGTGAGTTAATTATCTTTTATTTAAAAATAACTCAAAAATCAACCTGAGTTATTTGAGTGATTTATGGCTTTCTTTCACAACCTCCAAAGCCTTAGATTTCTATAAAAAGAAGGCTCAGCTCTTCATAATTCATCTCTCAATCATCTCTCCAATTTGCATCCAAGCATCTCATATTTTGTACAATCACGTTGGAGAATTGGAATTGAAGAAATCAAAGCTCTTGCGAATCGACATCTTTGTGAGATCAATTTCAATTGCATATTTTTCATATCATAGCATAGAATTTCATAGCTTTGCATATCATTGTTAGATAGATCAATTCATAGCATATCAATTTCATCTAGCATAGATTCATATCGATTTTTATCATTCTTATTGCATAGAAAATATCAAAAATATAGATTAATTACATTCAATTTCATATCCATCTTTTTCATTCAAATCCTTCATTTAGGTGTCGTCTAGGTCACTGATCTCGATTACAATATGAGAACATCAATCTCGCACCTATTAGAAGGCAGTAAATCGCTTGGTTACATAGTTTTCAATTTTGCACGATTTTGATTATAGCTAACCTCTAATGTTTTATTGAAGTGTTGTGTCTACAGATCAGGTATAATTTTCACACACACATTTCTGGCGCCCACCGTGGGGCAACCCACCTTTGCATGCTGATTTTGATTCTTGGAGCTAAAACCCTAAAGTTTCAAAGATTTAATTTTATCTCCCAAAAATCTTGGATTTTTTGTCTAAAATTTTTTTTATAAGTTGGTGACATATCAGGGAAGCTTCGATAAAAAATTTAGAATTTTCTGAAATGTTTTGAATTTTTAATAATTTTTTTTTATTTTTCATAAAAAATTAATTTTCGGCGCAAATCAGAATATTTTTTGGAAATTTTTACATTTTCAAAAAGCTCTTCAAATTATGCAGGGGGTCTATTATTTGTGTTTTAAATTTGGATGCAATTTAATAGCTCAAATAGTCAATTTGCAAAAACTGGTCTATTTTGATCATATGGGTCTCTAGGGTACAAATGAAGAGATTTTTCTAAAATTTTTGCATTTTTGGAAAGCTCTCTATTTTTTAGCAGGGGTCTCTATTCTGAATTTTTATTTTTGTGGCCAAAATCATATTAAAAAAATCAGATCTTGTTGACTAGGTCAAATGCAGTGCAAAAAAATTAAAATTTTATGATGGGTATGTACTTATTTTTCATATGATTCAATGCATGATATGAGTTGTCATTTGGATTAATTTTTGGTTATTATTGCTCCTAAAAATTGATTTTTAGATCTAACCCTAGGGTTTTCATAAGTTGAATATACCTTGCATATCTTGTTGGCTTGTTGGCTTGTTGGCTTGTTGGAGAGTTCGTAGCTTGCTTGCATAGTAAAGCTAAACAAAAATTGCTAAAAATTAGGTAGAATCTACTAAGCACGTTGCGAGGATCACGAGGTATTCTCCTTGTTCTGAAAATATTTCAATTTGGACTTAAAATAAATCTCTTATGTGTTTGGCTTGTGTGCATCTTTTCATGCTTTTGTCTATTTCTACACACTTGCATAATTGATACTAGGTTGTGACCCCTTAAGGATTCATTAAGTAGTCTTAGAATACTTGTGATTGATCTTGATTTCTATCTTGGGTTATTGGACTCGCTAATCTGCCAGCCCCTCATTTTCGCCCCGTGGTTGCAATCTCAGCGCCATAAAGGGGAGGGGTCAACAGGACAGAAGCGTTAAGTGTTCCACTTGGAAACCCTTTTGTGCTTTTAGGAACTCACTTATTTTCTAAGTTGGGGACTCATTTTTAGCTTGTGTGAGGTGTTAAGTGTTCCACCTTGTGGACTCATCCCATATTTGCTTTAAGCATTAAGTGTTCCTCTTTCTACTTTTTGGGTACTTTTGGTAGATTTGCTTTCGGGAATATATCTGTGCTCACATAGTAATTAGGCCCTATGAACACTATTCGTGATTCTTGAGAGATTGTATTCCCAACGAAATCCTTCTTGACGACAGAATCCTTGTAGGTAGGGAGGATACTTAGTGTGTTTCACATTCAACTTGGTTAGTGAGTCTTCTCTTATTGATCAACACATTCTCTCTCCGGAGAGGTTGATAGATCACGTGGGGTTGATATCACGAGCTTTGGTGAATCAAAATTGGTTAGTGCGTCTTCTCTTATTGATTGATACATTCTCTCCCCGGAGAGGTTGATAGATCACGTGGAGTTGATATCACAGACCTTGGTGAAGCAAAATTTTGTCTTAGCGTGTCGGATTAATCTGCTTGCTTTGTTTGGGTTAAAAGTGAAAAGGTGTCAAAAACCTTGGATCTGGAGCCAAGTCCCCTTGTGGTATAAATTTGTGAGTCACCTTTAGAGAGGGTTAACCATAGCGGACAATCCCTTCACAGGCCAAACTGCATTGACGGAACCTCAAGCGGTAATAGCCATTTTCGCCATGGTAGTGACAGCCGCTATATAAATGTCCTTGTGGAAGAAATCTCCACGGGAATGGTTCATTATTGGGTTGTCAGATCTCCCTAGCAGCTCTTGAAGATTAAGTTCTCGGACTGTGTCAAAACCCTGGTGCGCCGGGATTGGAGTTCATCCCTTTGAATCATAAAAGTTGTAGAGTCAAACCATTACTAAAAACCCTAGAGAGGCCAATTTTTCACTTTTAGGTATATGTGTGTTATTGCAAAACTTTTCAGAACATACACAATTAGTACTCTCAGGGATTAGCACAATTTGGTCACTTGATTGTTCATGGGCAAGGTTGCTTTTGCCCTTGTTCATTATTTTCAGACGTGCTTGGAATCACTTGCTTGCTATTCTGCGTGCTTGTTTATCTACTTGGCTATTAAAAATGATCAAATCTGGTATGACCTTCAAAATCTGGACAGTACAATTTGCAAACAATCCAGAACTGAAGACCTTAAATTTTGCAAAAATTGACGTAAATTCTTTCTGGAGTCAAAAGTCATTTCAGGAAGTCAAAAGTCGTACGAGTTTTGTCAAGTGTCATTTTAGTATTGCCCATCTGTCGTACGATTGAGAACCCAGTGTCGTACGAGTTTTCAAACCAGCAAATTCAAGAAAGTCAAAATCTTGTTAGCAACTGTCGTATGATATTTACAACTGTCGTTTCATTGCTACCCAACTGTCATACGAGTTTTACAACTGTCGTTTCATTTCTACCCAACTGTCGTACGAGTTTAGCAACTGTCGTTTCATAGACTACCCAGTGTCATACGAGTCTGCAGAGTGTCGTTTGGAAAAATTTGAGAGAGTTGTCAGAAATTGTCAAATTGCAAGATATCCAATGTTTCCAGCCTAGTTCTAGAATCTGTCAAAAAGATGATTGTGTCAGGAACAAAGCAGTAGCTATTGAGCATTCTACCATTTTTTGAGTTTGATCTTTTGAATCCGATCTAGTCTTCTGTTTGATCAATTTGAGTCCTTTTTATCTCGTGTCAAAACCTTGTCATAACTATCAATCTTCAATCAATCTTCAAAAACAGACTAAGTGTTGAGAACTCGTGTCTGCTATCTTTTGGGCGATCTATCCCATACATTCAGGGCATAGTTTCCTTCACCCACATCTCATCAGATCTTCAAATCTATCATAATCTTGACAAGGTTGCGTCATCCGATTTTCTCGAATCAAATTGTTCTTCAGTTGTCTTCGTCCTTTTCTTCTGTTTCATTCAAAGTTAATGGTGGAGACCAGAGCTTCTTCACACAAGAAATCAGAAGAAATATCTCAGAACTTACTTTTGACCAATACCCCAGGTCTAACTCTTGACCAACTAATCAAGTCAAGTATCTACGAAGACGACGGTCTCGGTAACTTTTGATTGAAAACTGGTTACATACCTCCTTTATCAACTCACAGAGGTAATCAGCAAACTCCTCCTCAATCTGTTCCAGGGAGCCCAAAAACTCCTATCATGTCTCAAGCAGGGACAAACCACGGTTCTCTAGGAGGAGGATCCCAGGGACACCATTCTCAACATAATGCTGACCAAGAACCTACCCCCTCTGAAATCCATCGATGTCAAAATGACGATGAATTCCAGAGAATGAGGCATTTCTTGAAAGTGGATAGAGAGGCATACTTTTTGCAATTAGCCCAGGAAGGAGCTAAACTTCCTCCTCACTTCAATGTCGAAGATATCATCATGCATGAGGAAGAAACTCCGATGATGGCCATAATGAACCAGCTGCACGCTATGCAGGTCAAAATGAATAAAATTGAAAAAGAGAAGGAACCCAAGGAATTCTCCATGGAGGCCCTTTGTCCTTTCCCTTTTGACAAAGACTTGTATATGCCTCCATTCCCAAAAAGAGTGGAGATGCCAAATTATGACAAATATGATGGACACTCTGATCCTCAAGATCATGTTAGAGAGTTCTGTACACACTCCATGGAATTCATGCATGAACCGACCTATCTGATGTGTCTTTTTCCTAGATCCTTGGGAGGAGCATCCATTCAATGGTTTTCGAGATTACCTTCTACAATCAAAACTTTTGAGGAATTGATTAAATTGTTTTATCAACAATATTCCTACAATATTCAACATCTGATTACCATGATCGATATCTGTAACCTCAAGCAATATCCAGGGGAATCATTCCTAACTTTTCTCAAGAGGTGGCGAAAGAAGTTTTCTCTATATGCTAGACCAATTCCCGAAATGGAGAAACTTGAAATCTTTATCAATAACCTTGTTCCAGAGCTCAACTATCCATTACAAATGCAAGATCATGTATCTTTTGATAAAATGGTGGATAATGCAATCAAGATTGAGAAAGTACTTGTCAAGAAAGGAGAAATCACACTTCAAAAGGACAAGTCTGAATCTGGATCTAGCTCAAAAGATAAAAACAAGAGCTAGAATAGAAATAAAGGTATCGTCTCTGATGGTGTTGTTGACACTATCCGCACCCCATCAAAAGCACCGGCCTACAATCTCACCCTTGCCACCAAAGCCATTGAAGCTTCAGAGCAAAAATCTACTGAACCATCTCCAAAGAAGCCATTCAAACGATGGGATAATAAATGAAAGTTTACTCCCCTGGGAGAATCTTTGGAATCTGCCCTGAGAACCCTGATAGGTGATAACATGATCTCTTTACCACCAATCCGAAACCTTGATCCGAATCCAAAACCATATTGGTGGAAAGATAATGCATTCTATGCTTTCCATCGAACTAAAGGCCATAGAACTAATGGATGCTTCCACTTGAAGCATACCATTCAAGACTTGATAGATCAAGGGGACATCACGATCGATAATCCTACCAGCAATAATGATCACACAGCATTTACAAAACTGTTTCCACAACATGGTAAGGGAGTTTCCACTTCTCAGCCTAACATGGGGGCAAAAGTCAACTATGCCTACCCAGGAAATAATGATGTCATCAATATGGTTGAACCATATCTCTCTGGGAGCTGCAATGTCATCACGATTGTACGAAGAGATAGAAATCATTCCTCAGCTAATGCGGTTACCAGATCACAAGCTCAGGCTCATCTAAAAGGACAAACACCAAGTTCATCTAATGTCCCTAAGATACCTTTCAATCTCACATCTACTTCTAAACAGAAGGTTGCCTCAAAATCTTCCAATCCAAAGGATACAAGACCTACATTTTACAGCATCATCCAACAACTCTAGCATACCAATGCCAAAATCTCTATGTTTGAGTTACTTCGAATATCTCCAGCTCACAGAGATATCCTTGACAAAGCTTTGCTCGGCTCTAATGTTCCTGATGATCTAGATCTAGACAGGTTCCAGACTATGGTTGTTCATCTAACATCTCTGCAATATATCTCCTTTTCAGAGGAAGATGACAACTCCCTAAGTCACCCACATAATCAGCCCTTGCACATAGAAGTCTTGATCCAGAACCGTCGAGTCAAACGTGTGTTGATAGATGGGGGCGCAGGCCTCAACATTTGTTCTTACAGCGTAATCACACAGTTGGGATTCTCAGAGATGGCTATTGATCCTCGAAAGAAGATCACCATAAAGGCCTATGATGAACAGGAAAGATCTTCTAAAGGCACCATTGTCTTACCCATCCGAGTGGGTCCGGTCATCAAAGATACCACATGTCAGGTGCTTGATCTGCCATTGGCTTACAATATCTTTCTAGGGAGACCCTGGATACATGAAATGCAAGCTATTCCTTCTACGTACCATCAATGCTTGAAATTTACCTATGAAGGGGTAGAAGTTACTATCCCAGTAGATCTGAGTACAACTTGCAATACATTGAAGGAAAGTGCCGATAAGCTTGTACCTAATAACAGAGAATCTTCCATCAAGCAACAAAATGTGGCTTCCACATCCAAGATGGAAGACATTACTAAAGAGATCAATATCAAAGAAAATGGGATGGGAGAATACACTATAGAGCCAGTCTTGTCTCTGACATCTCTCCCTATCTCGCCCAAGTCATATGGACAATCTTTGAACCAATCTAAATCAGAACCTAAGGAACCTATGGAAGCATACAAAAGAAATTTTGTGGCGGAGCAAGTATCCAAACAAGAATTTGAAGAAGATGAAGTTGTGCTTGCATGGCTATACAAAGATGATTCTGAATCCAAAATTGTTCAACCTAGTGAATCTATAGCACCTACAATCCCTTCTAATTCATATGGTCCAAGAAACAAATTGATAGCCAAGATGGGATATTCCGGTCAAGGACCTCTAGGAATCAGTGGAAAGGGTCTTGTGACACCCATTTCACATATTGGTAGAGCCAACAAAGATACTGGTGGCTTAGGGTTTAAGAAGAAACCCTATCATCTCAAAGGTGGTTGTCCTCATGTCATAGAACAAATTGCACCAGGAGAACCCCTTCTTAAGAAAGAAGAAATAGAACCCTCTGATGATGATTCAGATAGCTCTGAGCTTATCCCCTATGAAAAATTGCCTAAAGAGATCAATGATCTTCTTGATGATACAGATGATCCTATCAAAAGAATTAATGTAGTAGAAACACAAGAACCTACTGTAGCGCAAGAGATGGTTGCACCACAAGAACCAGCCAATCTCGAAGGTGATCAAACTGATCAAGAAGAAGGGGGTAGTTATTCTGACACTGATTCCCATGAATATGAATTCAAGTCAGAAACTGAGGGTAATCCTTCTTGGGGTATTCATCCTGATTTCACACATTTTCTAAGATTTCCTAGAGATCCTGAATCAGAAGTTGAGTCAAATGACTATGAATGGGGTGCCATTCCAGAAGAAGATGAGCTTATCACAGAGAAATATATTGATGTTATTCACCAATATGTATCTCAACCCAACGTAGGTCTAGAGCGAAACAATGAACTTAACATGTCTGATCCACCTATGGCTGAAGAGGACTCCCATGATGATGTTGAGCCTATTCACGAATTGAACATTTTGAGCTGTAATATCACCTTTGAACTTAAGCGTCAGGTTAGGACCAATGATGACATATCCATGTTTGTGAACACCATATCCCAAGACTTTCCCGCTTTGACTATCCAATGCCCTGATCTTATCGACCAAACTTCCACAAACCCAAGCCACGGTGTTTACACCTTTTCCAGTGACTATGCCCTTGCTTGCTACCTCAATGCAGTCGAGCCTATGAGGACTTCCATCAGCGAACCGAGCGTCAGCATGACCGAGTCAGATGTCAAATATCTTAGTCAAAAGAATAAAAAGAAAAAGAAAAAGAGTTCTGAGGGTGAAAACCACTTTGTGGCAGTCTTAGATCCTACAAAAGTAAAAAGAAAAGACGTATCTGAAGGTGAAAACCTCTCTGAGGCACCTAAGGATGAGATATTTGATGTCCTTCCGAGTCATTTACAGGATAGATCTCCAGTTCTGATTGAGCCCACTCAATCCATCAATTTGGGTACAACAGAGGAACCACAATTGGTACATGTAGCACAATCTCTATCAGAAGAAGAGAAACAGAAATTCACTACATTCTTATCAGACAAAAAGATCAACTTTGCATGGAAATATTCAGATATGCCAGGATTGGATCCCAATCTCATTATGCACCATCTATCCATTGCTCCTGGGGTAAAACCGGTCAAACAGAAATTGAGAAAGATGCATCCTCATGTGGCACTCTTAGTCAAAGCAGAACTAGAAAAACTCCTCAAAGCTGGATTCATCCGTGTCATAGACTATGCTGAGTGGATCTCTAACATTGTACCTATTTCAAAACTAGATGGTTCAATCAGAGTGTGCACGGACTTTAGAGATGTGAACAGAGCATGCCCTAAGGATGATTTTCCACTACCTAACATTGATATGGTAGTGGACATGACTGGGGGCTATGAAATGTATTCCTTAATGGATGGCTTTTCTGGGTACAACCAAATCAAAATTGCTCCAGAAGATCAAGAGAAAACAGCTTTCACATGTGCATGGGGAACCTTTTGTTGGAATGTTATGCCATTCGGACTAAAAAATGCTGGAGCTACATATCAAAGAGAAATGACATCTATTTTTCATGATATGATGCATAAAACAATGGAGGATTACGTGGATGATACCTTGGAAAAATCCATGATTAGAACTGAACATCTAATAGACTTGAGCATGATCCTAGACAGAATGGAACAGTTTAGTCTCCAACTAAATCCTAAGAAGTGTGCTTTTGGTGTCACTTCTGGAAAGCTCTTAAGATACATAGTTTCAAAGAAAGGCATTGAGGTCGATCCAGCTAAGGTGAAAGCTATCATAGAGATGAAACCTCCCAAGAATATTAGTCAAATGCAAACTTTTCAAGGGAGAGTACAGTCCATCAGAAGATTCATATCACAGTTAGCTGACATATCACAACCTTTCACAAAGACATTACATAAAGGTGTGACCTTTGCATGGAATGAAGACTGTGCAAAGAATTTTGATCATATCAAGAATTATCTCTCGAATCCTCCTATCTTGATGCCTCCTATTCATGGGAAGCCATTAATATTATATGTCTCCGCAATAGATACATCACTGGGGGCATTGCTAGCATAGCATGATGAGAACAAAAAGGAAAGAGCCATCTACTATATAAGCAGAACATTGGTGGCATATGAAAAGAACTATTCTACGATTGAGAAAGCTTGTCTCGCTGTGATCTTTGCATCACAGAAACTGAGACATTACATGTTAGCTCATACCACTCATTTGGTAGCTAAGATTGATCCACTGAAGTACCTACTAAGCAAAGCTGCCCTCACAGGTAGACTAGCTAAATGGGTCATGCTCTTGAGAGAATTTGACATTGAATATGTTGAAAGAAAATCTATCAAAGGACAGGTCATTGCTGATCAATTAGCTGAAGCACCACTGTTTGATGATACACCCATGCAAACAAAATTTCTCGATTCCTCTATCATGCACTTCTCTTCTAGAGAATGGCAGTTATTCTTTGATGGCTCCTACACACAAAATGGATCTGGAGCAGGCATACTGTTCATCACTCCTCAAGGATACTCGATACCCAAAGCATTCAAACTAAAATTTCCTTGCACAAATAATATTGCTGAATATGAGGCACTTCTCAATGGTATGAAAATGGCAATACAGTGGAGAGTTACAGAGATGCACATCCATGGAGACTCACAATTGGTTATCCATCAAGTCAATGATGTGTACCAAACCAAAGATGAAAAGCTCATTCCTTACAAGAGAATGGTAGATGATTTAAAGAAATACTTCATCTCTATCACATTTGAGCAAATACCTAGAATGGAGAATAAGGCTGCCGATGCAATGGTGACATTATCTACCCTCTTACAGCAGCCCAAACATGAACTACGCTATGAGTTCCTGGTGGAAGCCTTATCCTATCCTGCATATGACTCCCCTGAAACCCGCATGATCTGCACTGTTGTAGGTTATGACTCATCTCGCTACAAAAATCTATTCTCCTATCTCCACGACCAAATCATCCCTGACTCCTTTAACCGTTTTGAGAAATGAAACCTTATCCGATCCGCATCCCGATATGTCATCATTGGTAATGATCTGTACAAATGAGGTCTAGATGGTACACTGCTTAGATGTTTAGAATGGGAAGAGTCTCAACGTGCATTAGAGGAAGTCCACGAGGGTATATGTGGGTCACACTCGAATGGTTTAACGTTAGCTCGAAAACTTATTAGGGCTGGGTACTATTGGCCTGAAATGGAGAAAGAGGCTATTAAATTTGCTAAAAACTATCAACAGTGTCAAGTACATGGCAACTTGATTCATGCTCTAGGGAGAGATCTGATTCCCTTTACTACACAATGGCCTTTTCAACAATGGGCATTTGATCTCATAGGTGCTATCCATCCGCACTCTTCTAATGGACATACCCATATAATCATAGCTACAGATTATTTTACAAAATGGGTAGAAGTAGTTCCTCTAACACAAGCAACGGGGAAACAGATCTCTATGTTCATCCTGAACTACATCATTTGTAGATATGGGATCCCTCACTCTATAATCACAGATAACGGGGTACAATTCAAAAATAAGGATCTAGATGACTTATGTGCTAAATTCAAGATTACACAACATTGGTCTTCTATTTACTATACTCAAGGGAATGGACAAGCTGAAGCTTCAAACAAAAATCTCTTGAAAATCTTGCACAGAACAGTTAATAAAACAGGAAGAGACTGGCATCTCATGATCAATCCAGCTCTCTGGGCATACAGAACTAGTATTAGAATGCCTACAGGGGCTACACCTTTCGCTTTAGTTTATGGGTCTGAAGCGGTACTGCCTATTGAGGTTGAAATCCCATCACTTAGAATCAGAATGCATGGACTTGTCACTAATGAAGACTACAGAGTGTCTAGGTTACAAGAACTGGAATTACTAGATGAGCACAGGCAAGCAGCGTATGATCATCTTAGAGTGTATCAGAAAAGAATGTCTAGAGGCTACAACAAGAAAGTCCAACACAGAGAATTTCAGGTTGGTGATCTAGTCTTGAGAGAAAATCCTAAAAATCAATCACATCGAGAACGCAAGGGGAAGTTCGAACCCAATTGGCTGGGTCCCTTTGTTATCACTGCTACTTTTGGCTCTGGTGCCTATCAACTCTCAATGACTGAAGGAGAAAAGCTCCGAGAACCAATCAACGTTCTCCATTTGAAGAAATTCTACGCCTAAGGCATTCAGTCTATGGTTAAATATCCTGAAAAAATCCTAAAATTCAAAAAAAGTCCTGAAAAAATGAACATCTTGGTGAAAACCTAGCAATAGGTGCCTTGATGATTCACAAAAAAAAATCAGAAAATATCAACAGTACAAAAAAATTGAAAAAATGAAAAATACAAAAAAAATTGAAAAAAGAAAAATACAAAAAAAAAAATCGAAAAAATTCAAAAAAATAAAAAATTGAAAAAATTGAAAAAAATGGAAAATACAAAAAAAAAAAAAGAAAAAGAAGAAAAAGTGCCTTGGTGAAAACTTGGAAACAGGTGCCTTGGTAGCAAATATAGAATCTCTGCCAAGATGGTGAAAACCCGGCAAACGGGCGCCACTTGTTCCAAAATGCTCCATCTATCAGCACAATCTTGGTCTTTCCCAGCTTTCAGTCTTGCTTTAGTTTGTACATATCTCCCGGTTTGTTTCTGCATATCCTGGTTTCAATAAGTCGGTCTGTACACCAATCAGCTCAAGCATCTGTATCCTATCAATATTCAAATTTGGGGGCAATCAATGTCATATCCTATGGTCTCCCATGTATCTTAGACATTTCCTATCCAGTCAAAGTCCTTTGAAGCTTCCAGTTGAGTCTGTCTGTCTGTCTCGTCTCCAGAAAGGATTTTGCATCTACAACAATCAAACATCAAAACTCAACTGAAAACAATTTGTGCTTTTCATGCTTTTATCTCCTTGTATGCTTGTTGATCCACATTGAGATTTTTGCATATTGTGTCCCTTCGAGCTCTTCGATGATGTCCTTTACAGGATTTAGAGGGTGATGACTGGGGGCATAATCTTTTCTTTGTCTTCTGCTTGTATGTGAAAATCTAACAACTTTGAAAATTTTGGATTGAAATGGTGTCCGATTGTAAGAGCCTCTATCTCGAATTGGATGGCCATGCGTACCTTGACCATTGATACCTGAAAAATTCAAGGACGTTTGATCTAACTATTATCTTTTTAAAGTAAATTCTTTCTCCTACTGTGAAACGCAATTTTGCCTAAGGAGGTGAACGATAAAGGGTCACTACAGGTAATTCACACTGGATTTAGAATGATCTCTTGACTGTTTGATGTGTTTGCAACGCAAGGCGTACTCAGGTCATCATGACGTTTATGTTTTGATGCTTGTACAAATTGCTATATCAAAATGGACATGATATTCAGGTCATCCTGGTGTTTGTGCCTTGGTGCTTATATCTGATCCAACATTCTGAAAACAAATCAATATTCATATGTCCATGGTTGTATAACTAGTGGATGTTGTATTGATTCTTGCACATACAAATTGATATTCATGTCTATGGTTTCATGGCTAGTGGGCATTGTATTGATTTATCCGGTTACCTAAAAGTTCAATGATGATAACAAATCGACACATGATCAGTGACTAGGTCCTAGGTCTTAGGTTGCATTTCATCTTGCATGTCTCTTTGCATTTTGCATGTTTGCATGATCTCACAATGGCTAAATAAACTTCGAAGCTTAAATGATTCTCCACTCGCATCTTCCAATCTAACAAGAGCTAAATCCCACACGAAGGTTCCTCCAATGAAATAGCAAGTAGAATCCTTTTTCGGGATCAAAATCAAAATCTAAGATCATTCATATTGTCAACTACTTGCATAATCAACCTTCAATCATAGTAGAAATCTATTTTTCAACTTAACTGATTATCTTACATCAAACTATCAAAATTTCAACTTGGTCAACTATGGTCAACTTATGATCAAACCTAGTCAACCTTGGTCTCTAGGACCTCTAAACAATGCAGAATGCATTCCTGGATGTGTTTAACCACTTCTCAAATCAATTAACATGCTTCTAAACTCTCAACACTGAATTTTCTTGTCAGATTTCAATTTTAATCCCGAAGGGGGCATGGTATTGCATATCATTCAAAGTCTGTAATCAAATTGGAAATCAATATCTTTCATCAGTAATCAAGACAATAATCACGTCTAGTTACTGATTCATCAAAAAGACCTCATCGCTCGGGGCAAATCTACCATCACTTGGGGCATATCAGATTCATCAAGATCCATATCAATCTGGTATTCTCCTAATCTTGTAAACTATATCAGTTTTTGCACCCATCGGTTCATCAGTGTTCTTCCCTTTGTTCTTTGGCAACTGAAGGATTCGGATGTGATACCTGCTAGTTCTGCTAAGACAATCGAGTCTAGAACGGGTCACTCACTTCTTTGCAATCCTAAGGTTTGGAATTAGGTGTTTTGACACTTTTTCGCAATTTGCAGTTCATCGCTGCTATAGTGAACATTATCTTTGGTCATTCAGGGCCTATTATCTTCATATCAAATCAATATCAATCAGCTTCTGTCTCATATCAATTATCAATTTCAAACATTAGTTTCATATCTTTATCAAACACAGACTTTCTTTGAACCACTGCACTTCGCACAGTAATTCAAAGAGGGGCAAAATGTAATACCCCAAAAATGGGCTATAAGTTCATTAATCTCCTACATCTACAAATCGAATGAAATTGATATCAAAGTCCTAATCTAAGGCACATCTAAACATCATCGAATCATAATTGATTATCTTAAATTCTGCATCGGAGAATATTCCTAGTAATATTTCTAATCATCATAATTATCTTTAATTTTATAATTATTTGGCAATAAATCACATTTATCCTAAAGTTTGATTAATTGAATATTTTCATATTTAATTAATTAGATTTAATATCTTGCCACTTAATTGTGTAATTAAATTTAATTCTATCTATTATTAATTGTATTATTTAATTTTGACAATAAATCTAATATCATATGAATAATTGATTAAATTTTTATTTAATTAATTAAAGCAAGTTGTCATTATTTAATAATATAGTTTTTTAAAAGTTTGATTAAATAATTGATTAACCCATAAATCAATTGTTTTATTTTTAAAAGCAGTTAAGTTGGAAATAAATCACTTTATTATTAAATTAATTCATAAATAAAACATGCACAATCATAAAAGCAAACAACTATCAATTATCAATTAAAGCTAAACTCTATTTTGAATTAAAGCTTAGCTTTTGCATGTTTTTGTGAGTTAATTATCTTTTATTTAAAAATAACTCAAAAATCAACCTGAGTTATTTGAGTGATTTATGGCTTTCTTTCACAACCTCCAAAGCCTTGGATTTCTATAAAAACAAGGTTCAGCTCTTCATAATTCATCTCTCAATCATCTCTCCAATTTGCATCCAAGCATCTCATATTTTGCACAATCACGTTGGAGAATTGGAATTGAAGAAATCAAAGCTCTTGCGAATCGACATCTTTGTGAGATCAACTTCAATTGCATATTTTTCATATCATAGCATAGAATTTCATAGCTTTGCATATCATTGTTAGATAGATCAATTCATAGCATATCAATTTCATCTAGCATAGATTCATATCGGTTTTATCATTCTTATTGCATAGAAAATATCAAAAATATAGATTAATTACATTCAATTTCATATCCATCTTTTGCATTCAAATCCTTCATTTAGGTGTCGTCTAGGTCACTGATCTTGATTACAATCTGAAAACATCAATCTCACACCTATTAGAAGGCAGTAAATCGCTTGGTTACATAGTTTTTAATTTTGTACAATTTTGATCATAGCTAACCTCTAATGTTTTACTGAAGTGTTGTGTCTACAGATCAGGTACAATTTTCACACACACACACTATGGACCCTATAGAATGGTTTGAAGGGTGGGTGAAGTTTCCTATGAGCTAGAGCCTCCCAAGGGAAGTCGAATTCATAATATCTTTCATGTTTCATGCCTTAAAAAGGTAGTCAAACAATGTGCCATGGTTTGTAAGGAACTTCTGCCCATGGACAAAGAAGGAAAAGTTGTTCTGGAGCCCACATAAATCATCGATGTCAGAGAGAAAAATATGAGGTCACATACCATCAAGGAATATCTAGTTCATTGGAAATATATACTAATTGAATATGCCACCTGGGAAGGCAAATAGGTCTTGGAGCACCCAAGTCTGCAATTTCTTGAGGGAAAGCAATTCTTGGGTTGAGAGGACTGTAATGTCCCTGATATAATTAAATAATTTAGATAAATATTATTTGTTTGTATAGCCCTAAAATTTAATTGGTATACCTTTCAGGCCCTTATTATTAGTTAGTTATAATTGATTTAACCTTGTTGACTCATTTGCTATCCTTCAGGAAGTTTCATGGAGCCCATATATAAGGTCGAGTTAGTTATTGTTGTAGTCATGATCAATTTGATATTTCTCTTGTATAAATGCAAATTCTAGTTAGAGTTCAGCATGCTACTGTTTTGGAGGTGCAAGATCCTCCCTATTCTTTATTTACATTTTCGATGGGAGTACCTCCTCGCCCTAATCTACTTGTGGTACAACATTGATGTAATCTAGCATTTATCTAAAAATAAAAAACTCTTCATTCCATTGGTGTCTCCATACTTGTATTGATTAATTTAATATACTTTACAACAATACCAAACCGCATACCGAGGGGGAAGATTGGTTGCAAAAGTGTCACGCAAGGAAGGTAGGATGAAGTGACATATAGAGGAGAAGGACATATGGGCCCTGCTCGCACATGATGGAGGTATGGGCGTACAGTCATCACCATATGGAGGTGTGATTCTAAGTAGTACCATACAGTTGCCTATTTTTACTATATGAGTTGATTCAATGCCATGCGGATAGGTGAGGTTGCACAAGAGGCTGTAGTTATCGTACATCAACAAAATAGGCATATGGGAAATAGAATACATTTTACATAAGGGTTGTTTGGATAGCATTGTATAGGTGGATAGGATGTATGCAAGGGTTGAGGGATATCAAGAACATCACATATCATTATGGAGACCAAGTTCAATTCCACATAGGACATTTAAAGTAGAGTACTAAGTTGTGATTCTTGGTCTTCCATAGGAGGTAGTTTATAAATAAAAGTGGATTTCTAAGTAGTGACTCTTGGTCTTCCATAGGTTATTTCGAATGTATTTACTTGTAAGGAGTTTTTATTGGTCTAATGTTGATTCTTGTACATGAGAAAGATATTTGCAATCAATATTCAATTCAAACAAAAAAATATGACAAGATTTGTGCCTCGCGAATCACTCTTTATAGAACCCCTTAACTCATATAATAACAAGTAGGAGATATATTTTAAGAAATACATAAAATTATGTTGTTTTTGTCAAGATTAAATTAGGGCAAGTTAAATTTGAATCAAACTCATTGACCCGTATTTCAGTAGATATTAAAGACTTGAATAATCATAAGAGACATTACTGTATTGTATTATTTATAGAAATTTCAATCATTGTATGCGCTTATTTTTACATTTTCCACTTCTTTATCCATTAAAGTAATTAATATTATTTGCATTTTATTTCTTTATTGAAACTAAATTAATTTAAAAAATTATGATTCAATAATCTAAAAAGGGTGATCAATATGTTTCGTGTTGGAACTCGATGGATGGCGCTCGTAGAGGAATTGCAGGGTGCACACACGGAGAATGGAGATGCATCTAAAAATGATGCTCTGCCAAGTTACCACATTAGTCAGAAGGGAGGCATAGCCTTTGATGTGTCCTTTCCCCATTATCTTTTTCCAAGCCTATGAATAAGGGTTTTGTAAAGAATAGGGTTCCTCAAGTTTTTGCAAAATGTGTTGATATATTGTTTGATGAGGAAGATCTGGCCCGGCTCAAATCTGATGCGCATACTCCTCAATGGGTTTTTCTTAAAGGAAAATGGAGGGATTGTGTGGTTTCCAGTACTGCTACTTCTCAACCAAAGTACACTCACTCTAGGCTCATTCAGAGGGCTCCATTCTTTGAAGGTATTCTCGGCCCATATCCTTCGTTCGTTCCTGATTTTAATAGGGCATCCCAACTTGGGAATCCTTCCCATCTGCACTTTCACCTAATTTCTCATCGTCTTCATCACTTCCAAACCCGTCGTAACAAATCTTTTTGGAGACAAAAATCTCAAGAGCTTTGGCTTAAACAGGGGGACAGAAATACTAAATTTTTTCATGCTTCAACCAAAATAAGAAAAGATTCATCCGCTATTCTTTCTATTAAGGATGCGGTATCAAGAGTAACTCTGAACTCTCAATAGAAAATTAGCAATGAGGGGGTGTATTTTTTAAAAAAATGTTAGCTCCAGTCTTACCCCATTTTGATAATAAGGGTGTTGTGGAAGACTTGTTGCATTCCATCCCTTCTCTCATATCAGATAGGGATAATGATCAATTAATGAAGCCTTTTACTCTGGAGGAACTTCATTCTGTTATTTTTTCTATGGTGTCAGATAAGGCACCTAGCCCACATGGTTTTACTATGCTCTTTTTTCAAAAATGTTGGGATGTTATTCAATTTGATTTATTGTTGGCTATAGAAGAATCTCGTACACAAGGTTATATTCTCAAGAATTTTAATACTACCAATCTCACATTGATCCCCAAAACCAAATCTCCCAACACTTTTTCTGATTTTAGGCCTATCTCTCTCTGCAATTCTATCTACAAGATTTTTACCAAGGCAAACTACTTTAGATTAAAACCTCTCATCCCTACAATTATATCTCCCCAGCAAGGAGGCTTTTTGTCAAGTAGGGATACATCTGATGGTGCATTAGTCACCCTTGAAGTTCTCCATACCATTGGAGCTTCCCAATTTCCTTCTTTTGTGTTGAAACTTGACATGATGAAAGCTTACAATAAAGTAAGTTGGTCTTTTCTCTTCAAGGTTCTTAAAAAATTTGGATTCACAGATGCATGGTGTAAATGGATTAAGAATTTTCTTTCAGGAGCATCCTTTTTAGTTCTAATTAATGGTGTCCCTTCGGGTTTTTTTCATGCTACCCAAGGAGTTTGGCAAGGAGATCCTTTATCCCCATTCCTATTTATTATAATGGCCAAGGATTTTAGCAGAACTATCCAATATTAGAAACTTCTAGCCAACTGGAAAGGTATAACTATCCCTAATTTTGTCCTCTATGTCTCCCACAATTTTTTTGCTAACAATACGTTGTTGTTTGAGAAATCCACCATCCAAGAGGCTAAATGCATTAAGTAGGTTTTAGATACTTATACTTCAGGGTCTGGTCAAGTCATCAACCCCCTCAAATCCAAAATTTGTATGTTTTCTACTCCAAAACCTGTTCAACAGAGAATTTCCAGTATCTTTGGTTTCCCTCAAGATAACCTTCCTTGAATCCTTCCACGTATCTCGACATTCCTTTCTTCTTTGGCAAAGTTAAGACTTCTTATTAGGATACAGTGATCTCTAGGTTGAAGAATAGAATTTCTACCTGGAAGGCAAGATGGCTATCACTCTAGTAGGATTTTATTAATTAAAACTATCTTAACTGCCATTCCTACTTATTACATTTCCATCCTCCAAGCTCCAAAGCCAGTTATCTCTCGTATTGAAAAAATTATTTGTCCCTTCCTATGGACCTCTAATATGTCCAATAAAAAGAAAGTCCCTCTTGTCTCCTTGGAAAAGCTTTCGGTCAATAAAGCATCTAGAGGGGTAGGGTTACATGACCTATCCCTTAGAAACAAATATTTTGGTGGGAAGTTGGTATGGAATATGTATTTTAAGCTGCATGCATTATGGTGTCAAATTAAGAAAGATAAATATTTAGATACTCCCAATCCTAACAGAATTATCACCATCTCTAACCCTCCCTCCGGCTCTCCTACATGGAATTTTATGATCTCATCCAGAGATGTTGTTACAAAATTCTTATCTTGGCAAGTTCATAATGGGACTAGTGTCTCATTCTGGAGAGACTCATGGAATGGATTCCCTCCTCTATGTTCCTTGATCTCTATAGATAAAATTATGCACATTTCCTTGACTTTTTGGGGAGAACTATTGGTAGATTATGTGGATCATGTGGATATACTATCACATAAGGTTATTTGGAAAGACCCATTCTGCCTTCCCTTAGATATATCCTCTACAAAGGATTTCTCAGCTATCCTTGTTAGTCGAGCAATTTATATGTCTAATGACAATGATAAATTGATATGGTGTCCCTCCAAAAATGGCTTATATTATGTTAAATTTGGTTATGGTTCCCTTCAACATATGGCTAATCATCATAGTACTCAACGGGCTTTCTCCTTTTGTTGGGATAAATTTGTTCTTCCTAAGGCGGGAGTATTCTCATGGCTTGCTATACAAGGTAGAATCCTAAATAGTGATAGACTAGATAGACTTTAGATAGCCCCACCTTTCATTTGTCTTCTATGCAATATGCATTCAGAAACAGTGGACCATCTTTTTTCTCACTTTCATTTTGCCCATCAATGTTGGTCTTTTGTTATGAGTAAATTACCTATATCTTTCCCTCTCCCCAAGTCCATGTGGGAGCTCTTCCAATCTTGGCCAACCCTATTTTTTAATTCCTTATTTTCATGCCTATGGTATATCATTCCCTCCTTAGTTATTTGGTCAATTTGGTGGGAAAGGAATAAAAGAATATTTAGGAAAGTTAGTTTAGACATCCCCTCAGTCTTAAGCACAATTGAAAGGCTTATATCTGAGCAGGTCAATAACATGTCTTCTCTTCATTTTAATCCAAATGTCTTATTTACTTCCTGGGATATATCTACAACATCTGCCTAGAAACATATTTACATCCCCTCTTCCCCTATCTTCCCTTGCATTAGGAAGTCTTCTATTTGCAGATCCCACATTAAATGGAAACCACCTAATTCTCCTTTCATTAAGCTAAACTTTGATGGATCCTCAAGAGGGAATTTGGGTGAGTCAGGTATTGGATTTTGTTTGAGAGATCATTCAGGAAAAGTTCTTGCTTTATCTGCACTTCCTATTTTTTTGGGCACGAATAATATAGTTGAAGTTGTTGCTTTGTTAGAAGGTTTGGTTCTTGCAAAACAATTGTCATTTTCTAACCTACACATTGAAGAAGATTCCTTGGTCATCATTAATGCTTGTATTAATAGGAAGATTGTCAATTGGCAGTTAAGGTATATTCTTCATCAAATTTGGGGACTCATTGATTCTTTAAACAGTTTTGTTATTTCTCATACATACCGAGAAGGTAATGCCTTGGTGGATTCTTTAGCAAATATGGGCTGACAGGGTTATTTTGGAGCCAAGTCTTTCATTGAGCTCCCTTGGAAAATATCTGACTCTTCTTGCTATTATTGGGAAGGAATCTGCATAAGCAAAGTGCAAAGGTTAAGTGACATATAATATTTATCAGTATAATTGGTACTCCCTTTTGGCTAGAGCTTCCTATACTAATTATTGTTCGTGGTGAACACTAATTAGTATGGAAAAAGTTGGTTCTAGAGATTTGGGTGTGCATTTTTTAGTTGCTAATTAGTTTATGTCATGCCAAATACCATTCTAACACTTATTTTTCAAGTAGAGGTATCTATGTTGTTTAATGTTACTTCTGGATACATAGCAATTTTTCTTTACTGAGAAAAAGGTGTGCCAAACTGGTAAAGACTATTTGGCATTAGATAAGCTAATTAGCAATTTTTCTCTGTCCTCTTTGGCTCTTACTTGTCAGTGGTTAGCTGAGCTAGCGGTTTTATCATCAAATTTTCCTCATGCCGGTGTAATCTCCTTTTCCAAGCAATGATCTATCACATTGGCATTCATTTAATACTCCACTTCTGGTCATTATTTATCTCCCATGAGTCTATGTGTTTTTTCTCCTATTTGCTTGCCACATGTACATCTGACAATGTACTCTTCGACTCTCTCACAATTTTTTGTTGTCCTTGGCCATTGTCATCTAATCTCTGAGTACAATTTGGGATTCAGGTTATTCTTTCTCTTTAGTATATCATGCTTGTAATTAATCAGATTGTAAGGGTGACACGCTTCGGTGGTCTTTTGGATTCATTTCCTAGCATTTCTCCTGTGTGTTATTATGTTTTGCTCACCTTTCACAAGATTTTATATCTTTTATGTGAGATGAATTCATTATTTTAGGTGGTGGTAATATTTGCAGTAATGGCAATGGGTATTTTTAAGGGCAATGTCATTTTCATCCTTCATTTAATTTTTTGCTTTCATCTTTGCTATCCTGGTCACATTTTCTCTACCCGGTCTACTTCTCATTTGAATCTTCATGATGTCGGGGCATCCTAGTTTCCTTGTGGGTGTCAGCTCGACTGTTGAATGCTGTTCGATATGCTCATCCTTGCATATGGAATATTACCCTATAAATTTTAGGATTATGTTGGAGGTTGAGGCCTAGGAAGAGCCATTCCTTGGGGTCATTAAGGATGATATGCTTGCATTAATCTTCATGTATGATTGTCCTCACATTCGGCGTGGCATTAGAAAGATCATTGGTTTTGATATCCTTTCTCCCTCGAGTAGGAGAGTCATTTATCCATCGTAGATTCTCTATGTTTTCTTCTCTAACATGTTTGATCTGATGTAATCCCCCGCCTAGTTAGACCTAATAGCAAGCCGTTATGTCAGACCCGTGTTTCTTTAAGGTAATAAGCTTGGGAAAGTGTATCAAAAGTATGACTTGTGGGGTGGTGCTACCTTGATTGGGGGACTTTTCCATCACCATGTTATGTTAAGAGATCATGGAGTATTTATGGTTTTTGAAAGCATTAAAAAATCTTTGGAAAGACAGTCTTTCATCCTATCAAAGTTTCCCTTCAGCAATATGGGGGCTTTTTAACTAAAGATTGCATCAATAGCATTCATCAGGTGTTTTTACAATTCTTGATTTATTGGAGGTAGATTCTTCCAATGTGTCGATTGCTCTTGTGCATTCTCGGCCTATTCATAATTTAAATCTTATCCTTGGCTCTGCGGATGTTTCATCATCTCATATAGAAAGTTGATTTCATATTTCTTCATGGTGCATCGTGGCCTCTACATTTTTTGGCTTTTTGTGCAGGTTATTGGACGATCCACTTCCAGTAAAAGGAATGGTTACTCTACATCTTTCTTACAGGCTGACTTTCTGCGAAAATTTATTCTCGCCCATGGATTTTGTTGGTATTTTCACTGTAAATTCATCTCCTTGAGTGGATGAAACCTATTGTAGCTCTGAGCTTTATGTAATGGTCCTAGTGGGATGTAAAATTTTCCCTTTGGGGTCGTTTGTATTTACCCTTTGGGCCATAGTAGTATGTATCTTCTAGGTTTAGTTCTTTCTTTCTACACCTTGATGTATCTTGGATGCACTTCTTATGGAGATTTTTTGGCCCTCCTTACAGTGTTCATTCTAGTCTTTTTTAATGATGGGGTCAAGAACAGAGTTTTTTTTCTTGGTTCTTTTCTCTAGGAGCCCCTTATTTTAGAACCAGTAAAAATGTAAAAATGAATATATATATATATATATATATATATATATATATATATATATATATATATATATATATATATATATATATATATATATATATATATATATATATATATATATATATCAAGTGGCACTACCACGTTTCTTTAAAAAAAAATCTAAAAAGGGAATGATATCTAGCATATGGACAAATGAATCAATTTAAATATTAAATTACACATCATCAATTAGGCATCCAGTCAAAATAATGGTTTTCCCCTAGTTGGATGGGTTAGTAATATTGTACTAAGGCTTTGATTTCTTCCCATATAGGTCCAAGGTTCAACTCTCATTGGTTGAGCATACTTGGCAATTGATCTGGTTAGGCTAAGTTTACAACTTGAGGTGGTTATAGGGGGATCACTTTTTCATAAGCTAAGCTATAGGTCATTGGCTTGTCCCTACTGATTCATCTTGTATAGAAAAAAGATATGCTCAACATTGTTTGGCTTTCTACTTTTTGAGGTTGTACTACCATTTCTATGCATGTGAGTGGTTCTTGATATTTCAGATTTATGGAATGAATGCATATTGTTTATTGAGTCACTTTATTGATATCAATTTAGTATGTGGTGTTTTATGAAAGTGATAGTATGAGAAGCTAGAACATGCAAGATAGAGTACTTAAAGTCCTAATGGGAGAATGCTTGACATTAATACTTATAATAAGTTGATGAATTTCAATTTTGGTTGTAATATATACAGTTTGTGAATGTTGCACTATCATGTCTTTAGGTCCCCAATAGTTCATAGGTTGAAGTTATAATTTGTTGTTTGTTGAATATGAGGTTGGCTATCAGGATCAATCGGGAGAATGCTCTACATTGGTGCCTTTGGGTGTTCAACTTGATGGACATGTTTTGGAGGTTTGTCTAGTGTTCCAGTTTAAATTCTTTTTTCAATTTATTCCACAAATAGATATATATTGTTTTTTTGTTTGACATCATTGTTTGTGTTGGTCTCTATTTGACTTGGTGGATTAACTTAATTTAATTATAATCTCCCAGTCTAAATATGGATTAGAAGTTGAGATGAGAGGTTATTATGGGTCTTTCCATGTCATTATGAAAAAATTGAAGACATTCAACATGCAAAGAAGGATGTTTCATTTAGGGCTACAAAAAATATTGAAGATGTACCTAAGACAAGCAATGATCTAGATGATGAAGAAGATAACTTTTTAAGAAGAATGAATAAAGGACCTAGAAATTATAATTGTAAGTTTCCTTTCAAGTGTTTTAGTTGTTGAAGAATGGCTCATTATGCTACTAGATGTCCTTTTAAGGAGGATAACTATAAAAATCGTAATAGTGATAATAGAAAAAAAATTATAGAAGGGATGACAAAAATAAAAAGATAAGGGTAAGAAGAGTCTTTTCTCAGTAGTGATCCATTCATCAAGATGAAGACGTAAATAATTCAAATGATGAAGTGTTCTTTTTGGATATTGACGAAAATGATAGTGGTAGGTCCAAAAGTCAGAATGCTACATAAAACAATGAAAGCTCAACAATTGTGAGGATTTCCTTACATGCAAGAGAAGAACATAAACCTTGGATAATCGATTCCAGATGTTCAAATTATATGATAGGTGGTAGAAAAAAATTCCTTGAATTTGAAAATCTTGATGGTGGATCAGTTAAATTTATTGGTGAAGAGGCAACACCTATTTGTGGTAAGAGAGTCATATGCATTGATGGTAAGAATAAAACTGATGACATCTGTTTATTATGTTAAAGGCTTTATACATAATCTCTTAAGTATAATTCAAATGTGTAACTTAAATTTTGTAAGCTTATCTTTCATGGATCCAAATTTGAGATAAAAAAGGGTTCCAGAAGAATGGTTGCAAAAGACATAAGGATTGTTGGCAATGTCTACTACATAAAAGAAAACTTAGGAAATAATTATTTGTTGGTGTAGAGGAGTGAATGGTGGATATGGCATAAGAGAATGAGACACATCAATTTTGACAACATGGTGAAGAGAAATTCTTCTAATGTTGTGAAAGAGTTACCAAAGATTATCAAGCCTACTAACATTGTGTGTAGATAATGTCAAATGGGAAAGAAGAAAATGAACAAGTTCAAGAATAAGGAGAATTCTACCTCAAAACCTTTGGAGCTAATTCATACATATTTACGCAGACTTACAAGGACAAGAAGACTAAATGGTGAAAGGTATTTCCATGTTTCTTATTGATGATTATTCTAGAATGACATAGGTTACTTTCTTAAGAGAGAAACTAGAAGCTTCAAGGATACGTTTAAAATATTCAAAATTTTGGTTGATAATCAAGTAGATGCTAAGATCAAGTGTCTAAGATCTAATAGAGGTAATGAAATTTACATCATGTGAGTTTGATAGATTTTTTGAAGAACATGGAATTAGAAGACAATTATCTGCCTTTAGAACTTCACAGTAAAATGTAGTTGTTGAAAGAAAGAAAAGGACTGTTGTTGAGATGGCTATCTACTATGTTGAAATATGTTAACTTGCCTAATGTGTGTTGGAGAGATGTTGTGTATACTATTGTTTATCTTCTTAACAAAGTACAAGTGAAAGTGAATCACACAAAGACATCTTATGAGCTTTAGTTCAGAAAAATACGTACTATCAAGTATTTCAAGATATTTAGAAGCAAGTGCTACATCATAAGAGATGAAGAAAATATGAGAAAGTTTGGAAATATTTGTGAAGGGGCCTAGTTATCATCAATGTTCCAATAACTTCTCACTCCTTACTCACCAACTTCTAATTACTAATTTAATAAAATAAAATAAAAATTTGATAATTAAAAGCCCACAAAAATATTTTACATGTATCAATAGCTGTCCACTTGTACCTCTGATAGTTAAAATTTTAATTTTTTATTAGAGTTACATGCAACTTTATTAGCACTCATTTTACGTATGTGCATAAGTATTAGCCAAAATAGTTATTAGAAGAATATGTAGTGTTTACTAGCTTTGGATATGTATTGGATTAGTTGTAATTTTTGTGGTGGTTGTAATACATGGTTATTGGGGCGTCTATAATACGTATCAAGTGTCACCTATAAATGACCATTTTTTTTTACCTTTGACCTAAAGCTTGCTTCAAGCTATAATTTCAGGCAATATAATGTTAATGGTGTATTGCATCTTTTAACTTATTCTAAATTATTTTGTTGGGTATAAACTTGTAGAATATGTTAGTAATTATAAATCCATGAATGTACTTTAATGTTTATTGAGTACCGTTTTTGAATCAGTAAGAATTGTCAATTTTTATTAGAATATTATAAATATTGTGATATTGCTATCAAGATTATGATATTAGTAAAGATACAAAAAAATTGTGGTCTGATATTAATTTAGATATTTATAAATTTGATTATGTAATTTTTTTATTATTAAGGTTTGAGATTACATTTTATCATTTATGTATGAGAGGAGAAAATGATAATGGATTTTTAAAAAATAATTATTAATGTATCATACTCTATCATCTATCATCCTAATGAAATAACAATGGAACGAAAAAAAATGACTATGATTTGAAAGATTGATTAAAAAATAAGTTTACATGATCATAATGAAAAATATAAGAATCATATAAAGTTTTTTTTGGTCAAAACTTTAGATCATATTCCATTATCCATCATCAGAATGAGATAGCAAAAAGAAGAAAATGATGAATAAAAGATCATATTTTTTCTTTGACCAATTTTTAAAATTTATTATTAAAAAAAATAATAATTCATAAAATATAATCCAAAATATTAATCAATTTTATTTTTTTACATGTTCAAATGTAAAATTATACCAATCTATTATATTATATTTACATAAAACTGTAAAAATATAAAATCTCTAATAAATAAATCTTTGAGTGAGAACGCACTTTAAATAAATGTGTATTGTAGGTACTACATACCTGCTTACCTGGATACTCTAACCACTAATAGACAAATGATCTTACTACTTTGAGTAAGAGTGACATTTAGTACAGATAAGTAGTTGCAAAATAAATTGCGACAATTGATAAGTAGGATTTTTCACAATCAATCAAATTCTAAGTGTATAATTTTCGAATCATTTCTAACAAATTGTCAGTTTCTCTGCAAAACTGTTTATGTTAACAACATATATTATTCTTTCTCAATTCAGTAGATTCAGTAAAAGTTTAGAAATTCTTGAATTAATGCTTTTAAGGGACATTAGTGTACTTACTGCAAGTTTTACTGAACTGTGACTATTTTTTTATGCATCTGTGTAGAATATGAGGAGCCAGTCTAAAGTTAATGGAATGTTTTACGTGGTCAGAAAATAACATGCACAACGTTTTTTAGCTTTGGATTTTATAACACTGTACTGCCAGTTCCCAATTATTTTCATGTGGGCATTTTCTGAGGTTAAGAATTCAATGAGCAAGGTGTCTGACCAACTTTATTGATCGCCAAAATTTAATATTGAATACTTTGTTTTTAACTGTGTAATGGAAGATATGTACTAAGTAACTGGGGGCATATTAAAAATAATTCATTTCTACTGATATTCTATTTCATTTGACAAGAATAGATCGTCCTTGGATGCATCATGCAACGCATGCTTCCAACTTCAGAGTACTTAAAATTTAAAAACTTCATGGTACTACTATGCTCTTTGACTGGTAGTTGAGAAAACACATATGCCTATAGAAAAGTCATATTTAAATCTTGAAAAAGCTTTGTTCAAGTAATGTTATCTGAATCTTCGAATTGAGGATTCAAGTGTATAGTTTTTTAGTCAAATTCATTGATCTATGTTTTATGAGTAGTGGTCTACAAGAAATCATTTCACATGAGAATGAATAGAACACTTAGCACTCATTGCATTTAGGTGATCCTTGTTAGAGTATTTTTACCTTTTATTCCTCTCTAAAGATTCACTTAAGGTTTCTCTTTCTCCTATTTAAGAATTAATCTTGTAGTTGCTTTTTTTAATTTCTCTAATGCAATTTTACTTTTGAGAGCTATTGCAGATTGTCTCCACTCTTCTCTTGTAACAGGTTATTCTAGTTTGCAGATATTCATGGGTTGTGAAGATTTGTATTCTCAAATCTTTCATGGTATCAAAGCTCAGATCTGTTGTTGCTTGTTTTTGGGTTATTGAAGTTTAATGGAGCTTTAGAGTTTTTCTGTTGAATCTAGGGGAGACCTCTCTCTCTCTAGTCATCTTGGGCTTGAACTGACCTCACGGTTGCATTTAAAGTGTCCAAGAACCCTTAGATCCATATAAAATTTATCCAATTTGGACAAAATTGGAATCTGTGGGAAAACAATTTGCAACCAACCCCGACACAAATCCTGAGGCGGTCACTGGATTACCATGCACTTTACACTCAAACAGACCGCATTGTTGAGCTCGCAGCGCCCAAAAACCCCCATTTCCATATAGGCATGTCGATTTTGGCCAACATTTCCCTTTGAGGCAAAAAAATTTTGCCTCTAGGCCGTACGGTCTAGGACGCTACCCAAAAAAATTTCAAAAAATTGGCTGCATTGGGGGGCGCACCACCCAGCAGTCATCGCTGAGTACGGCCCCACCAACTACTGCGGCCCACGTGGAGCAACCCCCGCTGGCGGTCACCGCAGTGGTGATCACCGCGCGGTCAATCCATCGATGTCACTACAGTTTGACCCGTTGTCTAATGCGTCATGTTGACGTCATCTTGGTGTTATGGGCTTCTTGCATGCCTTTTTCACTTGCTTTTTCAGACGGACAGTTGGTTTTTTGCCCATATCTTGGGCATCTGGGATCAAAATTAGGCATACGATATACTGATGGAAAGCTTGTTCCGACCCTGATCCAAATTTTTTAGTGTGGTTTCCTAATTTCACCATTTTGCTACATTATTTTAATGTCAAAGATAGAGGTTTCTCTATTCTCTTGGGTTTTAGACCTCCTGCACTCTGGGATAGATAACTCTTGCATTCGGGCTTCGTTTTCTTCAAATAAGATATTGTTAGAAAGATCGTTCAGAGATTTATCCAAATTTGAAGGTTTGCAATTGTTACTTCATTATTTTTCTGCTCATTTATTCTATCAAAGGCTGTGGTACCTTTGTGCACTTCGGGAGCCATAACTTTTGCATCCAAGCTCCGTTTTCAAAAAATGACATATTGTCGGAAAGATATTTCGGAGCTCTTTTCAGATCCGGCATTTATTTTCAAAAAATTTCTCAAGTACACAAAATTTTTTCTAAAACAATTCTTTCTTTCTTAGTCACATTCAAATTGTACTAAGATTTGGGTTCTCTATTTGTGGGAGGTATTTTTTCTCTTTCTTTTTGTCATTTATTTTAGAAAACCAAAACACAAACTCTTCTACAACTTCTGTCTAGTTCTGAAGGAAAATAAATAATAATAAAAACAACAAATAGGTGATCAAATCAGTTATCAACATGGCAGATTCAGCTTCAGTTGAGCTTCTCACTCCGCACAATTATCACATCTGGAAAACTCGCATGATGAGGCTTCTCAGATCATGTGGATTATGGTCCTATCTGGATAAGGAACAACCTCATCTAACTCACCCCTATGAGATTATGCAAGTCTTTGCATGTTTCAGACAACCTTCTTTTCCATCTTGATGATTGTCTTACTCCTAGGGCTATGTGGACACAATTTCAAACTCTCTTTGGCACAGTTAATGAGTTCAAGGAACTTTAGATTGATGCAGAATTGACCTCCATGGTACTTGATTCCTTTCCCTCTATTAACGATTGCTTGATGAAATTCAAATCCATCAAATCTGTTGTACAGGGTTATGGCAAGATCAAGACTGATACAAAATGTATTTACCTTATTCTTTCTAACTTCGAGGAAAATTTCATATTTTCTCTTCTACTTTCCATTCCACCATGGATGCTTTGGGACCTAGATTTGTTATGCCCTCTTTTGAGGTATTTTGTGATCGTTTGACTAGAGAGCAATCTAAGCTTAAATAGTTGGATTATCTCTCCAGATCAAAGAACCAAGCTTTCATTTCTCGGCCACCTATGGATAGTAAGAAGCCCAAATCGAAGCCCAAGAAAGATTCAGCTGGCAGTGAGAGTCCCTCCAAGCCATCTCAAAAATAGGATTTTAAATCTGATTCCAAAATAAATCTCAGTTTCAAAAAGAGAAATTCTTCAAAGTCTGGTGAGTCTTCCTCCAAGATAAAGAAGAAATCAGAAGAATCTTGTAGCTTTTGTGGCAAGGAAGGAAATCCAATTTCCAAGTGTTGGACATGACTAGAGTCTTTAGAGGCATCCATGCAGTAGCATAATATCACCTCTCCTCATACTCCTTCCTCTTCAACCGGCAAAGGTCATACTCTTTATGCACGAGCAATACCTACATATTCTCCATGGATCATTGATTCAAGTGCTTCGCACAATATGTCACACTCACCTGGATTGGTTACCTCACTTTCTCAGAGTGCTATTACAAAGATTACAGTTGGTGATTCAGCACAGCTTTCAGTTATAGGTTCTATATTGTCTTAAAATGGAAGCACTTCCATGTTAAGAGCATTTAGCACTCTGAGTGAGTGGTCTGGGGTCATGTTAAGTGCCTTGATCAGGTCTTTGCATGTATCTAGTTGTTTCCCCCTGTTCTGCTTCTCTCCTCCTTATTTTTGGCCTTTTTCGGATAGTTTTCTCATAGAATTTGGAGTTTCTGACTATCTGGGCCAAAGACAACCTAGTAGGGTCAAGGATGACCTAGACCATGACCTAGTTCAGGGATGACCCTGACCCTGACCTAGGGTGGTTTCTACATCATCCCTGACCCTAGGTCCAATTTTCAAATTCCAGGAGTTACGGGATGTCGGGCTTTAGAAAGTTTTTTTTTCCCGCTTCTGGGTTAGCCATTTCAGGTTTCAGAATGGTAAATCCTTAAATTTCATTTAATTTGGGTCTATTTCTAGGGTTTAAGGTTAATTAGAATTTAATTTTCCTATGTCGGCCTTCTCTAGAGGTTTGTGCCCTAGATCACTATAAAAGGAAGTCTTCCTCTCTCATTTTTGGACATTAAGTTTTGCAATCAAGCATCCATCTACAATTCATGATCTAGCTCTCAAGCAAGCAAGAAGGAAAAGGAAAGAAAGCAAGCATTCATTCATCTTCAAGCCTAACATTCAAGTCCTCAAGCATGCAAGCATTCATCAAGGAGATCCATTGTTAGCCATTGAAGGATTCAATCTCTTTGGAGCCCCCTTGAAGATTTCTCCATCCATATTCATCCAAGCCTCTTCTTATGCAAAGATCCATTCAAGATTGGTGTTAAAGATCTAATTTCATTGATTTGAGACATCCTACATTTCTACATTCATTTGGAGCATCCCTACTTGTGGATTCAAGAATTCAAATCCTCCACAAGGACTTCAACATAAGAAAGGTGAATAGTTCCATTTACTTTATTTATACATATTACTATTTCAATTCAATTTTAAGGTTAATTCTTAAATTAGGGTTTGACCAAGGCAAACCCCCCATCCAAATAACAAAAAAACCATTTTTCTTGCAGCTACAAGATTGCAAATCAGAGCTTGGATCTGGATACCCTTTTCGGTGAACTTTCGAGATCTGCGAATAGATTTTCCGTTGGAGCTATTTTGGGTCAAGGATGACCTTCAGTAGGGGGTAGGATCTTACCTCAGGGTAAGAACTTTCCCCATTATCTGGGTCAAGGATGACCTACTTCCCAAAAGACAAAAGTTTTTTGGGTTTTCTCCATCTCGGCATTTCCAGTCCAAAATAGGTTGCAGCATTGCCTGAAACTGTGCACAGACATCAGAAATCAGCATTTTCTAGATCTTCCCTATTTTGAGGTTGGTATTTTCCTTCTATTTATTTCAGATTTCAAGCACATACTTTCTATAGTAGATTATAGGATTTTCTCCTTTCTTCATATTCTCCATTATTTGATTCTTTTGTGCATTGATCACTTCTTTGTGATTAATCCATTTGGAGCTTTCCTTTTGGGAGTTTGGATTGAGGATAGGTCCTATATTCTACCCCTATATCATACATCTTACCCCTATTAAAATTCAAATATCATTCATTTAGGTGATTCCATATCACACCTATTTATTTTGGTGAACCTGACATACTTACTATCCTTTCTTTTGTGGAATTAGATGCCCTATTGTGTTTTGTGGTGTTAGATTTCCTTTTATCTTGTTGATGTTAGATTTTCTCTTTGTGTTAAATCTTGCGTGGTAATTACATTTCAAGAATACAAAAAAATTGCAAAATTTCTTTCAAAATACAAAAATATTCATGCTTTGTGTGTTCTTAGTCTAGTTCATTTGCATTGAATTGGTTTATGAGCTTTACTACTACTAGTCCTACTTATAACATTCCGGTTAGAAGAATTCATAGACTCATGGGTGCTTTTGATCCTGAATCTTCCTCTCCTTTCCTTAGGATTCTGGATGATAATTTGATTCTTCATGATTCTAATCCTATTATGGAGCAAAACACTTCTCACTCATCTCATGATGAGGATGATGCTTTAATAATTCCTCCTAAACAAGTCCAAAAACTTTTAACTGAACTTGATAAAATGGGTAATTGGCTTATTCAAGAAAACCATAATCAAGATTCTAGTCAATTTATAGAGGCTCTTAAGAAAGTTCTTCATGATGGTGATCAAGGTGTTAATCTTCTTCGTGGTATTACTCACCTCATGCATTCAAATGTTAAACCTTTAGCTCAAGAATCTCAAGATTTAGGGTTGATTCCTCTTGTCACTAGTATAAAACCTTCTTCTAATCATTTACCTAGTGTTCCTACCTATACTCCTTCTTTGGTGACTGTGATAGTTCCCTATGTTCCTATGAGTGTTCCTCTTGTGTTCCTGCCCACATCACAACCTTCTTATCATAATGTTCCTTTTACTTATTCCAATCCACTTCCAACTGTAGTTACAAGTGTTCCTCCACTTGTGTCTTCTATCCTGCAGCTTCTTACACTTTACCTAGTGTTTCTAATGTTTCTATTCCTCCTATTTCCTCTAATGATTCAACAATCATCAGTTTGACTCAAAATGTGTCATCCTTACAACAATAACTTGCTTCCTTAACTCAAAACAATTTTAGTGTTCCTACATGTGACATGGGAAGTCCTTTGTCCCGAGACATTATTCGTACTCCTATTCCTCAGCAAGTTTATATGCCTCGTCTTGAGAATTATAATGGAAAATGAGACCCTGTGCATCATGTTAAAACATTTCAAATCCTTTGTAGTGATTATGCTCATGACCATAGGATTTTAGCCAAACTATTTTTTAGAACTTTTCATGACAAGGCCTTACAATGGTATTGTTCCTTACCTCCTTATTCTATTGATTCCTTCCCACAACTTGCCAATGCTTTTATTCAACAATTTCAAAACAAAATTGGCCCGCAAGTGTCTTTGATTGATTTGATGCATTGTAAACAAAGTGCTAAGGAAAAATTGACTAAATTTATTGGTAGATTTAAGCATTTGCATGCTCAGATTTCCTATCTTGTTCTAATATTGATATTCAACGTATGTTTATTTCAAATTTGCAATTGGATATTAGAGATAAGATTTTGCTTACTGAATTTACCTCTTTTCAACAACTTTGTGCATCGCTTCATCATTATCAATTACAAGTGATTCAATTTGAGAGCACCACTCCAATGGCTCATGTTCCAGTTGATAAAAGTGATGTTTCTCCTAATCCAAACAAATTTCAAAAATTCGACAACTTCAAGATAAACAAACAAGTGAATGTAGTTGCTGATCAAGTTGTTGTTGCATCTCACAATGCCACTTCTGCATCCACTGCTTTTTGATTAAATCATATGTTTACTCCTCTTTCTAAATCTTTACATTCTATTATGAATAGGTTGTTAACTACTAATATGATTACTTTACCTCCTATACGACCTCTTTTACCTGCTACCATAGCATCTAGATCTTTTGATCCTAAATATTTTTGTCAATATCATCGTCAGAATGGTCATGATATTGAGAAGTGTTATTCTTTAAAACATAAGGTTCAAGACTTAATTGATTATAATGCCTTATCTATTGATAATCTTGATGGTAGTGGGAATAAATCTATTTCTCCTCCTAATCAAAACCTTCAAATCTATACGAATCCTTTACCTGCGCATGATACTAATACCATTGCTCAACCATCTTCTATGGAGATTGTGTATGATTCAAAGATGGATGATCTCAATCACATTGTTAATAAAGTAGAGCATGTTGGTCAATCTGTATCTCCACCTCAACCTCAACCTCAACTTCAACCTCAACTTCAATCTCAACCTCAACCAAAACCTAAGCCTAAATTTAAAACTCAACCTAAACCTTGACAACAACCTAAGAATAAAAGACCTCGGGAATTTTTGATTACCTTTGATGATTCTGAGACTATTAAAGCTCTTGATGGTCCCCTTTATATTTATGCTAGGATTTCTTAGAAACCTACTTGTGGTTGTCTTGTTGATCCTACATCCTTAGTCAATGTTATTACTAAAGAAAATCTTTTTATGAAAAATTTGCAATGCGATTCTTATGATACATCTAATGTGTGGATTAAAACTTGTAACGGTTTTCTTTATCCATCATTTGGTTATATTAACTTGCCAGTTGAATTTTGTGGAAAGATTGTGAACACTACCTTTTTCGTTGTTCCTACTTCTGATCAATTTCAAGTTAAGCTTGGTTTTCCATGGTTAAATGCCATGCATTTTGTTTCTTTACCTATCCATAAATGTCTTAAATTTGTTCATGATGAAGAAGTGAAGACGGTTAATCATAATTTATATCAACCTTCTAGGCCCAGGGATTGTGCTACTGTTGACTTCTTTTGGCCTTCATTACCTAATTCATGTCCTTCTCGACCTAATAATATGCTCCACTCATATCAAGCCTATAATCATCATAAGATTCTTGAATTAAGTGTACCTCCAATGGATCTTAATCATGGTCTTTTGCCCACACCTTCTGTACCTCTTGTATTCATAGTTTCTACATCTGTTAATCAAGTTCCCACTGTTGACTGTCCGACTACTGATAATCCTATTAATCTTCCTAAAGAACCTGTGAAGGATCCTATGATTGTTCCTCCTAGTTCTCAACATATTTCAAGTAAAGAAAAATGTAATCGATCTGCTAATGAACATCATAAGAATCATCGTGCTCAAGCTAAACCTCGTAATTCTGCTCTTCAAAATTCTTTACTTTCTTTTGATAAACCTATGCATGATGAAGTTGTTGTTAATAATTGTTATGTATATGGAGCCTTATCAGACTTAGGTATTTTTGGCGTGGTTTCCCCCCATACTTATCTATGGGGGCTTGGGGCCTGCGCCCCCAATCCCTGAGTCAAGGGGCAGAGCCCCTTGTGGGGTCTTGGAGTAGCGCCCCAGGTGGGGTCAAGGGTCGACCATAAATTTTCTATTAGTCAGAGTATTTTTTTCCCTAATTAGGTTAAGTCAAAAATACTTGTAAAAGGTCTGAGGGTTGGAGAATTATTGTATGAGGGATTTTGTAGCTTCCTGTGGTGGTATTGGGTTACAGGTTTCAGATTGTAATCACTGGATAATAATAAAGATATTGGACTCGATGTTGGTGGACGTAGCCTAGGGATTGGGTGAACCATGTTAAATTTTGTGTTATTATGTTCTCTTTAGTGTGTTAATATTTGCATTTTTTTGCTTATTATTCTAACAATAATGATGTTAAGATGCATGATTATGATGATTCTATTTGTATCTTAGATCCTATTTTGATTAATTTGGATGAAGAAGATACTCTTGATGATATTGATGATGGTAATGATGAATATGAGACTATTGACATTGACATTGATTTACCTAATATGCTTTCATCACAATTAACACTTACACCTAGTATCGAACATTGTGATTCTCAAGAGGATCCTTGTTTGGAACTGGCTATCATTCCTACTGTGTTGGATGTAGTCCCTCTTGCAAGTTACACACCTTCCCTAAATGATATAGAATGAGATGGGGAGAGTAGGTGGCAGGCTCGATAAGCTTGTCCTTTATGGTAGCTTTGTTGTGTGTTTTCCTATTGTACTGTGCTTCTCCCATAATGTGTTTGCTAAATGTTGTTAGATTCTTTTATACAACCCTTGTTACTCAGTTGGTGCAAGGTGATAAAGGAATCAAACCTATTGTACAATTCCTCTATATGTATCCCTATTCTTCTATATGTTGTTTCATGTTATGTTGTAAATGTGCTAGTGTTCGTAAATGTTTCCTTGTGTAATCTACTTGGATTCAAGATGGTGGTGTACACACTAGAATGGTGCACTTCTATGGATCATTACATGCAAGAAAACTCAAGAATGAGCCCTCACAAATTGATCCATAGCTCTCTATGCATGGAGTTGCAAGATTGAAAATTGCTCTCAGCTAGAGCTATGAACTCATGACCTTGCTAGTCAACCACACAATGAGAGATTCAAGTGAAGACAAGGGCAACAATGCCAATATCTCCAAGAATCAAATATGAAATGCAATGCAAATCTAAATGAGAATGCAATCTAAGCTATGAAAGGAAAGTACAATGCAACTAATCTATGAAAGGAAATAACAAGTGTTACAATACCTCCTATTTAGACTATGTGAGCTTATTCTATTGCATAAAAAGAAATCTGTACTATGAATGCCATGATTATGCAACTAAGAAAGCAAGTATGCAACTAAATGATGAAATGAAGAAAGTCTTCAATGTCTTCAAAAGCTCCAAATGTACCTAGAAAACCTGCAGCATAACATTAGCATAAAAGAGATGGATATGCAAATGAAGGAGAGAGCTCTCCTTTTATAAGAAATGCAAAGGAATGGGCCATGGAGATTAAGAGGCAAAAGTCTTAATCAGTGGTGGAGCTTGAAAGAGGAGCAATCCATGTGCACAAGTATCCTCCAATAGGAAAATAGGAGTTGACTTTATGTCCATATGAGACAAAAAGTGCTTTTCTCCTTTTTATAAAATATGAATAATACTTTATTTGTGCAACTTAGGATAAGAGGAAAAGTGGGGCTCTTTATTTAATTAAAAGGGGAGGAAATATTCCTCTTAAATAAATAAAGACTTAGGATAAATGGTTAGCCCAAGGATAAAAATCCAATATATGATTGAAATTAAGACTTGATCAAGAAATTGATAATGTTGAAAATATTGATCATTGATAAAACTGATTCAGGATTGATAAATCAAATAAATGGGGCCCAAAGTCTAGGCGACCATTTTTGGGTGCATACAGGTGGTAGCACTGATTCTTTTTGGTCTCCATGTCATGGTCTGAAAAGATTCTTCTTCGTATTTATTATGTGATCTTTCCTCCATTGTGATTGTAGTTCTACTTTCTTTGGGGAATGATGTCAATTCATTTACAATAATATCATATATATATTATCTTATGATCATACTGACCCCACAATAGGTAGATCCCTTTTGTGTTTACCGTATGTTTATGTGGTATTTCCCTTCATTTGTCTTCTTCTGGGGGCTTTTTGTAGTGGAAACGTAATCAGTGGAGTTGTTTATGTTTTCGTTAAAGCCATTGCTCTTGTTAAAGTGTTAGCAATGGCTTTAACATGGGGGCATACACTTTGCTCACCTATGGCACACATGCACTTTTTGATACACATATTATTTTTCAAGATACATTTTCTTCCTTTTTGGATTAGTGACTAATCCTTAAAGCATGGATTTATATTTTAGGATCTCTTGATCCCTCCAGTTTCAAATATATTTGTGATCCCTTAAGGTCGGAGGTGTCCTTAAGACTGGATCTCTTTTGTTTTTTTATTTTCTCTTATGGAATAGAATATTCCTAAGGGTGAATCTGTTATGGGTTGACTAGTGAGTAGCCACATTCACTAGGCGGTTCAATTCCATCTTTCCAGTTGCATCGTTTCCTTGTGTGGTTCACAATGGGACATAAATTCTCATTGGGTGAGATAATCACACACACACTCTCTTTCTCTAGAGATGTCTCTCTTATTGTGATCATGGAGTTGATGAAGACTTGAGTCCTTGGGGGCGTGAGGTTTCTCTTTGTCCCTTTGATTATGATAAAATTATCTTTTCATTATGATCTCCTTTACCAAGAGTTTGCATCGAGTCCATACTCTTGCTAAAGTGGGGGCTTAATGTATCATCTTAAAATGGAAGCACTTCCATATTAAGAGCATTTAGCCCTCTGAGTGAGTGATCTAGGGTCATGTTAAGCACCTTGATCAGGTCTTTGCATGTATCTAGCTGTTTCCCCCCTGTTATGCTTCTCTCCTCCCTATTTCTAGCCTTTTCCAGATAATTTTCTCTGAGAATCTGGAGTTTCTGACTGTCTGGGTCAAAGATGACCTAGTAGGGTCAAGAATGACCTAGACCCTAACCTAGGTCAAGGATGACCTCAACCCTAACCTAGGGTGGTGTCTACCTCATCCCTAACCCCAAGTCCAATTTTTAGATTCTGGGAGTTATGGGATGTCGGGCTTCAGAAAGTTTCTTTTTTCCCACTTCCAAGTCGACCATTTCAAGTTTTGGAATGGTAAATCCTTAAGTTTCATTTAATTTGGGTCTATTTCTAGTGGTTAAGGTTAATTGGGATTTAATTCTCCAATGTTGGCCTTCTCTAGAGGTTTGTGCCCTAGATCACTATAAAAGGAAGCCTTCCTCTCTCATTTTTGGACATCAAGTTTTGCAATCAAGCATCCATCTACAATTCATGATCTAGCTCTCAAGAAAGCAAGAAGGAAAAGGAAAGAAAGCAAGCATTCATTCATCTTCAAGCCTAACATTCAAGTCCTCAAGCATGCAAGCATTCATCAAGGAGATCCATTGTTAGCCATTGAAGGATTCAATCTCTTTGGAGCCCCCTTGAAGATTTCTCCATCCATATTCATCCAAGCCTCTTCCTATGCAAAGATCCATTCAAGATTTGTGTTGAAGACCTAATGCCATTGATTTGAGACATCCTACATTTCTACATTCATTTGGAGCATCCCTACTTGTGGATTCAAGGATTTGAATCCTCCACAAGGACTTCAACATAAATAAGGTGAATAGTTTCATTTACTTTGTTTATACATATTACTATTTCAATTCAATTTCAAGGTTAATTCCTAAATTGGGGTTTGACCAAGGAAAACCCCCCATCCAAACAATTAAAAAAAAACCATTTTTCTTGCAGGTACAGGTACATGACTACGAATCAGATCTTGGATCTGGATACCCTTTTCGATGAACTTCTAAGATCCATGAACAAATTTTCCGTCGAAGCTATTTTGGGTCAAGCACAACCTTCAGTAGGGGTAGGATCCTACCCCGGGGTAAGACCTTACCCCACTATCTGAGTCAAGGATGACCTTCTTCCCAAAAGACAAAAGTTTTATGATATTTCTCTGTCTTGACATTTCCAGTCCGAAACAGGTTGCAGAATTGCCTGAAACTATGCACAAACATCAGAAATCAAAATTTTCCAAATCTGCCCTATTTTGAGGTTAGTATTTTCCTTTTATTTATTTCAGATTTCAAGCACATAATTTCTATAGTAGATTATAGGATTTTCCCCTTTCTTCATATTCTCCATTGTTTGATTCTTTTGTGCATTGATAACTTGTTTGTGATTAATTCATTTGGATCTTTCCTTTTGGGAATTTGGATTGAGGATAGGTCCTATATTCTACTCCTATATCATACATCTTACCCCTATTCAAATTCAAATATCATTCATTTAGGTGATTCCATATCAAACCTATTCAGGATCTAGAACTATTTCATTAGATGGTGGTTCTCTACAAGATGTTCTTTTGGTTCCGGCCATCTCTACGAACCTCCTATCTGTTTATCATATTTGTCATTCTGGATCTGGTAAGACATTTGAGTTCTCACCACATGATGTGGTTATTCAATACCTCCATGATCATGATTTGGTTGGTGCTACTAGGAGTTTTGATTCAGAGTCTCATGTATACAAGTTTGATGGCTTTGAGAGCTTTGATTCTATAGGTGTTTCTCTAGTTTTTTATGCAGACATAACTTGAGAAAGCTTTGGCATGAACGTTTTGGCCATGTCAACTAAAGATATCTACAGAAGATGAGTACGCAGGAGTTAGTGATTGGGATACCTAATATTTCTTATACTGATGGTGTTTTTCATGGTTATGCCCTTGGAAAACATCACAGAGATCATTTTTCGACAGGTAGAGCCTCACGTGCTATTGCACCTTTGGAGTTGATACACAGTGATCTTATGCCATTTCCCACTCCATCTTTTTCTAGTGCCCGATATGTACTCACCTTCATAGATGATTTCTCTAAATGCACATGGGTGTACTTCTTGAAGTACAAGTAAGATGTCTTTGATTCCTTTCAAATCTTTAAGACATTTGTGGAGAAAAAATCTGGTCTTTCTATCAGGCATACACGCACTAACATTGGGGGGAATATGTGAATCAGTCTTTCAGAGATTTATGCACTAAGCACGGTTTACAACATCAGTTCATAATTCCACATACTCCACAATAGAATGGGATTGCTGAGAGAAAGAATGGGACATTACAGGAGATGGCCAATTGTATGCTACAGTCTCGAGCTATGAGTGCTTCCTTTTGGGTTGAGGCTATCAATTGTGCCACCTATATTTAGAATTGGATGGATCATAAGGCATTACAACATATGACTCCTGAGGAGGCTTGGACTCATGTCAAGCCTGATGTTTCTTCATTCTGAGTTTTTGGAAGTGAGGCTTGGGCATTTATTCCATATGCTTAGAGGAAATCCATGGAGAGGAAGATTCGACCACTCATATTTTTTGTCTACTATGAGGATGTGAAGGTGTACAAGTTGTTTGATCCTGATTGCAGAGAGGTCTTGTTTTAGCGAGATGTTTAGTTTGATGAATGCTATCCTCAGATGGATCCTCCTTTTGTAGCTTCTACCTCAATACCTAGTACTTCATCTTCACCTTTGTAGGATTCCATAACCTCTGAGGAAGATTCAGATGGTGGTCCACCTTCCCCACCACCACCATATGTTCTATGATTCCCAAGTGGGATCATGATACTGTTGATGTAGCAAGACCTTTGGCAGGTGATCCTTCAGATACTCATCGCACTTGTGCATGGACATCAGGTTCTAGTCTTCTACGTCAAGCCATTTCTACTAACCCTCAAATTTTTTCACAGGTGACAAGACACCTAGAGTGGGATAGGGCCATGGATGAGGAGTATTCTTCTTTGATGAAGAATCATACTTAGGATTTATGTTCTCTTCTAAAAGGGAGAAAGTTGGTTCGATGCAAGTGGGTGTATCATACCAGATATGTTGCAGATGGTTCAATTGATAAGTACAAGGCACATCTTGTTGTGAAGGGGTTTTCACAAGTGGAGGGTATTGATTACTCTAAGACCTTTGCTCTTGTTTCCAAGATGAGCTCTATTCTTCTTGTACTATCTCTTGCAGCTTCACAGGGATGGGCAGTATTTCAGATGGATGTGAAGAGTTCTTTCTTTCATGGAGACCTACAAGAGGAGATCTATATGGAGCATCCTTTGGGTTTTGTGCATGATTCCTCATTGGTTTGCAAACTTCGACGGTCATTATATGGTCTCAAACAAGCCCCTAGGGCTTGGTATGAGAAGATGGACTCTTTTCTTCTTTCTTCATATTTCACTCATTGTCATTCTAATCCTACAGTGTACATCCAATGTCATGAGGGTGATCTTTTGATTCTTGTGCTATATGTTGATGATCTTCTTCTCAAAAGTAGCTCATCCTCTATGATTCAGAGTGTTCAGAGAGCATTGATTGAGTGATTTGAGATGATAGATCTCGATCTTGTACACTATTTTTTGGGCCTACAAGTTATTCAATCTTCAGATGGTATATCCATACTCCAGCAGAAGTATGATCTTGATATGCTCCAGTGATTTGGCATGCTTGATTGCAAGCCTTCCCCTACACCTTTTTAGTCCAGTGTTGATTTGTCACCATCATGTCCTACTCCTTCAGTAGACTCTACTTTGTACAGATAGTTAGTTGGCAGTTTGTTGTACCTGACACACGCATGTCTAGATCTTTCCTTTGCGGTTGGCCTTGTCTCTTGATTCTCACAAGATCTGCATGAGATTCATTTGCAAGCTGCCAAATGTATCTTGAGGTACATTCAGGTCACTACTTTGTATGGCATTACCTACACATCAGGAGATCCTCACATTGTTGGTTTCATTGACTTTGATTGGGCCAGTGATACCATTGATCAGAAGTCTACTTCTAGCTTCATTTTTTTTCTTGGTTTTGGTCCTATCACATGGTCTTGCACTAAGAAAACATCTCATGCATTATCATCTATAGAGGCAAAGTATCGAGTAGTTGTGCTAGCGAGTCAGGAGGTTTTATGGGTTCGACAAATGATGACAAAGTTTAGATTTCCTCTAGAAAGTCCCACTATTCTATGGTGTGACAATCAGGGTTCTATTCACATTTCTCACAACCTAGTAGAGCATCAGCAGACCAAATATATTGAGATCCACATGCACTTCATTCGGAATTTGATCCAAGATGGTGTTCTCATCTTGTCTGAGTATATTCCTACAACTGAGCAGGTTGTTGACATCTTCACTAAATCTTTTTCCTCGACGCGCTACCTTCAATTATGCTTAATGCTTGGGGTGAAGGAAGTTGTCCTTGGGGGTGTTGGTGCTGAAAAATGATGATTCAGATTTGGCCAACTGGCATTTACAAATTAATACCTCTGCAATTCTGGCTTAATCAATCCAAGGCTAGTAAGACTAAATTTACTTTGTAATATCAAATTCTTTGTGTCACACAACTGCGTGCACAAAACAAAATTCCTCCAAAGGTGGTGAATGATCCTTTGAGGGAAGCAACAAATCTCCTAAAAATCTCTACTCTATAAAAAAAATGATTATACTAAGGACTGAAAAGTAATGCTTTTAAAATAATGATTTAATGATCTACAAACTATAAATGAACTAATATGATAGTCTCCAATTAAAGATTAGATCAGTGCTTTCTAAGTACTTGGGTTATAGAGTCCAAACACTTTCAATACTACATGCAATCAAAGATGGTTTTAAAAACTTGTTTTAATAAGACAAGACTGTCACTTCACAAGCTTCCACTTGACTTATAACTCAAATCAATCTATATAGCTAATCTTATCGAATTTAACTCAAATTAAGAGACCGATAAAACAAGAGAAGATACACAAATCTTTCAATTGATATTTAAACTATATATATATATTAATTTTGAATTATGATACTCAGGGAATTCAACATAGTGAAACACTCTATTTAATAGAATATCTGAAAGACTAATCGAAATCATACAAACAACTAATAACCACAAATAAAAGAAATGGAACTTATCTTTATAGATGTTGAAAAATGGTACATAAAGGTTCACAGTTGTAGTTGTGAGTTGAATCCTTCTCAGGAGTCTCAGAAAATATTTTCTAATCTAACGATCATGTCCCTTACCTCAATCATGGTATCCGTATTAATATGTTTTTGAAAGGATGCAACAAGCTTCGAATTGAGGTGTCAGTTCAAAACAAGAACCTAATCACTAATTGCAACCAAAATATAATTACAATGCAAAATATTAACCATTTTGAAGGTTAATATATTTAATTTATAAAGTCTTTAGTAATTCCTCTGTTTGAAATATCTCTCTTCCTTCATCCCATAAAATAATCTTCTTTAAAATATTATTTGATGTGAAGACTTCCTGCACATCAGGTAAATCAATTAGATATCTAACCTTAGTCTTCATTAGGGTTTTCTGGAATAATCCTTTACAACATATTTTATCATTTGAATTAATCAACATGATAATATTATTTTAAGGAATAAATTACCCTAATAAAATATTTTATTTAGCAACTAGGGTAATTTACACTTTTATCATGAGAATAATTTAATGTCTTTTCCATATTATTTTCCTTTTAACAAATGATTCAATTTTAACATTAGGGTAAAAGCATTATTTAATATATATCCAAATTTGATTCTATTAACAAAAGAAATTTAATTCTTTGGATATATATTTCGTAGAAATCAAAATTGGTCATAATGCACTTTATAAATCAATGCTACATTATAAAATCAAAACATTATAACCAAATATGAAGGAAACTTAGCCCTAAAAAATATGTCCACATAGTCAATAATTTCTACTATTGGGTAAAGTAACCCTAAAATTATGCAATTTGTCATAATAAATATTTTCCAAAATAACCAAGGTAAAAAGGATGTATTTTAACATTAAAATATGCCTTTACAATTTCATTCTATGGAAATATAAATATATCTTGAATTTTAGGGAAAATTAATTACCTTAAAAAAACATACATTAAGTAGAACCTATTATTTCCTTTTCTAAAAATAAATTTTTAGAACATAAAAACTTATTCCTTCACAAATGTTTTTATATTATTTTCAAACATTAACATAGAGTAGGAATATTGAAAAAACACCTTAATGAATCAATATTTTAAGAATATGTTAATCAAAGTATATTTATGTATTCTTTTAAGATATATTTAGGGCACCTTAAGAATTTTACATTTTAAAATAAAATCCTAATTAATTATGCATCTTTATAAATTAAATTAAAAGCATAGTGAAAGAAGCATATGTATAAATCACCGTAGTAAATATTTTCAATAAGCATTTAAGGTGAATATACAATTCAAAAGAAAAAGAAACTCAACTACATTTATTTACCCTAATAATTGATTTCCAAAATTACTATAGGGTAGAAAATGTTCTAAATATACCTTTTCTCCTTTACCCATATTCCCAAGGAATACAATAGAACAATTGGTTAGGGTATGATGGATAGTGAGGATAGAAAAAGGGGTGGGTTGAGAGGTTGAGTGTTAAACTCCCTCTCCCCACTCTTTTTTCTTTTCGACAATGATTTTGAAAATAATATTTATATGAAAAAGATAATCATATTGAAAATTAAAAATATTTTTGGGTAAGATATACTCCCAATGTGCAAATTGCTTTGATTTTCTTACCTGCACATGAAAAGTGAACAAAATTAACTCCATCCCAAAACCTCTCAAGGAATAACATTAGACTAATTGGTTAGGGAGGGAATGGGTAGGTAAATAGGTAGAGAGGGTAGGCTTGAGAGGTTGAGTGTTCAACTCCCTCTTACCACTCTTTTTCTTCAAAAGCGAATATTTTATTTTAAATCACCCTTTATTAAAACATTTTAATTTGATTTACTTTGACAATATTTTATAGAAAATTTCTCAAACTATTTTAAAAATATTATTACAACCCTATTTCATCATTTTAGGGTGATCAAACAAGAATAATTATTTTATAATTTCTAATTTTCAACATAGCATTGAAATATAAATAAATTCTAGAGCTATGCTATTTGAAAAAATCTATTTATAATCATGATAATTATTCAAATATTTTATCCTAAATATTCCTCATATTTATGTAAGTGCATGGTAAATATTAGGATTTATAATAATTCGGGTTATAGGAGCATAAAATATTTGGGTATTGAAATACTTCCTATTAAATTTTATTTTTGCAAAATTAGGTGTCAACAGTGGCTCCAATTGGGAACGTGCATTCATGCCTGGATGCAGTGAGAGTCTAGTTATCTCTAGAAGAAGAAGACCACTAGAAAAGCATAGATTATAGTTGTAGACACCTAAAAATCCTTTAGAAAATAAAAGTATTTTTATTTTTCAAAAATCCCTGATGATGTCATCATTTATTAATTAATTAATTACTTTTTATGTCATTAATCCCTCCTCCTTATTTAATTAAACATCTTTAATTAAAGAATCCCTTCCCAAAATCATTTAAATCAAGTTTAAATAATTTTCCCCTATTTATTGATATTAATTGATAAATTCACCAAAAATCTTTTAAATAAATAAAATATTTATATAAATCCTAAAACCTTGGAAATATCCTAGAAATCCTTAACCTCTTCTAGAGTTTCCTAATATCACTTAAAAAGTGATTCCTACACTTTTTAGCCTAAACCCATTCAACCTTTGAAAGTCAATCATTATCCCCTTTGACTAAACCCCTAACCAAACCCCAAACTCTAACTCTCCTTCCTAACCCAAGCCCTTAGGAAATCCTATAAATAGTCTCTCTTCCAAGAGAAAATCCATTAGATTAGTTTTTATCATTTATACATTGTTACCATGAGCATTTTTAGCTAGATCATATTAGCTTAAATCCTAATTGTTAGATTTCTTCATGTTTTTCATGTTTTCTAACACATCATAGAATAAATTTTAATGGATTGAACTAGTTTCTTTTAAGCTTTTCTTAGCATTCATGCATCATATCAAAATCTCTTAGAATGCATTAGAAGAAAGCTCCAAGCGCTTAGAGAGCACACTCACATCCCTCTCATTAAAGCAAATCAAATAGTGCTTTATAGCACTTGTTTTGGAAACAATCTTGAGGTGGCTTGGTTTTGTTTTATGTCTTTGCTTTGAACTTATGAACATCTTTTGATCTAATGTTTGAGTGTTTAAGCCTTTCAAGACAGGAAATAAATTTGAAACCGTAGCCTACATTCTGGTACACCCGGTGGGACCCACTTCACGGGTCTTTTGACAACATCTCATGGATTTTGGAGTTCTTGAAAATTTTGAAGCTTGAAGGTGGAGGAGGCTTTTGGATTCTTTTCCTGGTCTAGAATCCCGTTATTCTTCTATTTTGTCTACTCATTCTTCTTCCTCTTACAAAATCTTGGCCTATTCTTCTAAAAAAAATCTCTAAGAAAACTCATTTTCACAAAAAAACCATGTAATTTTTGTGTAAAAAACCGTTTACCGTATTTTAAACTGCTAGAAGATCGCTTCTGGGGTTTCCCGGATAGCATCTTGTATTCTAGATCGCATCTTGTATTCCTGAATAGCATCTCATATTCTGGATCACATCCAGTTAAATCCCAAATAGCATCCCGTATTCCTGGATAGCATCTTGTATTCCAGATCGCATCTGGTTAAATCTCGAATAGCATCTCGTATTTCCAGATTGCATCCGGTTAAATCTCGGATAGCATCCCATATTTCAGGATTGCATCTGGAGTCTATTGGATTTTCCAAATCACATTTGGGGTCTCTGTTTAAAATCCAGGATCGCATTTGGGGTTCCCAAAAACACTTTAATTTGGATTAAAAATGAACAAAGGAAAAAGTACTACACACTTTGTATGTGGTTAAAATAAACCCCCAAATCACTCTTGAATGCTTTAAGGACTAAAACTTTCCAAGTCTTTCTAAAAATTTCCTAAAAATCAAAATCAAATCAAATCAATTCATCCTTGCAACATCAAGGTTTTAGAGTGCATTTATGCAAGCTAGGAACATTTCAACTTTTGGGTGCTTAAAAAGAACTTCAAATTTTGCATTTCAAAATCTAAAAGGTTCAAAATCAATACTAAATGCATTCAAATGTTCCTAAATCAAACTCAATGCATCAATAAAAGATAAAATGAACTTCATTTGCAAATGTTTCAAAGTTCTTTTAAATCTCATGCAAACTAGGAACAAAAATCAGCAAAATCTTTACTAGTCTTTCCTAAAAGAGTCCTAATGCTTGCTAAACTATCCTAAACTATTTCTAAAGCTTTTTTATTGGTTCAAACAAGTTTCTTGCTGCAAAATCTTGAATGTTTCCTAAATTTTTCATGCATCAAATCAATCTAGGAACCTCATTTTGGGCATAAAACATGCAAACTAGCACACAAAATCTTGAATGAAAAACCAAAGTCCAAAAGAGTTATTTTTACTTTGAGTCAAAAATCAAACACACTCTTGAGTGACTTAAACGATAAAATAAAAGCATCTCTATTCCCTTCTTTTTCAAAAAGCAATTTCAAAATTTTTTAAAACACACAAACTCAATCTTGAATGCCCAAACAAAGAAACTGCAATCGCTCGAAGTTCTTGTTTTCAAAAAAGGAAAGAACAAATCAAATCCTTAAACACTTGTGTTTTCAAAATTTCAATTCAAAATCACTTAATCAAATTGGGAAAAGAACCTTTGTTTGTTGTGCTTTCTAGGAGTCTTCAAAATTCTGCAAATCCTTGATAATCTAAGTAACGTAAAAATACTTGAACTCAAACAAGTTCACCTATTTTACTTTTAGAGAGGCCTGTCCAGAGAGAAAAGTGCTTCCTCTCTAGAGAATGACCTCAAACTGGTACCTTCCCCAATTGGTATAGAAATAAAGCGTTGAGAAAACTCTTGCTTACATCCCCTCAAGCTCGGACGATGTGTGTTGATGGTAGCCCGGGGTAGGTGAATAATCCCTACCATTCTATCATGGTCAACTAGGCTCTTAAGTGAGTCACACGCATACAAACTAATTGGGAGGACTCCACGGAACAACTACAAACCTATTAAAGCAGAGGCCGCCCTATCTACACTTGAAGGTATCAAAATCCTTATGCAAGGAATGATCCAAGGGGTTTACCAGATCACCTTAAGATACTCACCATATATATCCCCTTTTAGGGGGTATCAAGCTATGGGCAAGGATTCTGATACTCACCTTCTCTTAGGTAGTTCTTCTTGATGTGTTTTTTGAAGTTTCAGACTCAGTGTAGAATATCTATTAAACATACACAAAGCGAAGATTTCTACAATCAATCCTTGTTTCCATGTTAGTCAAAACCTTCAAATCCAGAAATCATCCAAGCTTGCAGAAACCTATCATCCTAGTCTGATCTTGTCAGTCATCCCAATCTAAGACTTAGTCTTCCAATCCATCTTCATCCTTCATCCCTATCCAACTCATCCACCAGTTAGCATGTCTCAAAACTATTATGATGATTTGTTTATTATGTCTCTCCTCTCAATCCATCCTATCATGATGATGATGAAAGTCTTGTTGATCATGACGCATACTTTGAAAACCTTAGCCATCATGATGATGAGAGTCTTGTGGATCACAATGCGTACTTTGAAAATCTTAGCAAGTTTTCTCCAAACATCCCCTAGCATCCAATCATCCCTCCAAACTATCCTACGATGCCTTCATGCATAAACACTAACACTCCTTATCCTACCTTTGATAAGGGAAATTCACTATCTTATTCATCCACACCTTCTTCCTATGTTAAACCTACATATCCTCCATATGCATCCTTCATACCTCCATCTCCTTCTATAGTCGTATCCCAACCACCATCTTTCCATAGAAACACTCCAAGTTTCATCCCTTATCCAAATCCTCCATCCCCTTATCTTCCAAATCATTTTCAAAACCCAAATCCTAGTCTTCCCATCCCTTATCCAAATCCTCCATCCCCTTATCTTCCAAATCATTTTCAAAACCAAAATCCTAGTCTTCCCATCCTTTATACAAATCCTCCATCTACTTATCCTCCAACACAATTTCAAAACAAAAATCCTAGTCTTCCAATCCATTACCCTAATCTCCCATCCTATCTAGATTCACCATCCGCTATATCCTATTCAAATCTAGCATCTTCCATCCTTGCCTACATTGTTGCAAATCCCCTTTCACAAAAAGAATGCATCCCCCAATCCGCTACATATCCCATAGCTCAACCCATCACCCCTATCTCACCAAAAAGTCCATCAAGTTCACAAGCTTCCTCAAAACCTAAATAAGGTTAGATTGTATCACCTTATTGAATGGGGGAAATATGAGATCTACTTCTAAATCCAAATTCTCAAAGGAGAGATCCAAACTGATCAACCAAAAGGTTAATGCACAATTGAATCAATCTATGGAGAATATGAATGAAGGAGAAAACCTTATATTTCCCTATAAAGATATGTGTGTTTGAAATCTGAAATAAGTGAAAGACAATTACTAACCTCAAAGTAGAGCAGATCTGGAAAATGTTGATTTCTGGTGTCTGTGTGTAGTTTCAGGTAATTCTACAACCTGTTTCGTACTAGAAATGCTAAGGCAAAGAAAACCTAGAAAACTTTTATCTTTCTGACAGCACGTAGTCTTTGACCCTGATAAAAGGTCAAAAACTACTTCGAGATTTTGAAGGTCATCCTTGATTTTGTTCATGGATCTCGAAAGTTCATCAAAAAGGGTATCCAAATCCAAGCTCAGATCTGTAGTTTCACACCTGTACCTGCAAGAAAAAGAGAGGTTTTGTTGTTTTTTGGGGGGTTTGCCTTGGTCAAATCCTAGTTTGGAATCAACCTTAATATTGAAATTGAAATGGAAATGCTAGCAAGTAGTAGAAGTGGATCTAACAATGAAGCTATGCAATTCAATAGATATGCAATTGTATTTTGAATGTAAACAAGTATGTTGATATGAAAGCTTGAACATAACACTAACAAATGTAAATCAAAACCTACATGATTGTATTCTTTGAATCCACCTTGATAGAAGAATGAATGGATCTAGAAGATGAACAAAGGATCTTGAAGGAAGATCACACCACCATGATGGCTAGATCTATGGTTTGAATGATGAATCTTGTATGCTTGAACCAAATCCCTTCAATGTCTTGAATCCTTGAATCCTTGATCTTCAATGGGGAAATTGAATGGAAAAGAGGACTTGAATGGATGAATTCTTGAAATGATTAATGAAATGCTTCTTGATCTTACTTGAGAGCTTGAGTGCTTGATGGCAAAAGGAGATATGAAGGTGATGGAGAAAATGAGAGAGGAAGGCTTCCTTTTATAGTGATCTAGGGCACAAACCTCTAGAGAAGGTTGGCATTGGGGAATTAAATCTCAATTAACCTTAACCCCTAGAAATGGACCCATATTAAATTAAATTTAAGGATTTACCATCCCAAAACTCAAAATGGCTGACCCGAAAGTGAGAAAACAAATATTTCTGAAACCCGACATCCAGAAATTATGGGATTTTGAAATTTGAACCCTGGGTCAAAGATGAGGTAGACCCCACCCTAGGTCAAGGTCTAGTTCGTCATTGACCCTCAAGGTCATATTTGACCTTGAGGTCAAAAAACCTAGGACCTCAATCCAAAATGCTAGGAAATGCATAAATATACTGAAAATAGAGACAAAGAGAAGCAAAACTGGTGCAAGAGCACCTAGGCCAACCTCTACTAGTTAGTCAATTTTTGGCTTGTACTTGACTCTAGCCAAGTCAAGAAGTTAGTATAGTTTGGTTGAGGACCTTAGAAGGTCTTTTTTTATGTTGGCTAGGTGAATTAGTCACTAAGACTAGGGTCACACAAATAGCCTTTGTTTGTTGTTATTTCAATTTCCTAGTGTTAGGAGCTTAGCTTAAGGTGAGAGTCTTTAATGTGTTCTAAACACATAATTGTTAATGTAAAGATGCCATAAGGTCATAAATGGCCTTGGATCCTCTAAACATAGGAGGTTATGAGTCCTATAATATAGGATTGAGGCACATGACAAAGTTGCCAAGTGTTGAGAAGAAATTGTCTTCAATTTTGCAATTATTGCAAAAGAGTGCATGCCATTCGGGTATCTTTGGATTCCCTAAGTTATAGGATGGTTATGCTACAACCAAAAGGACCTAAAATGAAGGAAATTGCATCTAATGATACCTAATACTCGAACACCAAGCTTCATTATGCATTGTAATAGTTAGAGAAAGTTAATAGAGATTTGCAACTCTATTTTTGAAGTGATATTTCAGTTTTTGAAGGAACAGACATACTTGTAGCTGGAAATGAAATGATACAATGGTTTATTCATGTTCTATATTCATTTTTAATACTTTTTAATTTTATTTTTTAAGGGTTTAGAGTAGATTTATCATAGTTTCAAGTTGTTTTAGTTTAGGACTCTCTTTTGGTCACGCTGTGATATATTTTTGTAAAAATGGCTCCCATGTGAGATTCAACCATGGAAAAAAAAAATAAGTGGTTGAATCTTCAAGTGGGGCCTCTATAAATATTTTATCTAAAGGTAGGAAGCATCATGAGCAAGGGAGCTAGCTTAATGATCAGGCCCTAAGCGAGTTAGACATACTCGGTTAGAGGCTTGATAGGGAGAAATCAAATCATTTCATGTGGGGAATGGGAAGTACAGAATGTCCCAAGGAATTTTTATGGTATTTTTTCATGTTATTTATCCATCCTAAGCATTTTAAAGTCATACCAATCAATTAGGATAGGTTTTGAGCATTTTTCATCAATCCTAGACAAGCTGTCCTAGAAACTAGGCCTTTTAGCCCTGTTTCTCCTTGATATTAGGAAGGAGGTGTACGGTCACTTTCAGACCCAAAAACATTAATGAAAGTTTTAAAAATTCCAAAAGGTTATCCAAATCAAGTTTTATTTTTCTGAGTTGTTTGGGAAAATTTTACTAAAAACAGGGAAAACAGACTGGTGAAGGCTACTAGAAATAGGCCTAAAATTAAGGTCTCTTTTGATGAAATCTTGAATCTGATAAACCTATGAGCCAAGAACCTTCCAAAATCATTCAAATGGGATGGAATATGAATGAATTAAATGTGAATAAAGTCCCCACAATGAAGTTTGAAATTTGTGAAGTTTTAGTGGATTTGGCACTTAGATCCATCTAAGTGAAAGTAAGAAAGAGAACCAAAATTAAGGTGTGGATCATCCAAGGTGGAGTTTAAAAGGTGTGAATATTGTAGTAAAGATTGAATAGGACTTATTTAATGATCTGAGCCTATTGGGAAATCCTATAGAAGCATAGGATACTAGGAGATAAAAGAAATCTTTTGGTGGGAGTGGAAAACTAAGCCTAGGAGTTTTATCTTACATCAAAAATAGGGGGAACAAGTCAGATCTAAGAAAAGAGATGATCAAAATTCTTTACATGACCCCAAACTACTTACTCGGAGGGCTAAACACTCTTAACATGGAAGTGCTTCCATTTTAAGATGATATAAAACCTACCTATATGAACTATCTAATTCCACCATCCTCCAACTCCTTGTCTGCACCATCATCCCCTCAAGAAGGTTCTTCATATTCCATCCCATCTTCATGTGAGGCCTATCCTAGCTCTCCATCTCCTCCACATTCCAATCCTTCACCTCAATCTACATCATGAAAGTCTCCAAGGAGTTTCACAAGGAAGCTAGCAAAAAATCTCACTCCTAACGCTGAAGAGTCGTGTCATCTAAATCCTTCATGTGAAGCTATTAGTGATGATGCCCATCCATCACCTACATCCATCATTCCCCCTCCATCACTCCCATATGTTATCCTTCTTTCATATATCCCACTCATTGATCTTCTTCCACCTCCCAACATCATTGAGTCTCTTCCATCCATTGACTCCATCCAAATCCCATCGACATATCCCCCTACTAGCATTATCCAAAGCATATCTGATGAGCCTCATGAGTTCACCCTTCTTCCTACCATCACAATTGCAAAATCTCCCATCTTTCCATCCACTCCTTCTGAAGAATCCATCCATACATCTCCCATCACTCTATTTACACTAATCCAATGCAGTCAAAATCTTGTCCAAAAGCATGTTGAAACACTCATAGATAAAAATCAAGATCCAATCCCATCACTTCCTCTATTGCATGTTCTATTGCTTTCATCACCCCCAATCCAAGATCCTAGCATTCCAATTCCTCCAATCCAAGATTCTACCATCTCAATTCTTCCATCTGAAGATCTATTACCATCTCTCAATCCCATTCAAAATCCCATCATCCTATCTTCTCCACTTGTGGATCCTCCAATCCAAACTATCCCACTGCCATCACTCTATCCTCTTGGTCCACTTACATTTTTCAATGGTGGCCCACTCGAAGCATAAGCAATCAGTTCCATATCTTCCACTACGGAGCCTGAAACTAGATGTTTATCTTATTCCCCAAGTCAAAAATATCCTTTCTTGGATAAAATGCTCAAAAAATGGAATTATCAAGGCAAAGGCCTAGGTGCTCATGAACAAGGAAATCTAGAGCCCATCCAAGACAAGAAACATCCAAAATCATGTGGAGTTGGTCACACACCTGAAGAAGGAACTTCCTCCAGAAATGTTGGTACAACTAAAGCTAGATTCAACCAACCTTCCAAAACCACCATCGCATATTTCCATCATCCCTTTAAAGCATACAACACCATTCCTCCTCCTCCATCATTTCAACCCAAAACAACCTATCACATTCCTCCTTCATCCTCCAAATCCATTTTGGTTCCCTATGTCCCAAAATCCTCAGCACATATCCTCTACATACCAAATCCATTTTGGGCTCTTACACCCCAAAATATCATCCCCCATCTTATCCTACTCAATCCTTCATCCAAAATCCAAACATCCCTAGTCAGGATCAACAAAGGCACATTCCCACATATCCTATCTACCAATCTCCTTCCATCTCTCCATCCATATTTCCTCCATCCCACACAGCTCCTCATATTCCTTCCAATGCTTCTCGTAATTTAGATGTCATATCCAAGATGCATAAAGTGAAGTATCCACAAAAATCCAAAGATTGCCATGTCCAGTCTAAACGACATGCTCAAGCAGAGTAAAATCCAATCAAGCAATCCACAGCATCCCAATGGACACAAATGCCCATCAAAGAAAAAGAGACATATGAAGCACCCCTATGGCCACAAAGGCCCAACAAAGCACAAAAAGAATCCAAAGCATCTCTATGGCTACAAAGGCTCACAAAAGCTAAAGCAAAGATGTTGTGGATCTCAAAGCAAAAAGATGTAATGCATCTAAAAGAAACATCCACAATGGCATCCAAAGTTCCTAATCTCCTAGCTACTCATCTCTCTCCTCCATCTTCCAAATCTATTTTGGGTCCTTATGTCCCAAAATCTCCTAGCCCAAATCCTCTATCATATTTGCATCTATCTGCCAAAACCCATCCACTTCATCCACCTTCCTCACAATATGTGCCAATGTTGGTCCTGATAGCATCCCCCTATCATGATCAATTCCCATCATTCCATCCAAATACTTTCTACCACCATATCTCCCATCTACACCATCTCATCCATGTCTTTGCATAATCTCCCCATCCTAATAAAGTTGTACCAACATCCAAACAAATCAGAAGGTCAGTAACAAATCAGAATATCAACAAAAGATTAGCAAAAAGTCAGCAACAAATCAAAAAATCCATAAAAATTGGAAAAATCAAGAGAAAAATATCATAAAATAAAATAAAATAAAAAACCATTCATCCTATGGTGAAAACTTGGCAATTCAAGCACCTTAGACAAGTACCATGGTGAAAACCTAGCAAACAAACGTCATGCGCAATCCAATCCCCCTCCCCCCCAATTCCTCTCTACAATTGGGGGCCATTCCCTTCTATCACATCTTATCCAGCATCTCCTCCATCCCATTTGTCTCTCACCTCCTTCATCCTCCTTTGGATCTTGATGATAAAACAGAGACCGCCAGGTATACATGCTTTTGGGAACCTTTTTGGCATTCATCACACCTTTTAGCCACCTGTCCTCTATCCAATCCATTCTTCCTAGCTTCCATCTACCTTCCTCATCCTCTTGTTGGCATATTTTATGTCCAATCTTACCCCATCCTAGTGCCTCTGAATGCATGAGCTATCCTAAGCGGGGGCATCTTTTTCCTTGATGACATATTCCTTGGAGACCTTCCCAAATCCAAATCTTCCTCCAATCCTCAAGCAAATTTTCTATCCATCTCTCCAAGCATTCCTCTATCCAATCCTCAAGAAAATTCGCTATCCATCTCCCCAAGCATTCCTCTATCCAATCCTTAAGAAAATCTGCCATCCAATAATCTCCCCAAGCATTCATCCTCTATCCAATCCTCAAGAAAATCCGTCATCCAAATCCCCAAGCATTCCTCTATCCAAAACCTAAGAAGTTCCTCCATCCTAATCCTAAGTAGTCCTCATCCAAATCGAAATCTTCCTCCAATACAATCCTCAATAAAATCCTCATCCAATCCATATCTTCCTCCATCCAAATCTCCCAACAGTTCCTCCAGCACTAATCCTTCAACATTTCCCTCCAAAATTAATCTCTAAGCATTTCCTCCATCTTACCATCACTTGGTATCTTCCCTTGTCCTTGGTATCTAGCTATAGGCTACGCCCATGCAATCCAATGTCATTCATCCATATCCAAACATTTCTAGAAATCTTCCAACATCTTCCAATCCTATCCACATCTTCTAGCTATCCAACCTCCAAGATCAAGCCAAGCCATCCAATCAAATCCTTAGTCTTGTTCCTAGTCTCGTTGCAAGCGTTGATATCAATCAATCATCATCATTGGGATGTGTCTTTCCCAAATCCGTGTCATTTCACGACACATCATCCATCATCAAGCCTATCCACCATCATTTTTTCTTGGCTTTCTAGCCCAACTAGGGCATCATCTAGCATATATTTGTAGCATCAGCTTCATCCCCAGCTTCTTTTTACATCGTATCCTGAGTCTTGTACCATAGTTTTAGTCGTGTCTCCACTTAAGCTCATTTGTACATATGTGTCTTTAGGTCCCCATCCTCTACATCAATTAGACCTTGTGTCATCTTGTCCCACGCATCCTTGCACTTCAGCAACATCAATTGTTGACTATTCTTGATCACGACGATTATTTTTTGAACTTCATCATTTTCCAGTGAACAACAACACTCATTCTCCTCATCAGCATGGGTCCGCATAGATGTATGCTTTTGTATTGTCCGGCCTAAGCCTAATCATGGGTCCACAAAGATGTATTCTTCCTATTAGACCTAATCTTCCACCAATCACACCAGGTCTGTGTCGATGTATCCTTCCACACATTTAGACCAATCTTCCCACCATCAATCAAATCAATCTCTCTCCTTCGAAAAGGATGTATTTTGGAGTTATCATTGTGACCTTGGATTTTGTCCTTTGGGTCTTGTTAATCTTTTATGGATTCTCATTTTCCTCTACTCAAATTTGCCACGATCCTTTATATCATGGTGTGTTGCGAATGAGGAAAATTTGGGGCAAGGTCTTTTGATCTTTTTCTTCTGCCTATGAGTCAGTCGTGTGTTTGTGGTTTCTCCAGCATAATTTCCACCATGCCTCCTCTAGGTTTCATGTGTGATGTTGGGGAAACCCTTTGCGTGCTTGTCTTTTTGTGTCAGTTCTATGCAATGCTGGTGACAAGGCCTTGTGATCCCAGTATCCTTGGTAGGTCTCTAGCATTGGTATATCAAACTAGGTTGTGTTCTCTTAAAAATCCAATGCATGGAGCTCCTTAAATCCCCCCTCCAACATCATATAGATTAAATCTTGCATCTTGCATCCTTCATATAGCTTCATCCTGCATCTCACATAATTTTTTATTCATGCATATTTACTCTTTGAAGCTTGGTTATTTATCCTCCCTTCTTCCTTCATCATTTCCCTTCCCTTCTATGTTCTTTTCAAGAAAATTCCACAACGTTTCCTCTTTGTGTTATTTTCTCAAGGGGGCACAACCCCTTATTCCTCTAAATTCTAGCCTGGGGCATCTTATTTTCCTATCTTTGATGTCATGCCACTTGCAGCATCGCATCAAAGAGGGGCAAAATGTAGACGCCTAAAAATTCTTTAGAAAATAAAAGTATTTTTATTTTTCAAAAATCCCTGATGACATCATCATTTATTAATTAATTAATTAATTACTTTTTATGTCATCAATCCCTTCTCCTTTTTTAATTAAATATTTTTAATTAAATAATCCCTTCCCAAAATCATTTAAATCAAGTTTACATAATTTTCCCATATTTATTAATATTAATTGATAAATTGATCAAAAATTCTTTAAATAAATAAAATATTTATTTAAATCCTAAAACTTTGGAAATATCCTAGAAATCTTTAACCTCTTCTAGAATTTCTTAATCTCACTTAAAAAGTGATTCCTACACTTTTTAGCCTAAACCCATTCAACCTTTGAAAGTCAATCCTTATCCCCTTTGACTAAACCCCTAACCAAACCCCAAACTCTAACTCTCCTTCCTAACCCAAGCCCTTAGGAAATCCTATAAATAGTCTCTCTTCCAAGAGAAAATTCATTAGATTAGTTTTTATCATTTATGCATTGTTATCATGAGCATTTTTAGCTAGATCATATTAGCTTAAATCCTAATTGTTAGATTTCTTCATGTTTTTCATATTTTCTAACACATCATAGAATAGATTTTAATGGATTGAACTAGTTTCTTTCAAGTTTTTCTTAGCATTCATGCATCATATCAAAATTTCTTAGAATGCATTAGAAGCAAGCTCCAAGTGCTTAAAGAGCACACCCACATCCCTCTCATTGAAGCAAATCAAATAGTGCTTTATAGCACTTGTTTTGGCAACAATCTTGAGGTGGCTTAGTTTTATTTTATGTCTTTGCTTTGAACTTATGAACATGTTTTGATCTAATGTTTGAGTGTTTAAGCCTTTCAAGACAGGAAATAGATTTGAAACCATAGCCTACAATAGTAATAGAAAATACAAAAATACAAAATAGAAGAGAAGACCAACTCCCTAGAGTGGTCTCCTGATTTTCCACTTTTTCATTTTGCTTCCAAAATGAAAATATTATATCAAAATGAGATATATCCTCCTTATCCATTTAGGGCCATTTCATTAATAGTGATATTTAAATCATAAAATATAATCACGTGGTTATATGAATGTATCCTCTACAAAACTTTGATATATACAAAAATATTTATCATATTGCATATTAAGATAAAATCTAATAATTATTTTTTCTTTGATAAAAATATAAACTATAAAGCTTATAGAGAAAATATAATGAAAATAATTATTTTCTAAAAAGAATACTTACCTGAGAAGATACTTCAGATGATTTACCTTTCATTTTGCAGATGATTTTAGGGTTAAGGTTGCTTCTCTTGAATTTGAACCAAAAGCTTAATTGTGCAAAAGGCGTGTTGAATCCAACTCTGTCATGTTTTCTTAAAAATATGTTTTGTAATAGTTTCTCGTGATTTGATGTAGATACTCAACTTCTTCGAACACCCATTGTTGTTTTTGGCGGAGTAACCACTGAATGCACTTTCACTCCCAGTACCCCCATACTTTCTCATCCACTGTTGTCATTAGCATGCATAACAATTTCATTTCTTTTTCCATTCTCATATTTATATTCTAGGGAAAACTAATGCGAAGAAACAATAATCAGATTCATTTATAACTTTCTTTTGTTTCATGTATTACAACCTCAGTACACACATTCCTTATATCAGTGCTTGTTGAATTAGAGAGTAAACGGGCCAGCAGCTCAAAACGATCGCTCACAAGTCATTGTGCATTAATGAATTTTTAATATGTGTTCTACTTTCCAAATATTTGAATTAATAATCGATTTGCTGCTATAAAATCTGATGGCCGTTTTTGGAAATGTCTAGGCGTTTTTGAGCCTGCCAGTATCTCAAAAACATGTAAAAATGTAAACATTTCATTTCTCATACATGGAGAAAGGTATGGGAACCTTTCTAGATGTATAAACAGTCATTTGCAGCTTAAAAACAACTTCAAAACTTCAGGTGAACAACAAAAACGTGATTCATCAGCATAGAAAGAAAGAAAAACACAACTTTCTTCCATTGTGAAAATAAACTATTATCAGAATGCCAAAACAAGGTAAAGCCCACCCCTCCTGGAGATGCTTTCCATTTAATTATTCTCATCTCACGCCTTCATTCTTTATTTTTTAAATCTTCCTCAAAAACTATAGAGATGATGAAGAAATTTAATTTCTCTGTGGTTATTTTGGAGTAACTTCACTGTGAACCAATCTGGTGCCTTGGTGCTACGAAAATTGGAAGAAGTTTATGATAATTTAAATAAAACATGGGTTTTATTTCAGATTCTGAACAACTTGCCAAATTTCGGTACCTTCTTTGCAAAGTGACCTATCAGAGCTAGTCGGGGACAATACAAATGTTAAATTAACATATCAAACGAGCTCAAATCTCCACAAAAATGAAATTGGAAGCATTTGACATCAAAATATTAGGTGGTTGTTCTCTGATTGTTCTAATCCAAAACTTTTTTCTGATGCATTTTACACTCGGCATCGCTCAAAAAATAATTAAAAGTCATATCAGAATTTCTCTCATCTTTGTGAAATCGTACGGAGTCATAGTCCCATATAGCAACAACATTTCACCAACCAGTTTTTTGAGATCATTTCTGAGCGCCAAGATTTTAATTACCAAAATTGGCAACTTTCCGCTTCCATAAATTTCACTCATAAACCATTTGAAAACTACATCTACTTCTGCCTTCAAAAACATATGAAACGGGTTGACGAAAATCAAAAACCTAGAAAATAGTTTCATTTCCATATAGGGAATCATGTGAACTATTTCATCTGATAAAATACCTTATTATTTCAAATAAAAAGGAACTCATATTCGGCCAGCTCAGCGCAATTTAGAATACATAGCCGCATATAACAATATAATCCTAACATAATATAATAATGCAAAATGATATTGCATAAAGATACAAGATGCTTGAAAATAATAGAAAATGCACTTCCCTCCAAAGTGCATTCCAGTTGCCCTTTCAATTCTCTAGCTTTATCCCTATTCCAGCATACAAAAGCAAATGGAAGTGATGAATTTTTGCAAACCATATTAGATTTTTATTTTCTATCTTGCATAGTATAAAAAAGAATATACTAAAATAAAGATATTTAGGAAATTAAATAAATAAAACCTAATGAACAAAAAGAGAAAAATATAATACAAAAAATGAAGAAACTTCCCTGAAAGTTAAGCCTTCCTCTATCAAAAATTTTGTTCTCATCAAGTAGCAATAGGATTATTTTGAATGAGTTATTTCTAGTACAAAAATTCCCTATCTTGTAACCACTTGTCCAGTGTACGCTTTGCTCCTTTGAGAATTTATCACACCTCATTATCTCTGAAGAATACTTTAAATCACTTTTTGTATCATACGGAGACTGCATCATATTACATATTTCATAATACTGGTGAGAAATTTGAATGTCATGAATCTGGCTATTCCCTTCATTGTATAATTTATTTTCTACAGATGCAACATTCTTCTAGGAAAGGTTCCCACCTCATCCAAGTGAGACTGGACTGGGCCCTAGCCACCTCTTCATGGAACCTTTGCTTGAACTCCTCACTTTCTTCCCTCCCTCCTACCACGTCAAATCATAACCCCCTCCTTCTCAGCTGGCTTGACACCCCCATGGTCAGCTCGGCGCCCTTCAGATTTGAAATTATGTGGTGCTCTCACCCATCCTTCAGGGACCAAGTGAAATTCTGGTGGAAGACTAACATCAGGGGTACTGCCATGTTCAGAATAGCCCCAAAAGCTTGAAATTATCTGAAGAGAGGTTAAAGGTTGGAGCAAACATAATTTTAATGACTTTCGCAATGAGAAGATGGAACTGTCTAGAGTTTTAGACTCCCTCCAGGGCCATTTGGCTGTTGGAAACTACCCGCCCCAGGTTCAGGTGGAGGAGGAGGTGACTAGACACAAGTGGTAGGAAACTCTGAAAAAAGAAGAAATCTACTAGAAGCAGAGATCCAGAGTCCAGTGGCTTGCTGAAGGGGACAGGAACACTGCCTTCTTTCATAGGTCTGCCAGCATCCATAAAAGAAGAAACACTATTGCTGCTATTAAGGACGAAGGAGGGAATGAATTCAAGGAGAAGGATAAGATCAACCAGGTGGTGGTCAACTACTTTAGGAGACTGTACTCTAGTGAGGGTCCGATATGCCCGGACAGCATCCAAAACCAACTTCTGGACCAAACCCAAACTATAATGCTCAGTGACAATAACATGCTTACGGAGCGGGTCTCTGATGAAGAGGTAAAGAATGTGGTCTTTGCCATGGGAGCTTACAAAGCCCCCAGACAGGATGGATTTCCTCCGGCGTTCTTTCAAGAGTACTGGGACATCGTGGGGACCGATGTTACCCGGGCTACTAGAGACTTCTTTAGGACTGGGCGCATCCTCAAATAGCATAATCAAACCTACATTGCACTGGTTCCAAAGCATGACAATCCTACCACTATGATGGATTTTAGGCCCATCAGCCTGTGCAATACCTTTTACAAGATCCTTACCAAGATCCTGGTGGGCAAAATCAAACCTCTACTAGACAAGATTATCAGCACTACTCAAAAAGGTTTTGTGCCAGGTAGGCAGATCCTTGATGCGGCCATTACCACCCATGAAATCATCCACTCTATGGATAGAAGCAATGCTCTAGGTATGGCTTTTAAACTGGATATCTCCAAAGCTTATGACAAAGTCAATTGGTCATTTCTGATTAAAATTATTGCTAAAATGGGGTTTAATGAGAAGGTTATCCAAATTATACAAGAATGTACTCAAACTGTTAGCCTTTCTGTTATGGTCAATGGCTCCCCTGAGGCTTACTTTAAACCTGAGAAGGGTCTTAGACATGGAGACCCCCTCTCCCCTACCTCTTTATTATGGTGGCCGATGTGCTTAGCAGGAATCTTTGTATGCTGTCTGCCATGAGAAGAATAAAAGGCATCAAACCTGCTTCTACTCTTCCTCAGGTGGTGTTAGAACAATTTGTGGATGACACCTTCCTTTTTGTATACTCTTCTGTGATTGAGGCCAGGCAGTGGAAACAAATTCTGGAAAGTTATGCTTGGGTGTCTGGATAGTGTATCAACTATCAGAAGAGCAGGTTATTCTTCTTCAATACCCCCATGGAGCTACAAAATAAGGTGCTTAGAATCCTGGGTTGTCTGGCGATCTCAATCCCTTCTACCTACCTGGGCCTCCCCCTTATGGTTAAAGAGGTGTCCCAGGATTTCTGGAACTCCATCCTTGAAAGAACCCAGAGGAAACTTGCTGGCTGGAAGGGGAAGTTTTTAAGCAATGCTGGCAAACTTCAGCTGATGGCCTCCACGCTCCAAGGGATTACTGTGTACTTCCTATCCCTCTTTAAAATCAGAGGCTACATGGCAAACAAACTTGAAAGGATCCAGAGAACCTTTCTATGGGCTGGAGCTAAAGAAAAGAAGAGGATGTCTCTTGTGAACTGGGATACTGTCTGCCTCCCAAAAAGAATGGGTGGCTTGGGGCTAAGAAAAATTAGGCTGATGAATAAAGCCCTTACCATGAAAGTGGCTTGGAAGCTTATAGAAGGGAAGGCGGATTGGTGCAGACTTATGGAAGCTAAGTATCTCCAAGGACACCCCTATAGGCGGAAGTATCATGATGGAGATCTCCCATGTGGATCCAAACTCTGGATGAACATATGTAAATGTAAGACCCTCCTATCTAAAGGTGCTCTCTGGAAAATTGGAAATGGGAGATCTACTAGATTTTGGAATGACCACTGGATTGTGAACCAACCTAATCTAGGCTGCAGATTCAAACCTCTTATGGACTACCTCAGACCTATCTTGGGTAACTGGGTCTCCAACTATATCACTGGTATGGATTGGGAGGATATACCTAATCGAGTAAGAAATAGACGGGACTTGCAACACTTAGCCAAGGATCTTATGGAAATTACGACTAATGTCTGAATCTCTGGGCTTGAGGACTCTATTATCTGGGCCCCCACCCAGGCTGGTACCTTCTCTTTTAAGTCTTCTTACAATCTGCTTCTGAAGGAGGAGTGTAACCCAAGGGACTGGAAGAAGGTGTGGATTCCCCAGCTCACACCGAAAATAATTTTTTTCTGGTGGACTTTAATGCATGGTAAGGTCCTAACCCAGGATAACCTAATAAAGAGGGGCATCCCCATGGTGAACAGATGTATCCTATGTAAGGAGGAAGAAATGGTGGAACACTTTTTCATCCATTGTGATTATGCCTCCAGAATATGGCAGGAGGTTATCAATAATTTGGGTATATCATGGGCCTTGGACAGAGAAGTGCATCAATTTAGCAACTAGAAATCCCACTCCAATCACCCCCTGCTCCAACTCCTTTGGTGTATGCTACCCCCTCACATCTGTTGGGCCATTTGGAAGGAAAGGAACAATAGGATCTTTAGAGAAGAGAGCAACTGTTTTGAGACATGTCTCCATATAGGTACTAAGCTCCTGTGTGAGAATGCCAGGATGGCTAAATGGAAGCTCCCCCCTTGTCCTCCCACTGCCTGGGAAGTGAGAATTGCTGACAGATGGAATATCCTTGAAGGGTTCTCCAGATTTGACAATGCTAAAAAGATAGCTAGGAAGGCTACCAGATGGGTTGCCCCCCCCAGAGGATGGACTAAATTAAACTTTGATGGGGTGGAAAATAATTTGAGCCAAGGTGGGGGTGGTGTCCTAAGAGATTATAAAGGTGATTGCCTACTGGCTTATGCTGGCCTTATCAATAACTGCACTGTCACCCAAGCGGAAGGATTGGCCCTTCTCTAGGGAATTAAATTCGCAAAACAAATGAATGTCAGACAGCTGGAAATCGAGGGGGATTCCAAAGTAGTTGTTGAAGCTATCAAAAGGGGTGCTAGTGCGAGGTGGCGGGATAGACCTATTATTTTGGAGATCGGTGAACTGATTAATAGCTTCCAGAGCACCACTATAGCCCATACATACAGAGAAGGGAATTCGGTTGCTGACTCTATGGCAGCAATGGGCCTAGAAAAAACTAAACTCAATAGTTGGAGGGTGGTTAGTGACTTACCCCTAGTGACTCAGCAAATAATTGGGGGAGAAATGAATATCAAGGTTTAAATGTGCCACACCATCTTATTCATTGTGAATCCTTACTAGATCATGTGCTGGCGTGTTCTGATGATTTTTGTGATTATGGAAAGGAGAACCCAAATTCCCATAAAAAATCATAATTACTCTTTAAACGTGTTGAGTAGGCGTTGTCCGAATATGAGGGCTTACTTGGCGAACAAGGATAGCAAGTGTGTCCCTGGTATTATTACTATTTATGGCACTTGGAGATCCGTTAGATCTAGCGGTACGGAGCCCAATTTCCAAAAAATTTCACCAAGCTAGCATTTTAAGTATAAACTATTCTCGAAAGGGCTTTGCAATTTCAAAGGGTTTTTTAAGCTCTGCAGAAACACTCAGCTCTCTGTTTTCCTGGGTATTCTGGCACTGGAAGGTCTAAAATTTGAAATGGGTGGCAACACTCTCCGCATTGAACCTGATAGAATTGATAAGGCCTTCAGCTCTGATGCGCTGGTGACACATTACTACAAGGAGAGCGGCATTTGGGGCTTTATGGAGAGAATGAAGGGGGGGCATGATGAACGAATCTCTAAACAATTTGTGTCATCCTAGAACAACTGGAGTGTCTCTATTGGTGGAATCCACTTTTAGCTGAACGAGGAGGTCATAGCCAAGGCGAATGGGCTCTCTATGATAGGGAGAAAATACAAAAAAACTTGTTGAACTCCCGACCCTACTAGTCTCAACCAGTTCTTCAAGGAAGGAGAGTTGCTGGTGAAAAAGAAGGGGGTACTTCACGTTGGAAGGTAAGTTTACTGTCGTTTACTACTACCACTTACCATTCCTGAACCATGTTAGAAACAAAGATTTAATCTCCATCCCTTTTTATCTTCTGCATTCCTTAGAAAGTAACATTCTTGACATTAAGGATAACTCGGATAAGCCTATTCCTATCCTCCATCAAGGCCTCCTTCTCTACATCTACCAGTTCCACAAAGCCATATGCTCGGTACCCCAACCCCCCCCCCCCCCCCTGATTATCCAAGAAATACCCCAAGAGGATTCCCTAGCCAAAACTGAAAATCCCACCCAGTCCTCCTCCCAGTCCATCCATGTCATCCAAGAGCCTGAGCTAGGTGCCAAAGAGGGCAAGAACCGAAAAAAAATGTGTCAAAAACCCATTTAATAAGGATGGCCAGGAGGTGTCCTATGTCTCTGAGTCTGAGGAAATTAAAAATAGGAAGGAGGATGACAGTACTCCGGAGATAGAATGTAGGCCCAAAAAAAGAAAAATAATGGAGAGCCAGGTTAGTCTGGAGGTGGATTTGAGTGGCTCGGGCTGTAGGAGGTCAAACAGACTCGCCAAGGAGCAATGTAAAACTAGGCTACTGGAAACGGCTTCTAAAGAATAGTCCATGACTGAGAAAGACTCCCAAACCACCGAGTCTATGAATGATTCCTCGGATGACCATATGAGCCCCCCTAGGCCTAGTAACAACCCTATTCCTGACCCCAAGAAGGCCATGGAAACCCCCATTCCTACCCCACCCCTGAGTCCTGCTCAAGACCCCCAGGACAAGCCCCCCTCTGTTTACAATACCGAGGTCTCGGAGGATAGTCTCAAAGGTACTCTTAAAAGGAGGTTCGCGAACTTCGATAGAGAGATTGTGGAGATCAAGAAAAACATGCAGGAGCTGATGAACCAATGTATGTTGACCAACAAATTCAGCTTAAAGGTTATGCACGCTTCGGCTACTACTCTTTGTCATGTGCAAGAGAAGCTGGCGGGTGGCACTCTGGAAGCGAACAAGGACAACAAGGACCTATTCTTGTTTCTACAGGAAGAATGGGTGAGGACCCTGCTATCTAAGCAGTTGGGTGAGAAAAATTAATTCTATTTCCCATGTGTTGGTTATTTTTCCCTGGGCCTGGCCTGAGGACCCCCTATTTTTTTGATGGGGTCAATGTTAATTTTTACCGCTTTCTGTTCAGCCCTGTGTGGCTTTCAACTATTACTTTACTTGCTACTACTCGGTCTAGATACTCTGTTTTTGTGGTTTATGTTTTTGATAGGGGCAGATTTAGACTGGTGATTATACTGTTAAACTATTTATCTGTTGTGACTAGTTACATTAATGTGTTGTTAATGTGCTACTAGTCTTTTGTTCGGGCCAGCACCCTCTTGCTGCTTTTTCTATCAAAAACATTCTTCTGAGAAAAAATCTTAGGTAAATTTTCATTTTTCCCTTTTAAAATATCTTCTTGAACCACATTATGCAAATTAGTTTTCACAGGTTCTTCATAATTATCCCTATGCTCCCAATGTAATTAATTATCACAAGAAATCTACTGAAGTAAGATTCTTCTTTCACTTATATCATGTATGATTTTATCATTCTCCATATATGGTCGACTGAAGTTGTCTTCAAATACATCTTCATCAATACTTTCTATTAAATTTTTGTTTTGCTCATACACTATCTCCAATTTGTTTTCATAGTCTGGAGAAATCTCATTTATTTCACAAAATGGATTAATAAATAGTTCATATCCATAATTTTTTTATACTTTTCAAAATCATTAATAAAAATATTTTCTTCATCAAATGTTTCATTCTTTTGATATTTTATTTCATCAAATATCACGTAATCGTGCCCATCCTGATGATTATAGGAAAAACTTAAATTATTCTTTTGCACATAGTTTTGATATTCAGTATCCAACTAATCCGAAATTTGTTCCTTATTGAGAAGATTTTCGTCTTGGTCATGATTCGCAATGCATTCATTTTCTTCATCCATGTCATGGAAAACATCAAGGAACCATTGTTCAAACTTAGCCCATGATGAGATGGTCTGTGAAGGCAATGAAGTAAATGTTTTTCTTGCATAACCCTCCAATGACTTGGCAAACAATCCCATAGTATCACCTTCTGTATAAATTTTATAGTCATCAAGGAATGCGTAAAAAGCATCCAAATGATCGGAAGTTGATTTATTACAATTTTCATAGAATTTAGGAACCTTGTATGCAAATTTTGAAAACCATTCATTTGTATTGCATTTAAATTCTATAGGATCCAAAGGCATGAGGTCAATAGGGATAAATATACTTCTCATCCATTTCTTAAACATGGCAATAAAATAATGAGATGAAATTTCATCTCCCTTCTAGATCTCCTCCCTCAGAATCCCCATTCTTCTTAAAATCTCATCCGGTTGTCTTTTAAATGCTCTAATCATTCCTTCATCCTTGTTCTCCAAAGAAATCAATCCTTGTGCCACAATATCCATAATTTCATCTTCCCAAGTTCGCTCTCCATGTTCAGGCATATCACTATTTCTTGAACCAAGGTATGGGAATGGATTTTTATCATCACTTTTGCTAGCAGGGTTGTGATGGCTTGAATCTGGGAACTATTTGCAAGAAAATTCTCGTTCACCTGATTCAGAAGATGTCTTATGTGGCATGTACAACATTTTGTTTTTTGAATTCTTATTTCTCTTCTTCAGTTTTAATTCAAAAAAGGTACTATATTTTAGAGATATTCTCCCTAACATAAGTTTCTCTCAATCTTTCTTGAAACTAAAATTTAGAGTCTCCACCTCACTTTCTGCGAGGAAATAAACTGTTCTAAGTCCTCTCTCCCAGTAGTCTTGCTGAATTTTACAACTATAACCAAAGATTCTGCAAATATCTTTCACAGATAGCTGTCCCTAGCAGAGTCACCAATTTGTTGGTGCTCAAAAATGATGATTCAGATTTGGCCAACTGACAGGTACAAATTGATACCTCTGCAATCTTGGCTTAATCAAGTTAAGGCTGGTAGGCCTAAATTAACTTTAAACAACCAAATTCGCTATGTTTCTCAACTGCGTACACAAAACAAAGTTCCTCCAAAGGTGGTGAATGATCCTTTGAGGAAAGCAACAAATCTTCTGATAATTTCTACTCTATAAAATTTGACTAAAATGGATTATACTAAGGACTAAAAAGTAATGCTATTGAAATAATGATTTAATTATCTACAAACTAAATGAACTAATATAACAGTTTCCAATTAATGATTAGATCAGTGTCTTCTAAGTACTTGGGTTATAGAGTCCAAACACTTTCAATCCTATGTACAATCAGAGACGGTTTTAAAAACTTTCTTTAATAAGACAAGACCATCACTTCACAAGCTTCTACTTGACTTATAATTCAAATCAATCTATATAGCTAATCTTATCGAATTTAACTCAAATTAAGAGACTGATAAAAATAAGAGAAGATACACAGATCTTTCAATTGATATTTAAACTATATATATTAATTTTGAATTATGATACTCAAGGAATTCAACACAGTGAAACACTCTATTTAATAGAATATCTGAAAGACTAATCGAAAGCATACAAACAACTAATAACCACAAATAAAAGAAATGGAACTTATCTTTATAGATGTTGAAAAATGGTACATAAAGGTTCACAGTTGCAGTTGTGAGTTGAATCCTTCTTAGGAGTCTTAGAAAATATTTTCTAATCTAATGATTGTGTCCCTTACCCAATCATGGTATCTATATTAATATGTTTCTGAACAGATGCAAACAAGCTTCGGACTGAGGTGTCGATTCAAACAAGAACCTAATCACTAATTGCAACCAAAATTTAATTACAATGCAAAATATTAACTATTTTGAAGGTTAATATATTTAATTTATAAAGTCTTTAGTGATTCCCCTGTTTCAAATATCTCTCTTCCTTCATCCCGTAAAATAATCTTCTTTGAAATATCATTTGATGTGAAGACTTCCTGCACATAAGGTAAATCAATTAGATATCTAACCTTAATCTTCATTAGGGTTTTCTGGAATAATCCTTGACAACATATTTTATCATTTGAATTAATCAACATGATAATATTATTTTAAGGAATAAATTACCCTAATAAGATATTTTATTTAGCAACTAGGGTAATTTATACTTTTATCATGACAATAATTTAATGCATTTTCCACATTATTTTCCTTTTAACAAATGATTCAATTTTAACATTAGGGTAAAAGTATTATTTAATATATATACAAATTTGATTCTATTAACAAAAGCAATTTAATTATTTGGATATATATTCCCTAGAAATAAAAATTGGTCATAATGCACTTTATAAATCAATGCTACATTATAAAACAAAAACATTATAACCAAATATGAAGGAAACTTAGCCCTAAAAAATATGTCCACATAGTCAATAATTTCTACTATAGGATAAAGTAACCCTAAAATTATGCAATTTGCCATAATAAATATTTTCCAAAATAACCAAGGTAAAAAGGATGTATTTTAACATTAAAATATGCCTTTACAATTTCATTCTACAGAAATATAAATATATCTTGATTTTTAGGGAAAATTAATTACCTCAAAAAAAACATGCATTAAGTAGAACCTATTATTTCCTTTTCTAAAAATAAATATTTTTAGAACATAAAAACTTATTCCTTCACAAATGTTTTTATATTATTTTCAAATATTAACATAGAGTAGGAATATTGAAAAAACACCTTAATGAATCAATATTTTAAGAATACGTTAAGCAAAGTATATTTATGTATTCTTTTAAGATATATTTAGGGCACCTTAAGAATTTTACATTTTAAAATAAAAATCCTAATTAATTATGCATCTTTATAAATTAAATTAAAAGCATAGTGAAAAAAGCATATGCATAAGTCACCGTAGTAAATATTTTCAATAAGCATATAAGGTGAAATATACAATTCAAAAGAAAAAGAAACTCAACTACATTTATTTACCCTAATAATTGATTTCCAAATTTACTATAGGGTAGAAAACGTTCTAATTATATGTTTTCTCCTTTATCCATATTGCCAAGGAATACAATAGAACAATTGGTTAGGGTATGATGGGTAGTTAGGATAGAAAAAGTGGTGGGTTGAGAGGTTGAGTGTTCAACTCCCTCTCCCCACTCTTTTTTCTTTTCGGCAATGATTTTGAAAATAATATATATATGCAAAAAATAATCATATTGAAAATTAAAAATATTTTTGGGTAAGAGATACTCCCTGTGTGAAAATTAAACTAACTGGTTAGGGAGGGAATGGATAGGTAAATAGGAAGAGAGGGTAGGCTTGAGAGGTCGAGTGTTCAACTCCCTCTTGCTACTCTTTTTCTTCAAAAAGGAATATTTTAGTTTAAATCACCCCTTTTATTAAAACATTTTAATTTGATTTACTTTGACAATATTTTATAGAAAATTTCCCAAACTATTTAAAAAATATTATTACAACCCTATTTCGTCATTTTAGGGTGATCAAACAAGAATAATTATTTTATAATTTATAATTTTCAACAAAGCATTAAAATATAAATAAATTCTAGAACTACGCTATTTGAAAAATCTATTTATAATCATGATAATTATTCAAATATGTTATCCTAAATATTGCGCATATTTATGTAAGTGTGTGGTAAATATTAGGATTTATAATAATTCAGGATATAGGAGCATAAAATATTTGGGTATTGAAATACTTCCTATTAAATTTTGGTTTTGCAAAATTAGGTGTCAACATGGGGGTCTCTGTGAGTTCTTCCCTCCTTCATGTTTATTTTTAGCATGTTGTTTCATCTCTTTTTGGAGTAGATTTTTTCCCATGTGGTTTTCTCTATTTCTACACTTTACAAAGATTTGGTTGTGATTGGGTACCTGATCAGACTTTGTTGTCGAGACCGAAAATTGCTTTTCAGCTTGTTTTGCTTTATCTTCTTTAGCTTTTAGTTTGCAACTTTTCTCTAAGCTCATCTTAAGAGGGGTGTTAGAGTAATAGGTTATTTTTACCTTGTATTCCTTTCTAAAGATTCACTTAGGGTTTCTCTTTCTCCTATTTAAGGATGAATCTTGCAATTGCTCTTTTTAATTTCTTTAATGCAATTTTACTTTTGAGAGCTATTACAGTTTGTCTCCATTCTTCTCTTGTAACAGGTTATTCCAGTTTGTAGATATTCGTGGGTTGTGAAAATTTGTATTCTCAAATCTTTCAATGCTCACAAAATTAATGCATTGAGCCTTCTAGAAACTCACCTAATTTATATTTTTTGAGTTGAATGAAATTATTTGTAATGATTATATGATTCATTTACTACTCATTATATTTAGGTGATGTTCATATAGACGAAGCATAGAGACATCATGAGATATCACTCATCTTAGTATTACTTAGATTTAATTGTGTTTGACCACAAACTTTTCACAAGGATTAGACTCATTTAACTTGTAATTTCATTTGTGAGATTTTCAACAAGTGTCCAAGAGGTTAAAATGTTGGGCTCTTATTATGGAGACCCAAGTTCAATTCTTCATAGTGACACCTAAAGTGGATATTGAGTTGTGACTCTTGGTCTTCCATAGGAGGCAGTTTCTAAACAAAAGTGGATTTCTAAATAGTGACTCTTGGTCTTCCATATGGTCTGCTAAGGAGCTTGTAATTGTCTAATATTGGTGCTTTGATTTGATATTTGTAATTTCTATCCACTTCATAAATAATTATGTAGTTTTATTAAAATTCAGTTATGACAAATTAAATTTGAATCAAACCCATTACCTTTTATTTATTAAATATTAAAGACTTAAGACTTGTTGACAACATATTATTTCTAAACACTTAGATCCTAATATATACCAATTTTTACATTTCTGACTTCTCTATACATTAAAAGAATTAATACTATTTGAAGTCCAATGTTTTATTATAACTAAATTAATTAAATAAACATTATTGTTCAATATTATCATATTTCATCAACCCTCTTTCATTGGATTACTTACCAACTGCTTGTCCCCCATCCCAGCTCTATGCACAGCATTCATGTACACAATTAGTGTTAAGCAACCGAATTTTGGTTTTTTAACGTGCAGTATTGTAGGGAATTGAAGAGGTCTGGGGATTTTGAATACTTGTGTCGTTTGTTTTCAATGTAATGGCAGATACGTACGTAAGCAACTGGGGGCATATTTAGAAACATCACATTTTGTTGTTATGATGTTTTATTTGACAGGGATAGATCTTCCTTGGATGCACCATGCAAGGCTTCACCAACTTCACGGTACTTAAAATTATAAAACTTCATGCTCTCTCACCATCCGTTCAGAAAACACACATGCATATGGAAAACTCATATTTAAATCTTTAGTAGGCATTGTTTTTATGATAAATTACTTTATTGATCCATAAAATTAAAGGTTTTGAGTGAAATTAATTGATCTATATTATTTGAATAGTGTTAATTTATTTTTATTAGTAGAATTGATTTATTTAATATTGACTACATCTAAATGATGTACGAAAGTGTGAAGTATTGAGACTATTCAGATGTCACCTGGCTTAGCACTCTTTTGACACAAGCATGTTTAATCAAGAAGTTTCTCCAATATCATACTCATTTATCTTACTATTCCGTTTGAAAAACTTCCAGCAAGTGTTGTGCCACATGCATCATCTATTATAGAACACGTTCAAGTCATCTAATGACATGTAGGAGGCATTTTTTAGTATTGTATCACATTATGTTATCTTTATAAATATTTTAGTTCTACACTATTTGAATCAAACTCATTGATCCATATTGCATGACATATTGGACAATTGATTAATGCCAAGTAATTTTATTTTGCAATACATCTACTAACACTCAAATCATCTATAAACTAATGTTTTCATTTAGCACCTCTTAAGCTATTCAAATAATTAATGTTTATTGAAAATCCATTACTTTATGACAATTATTTTTTTAATTGCAGAAACTTGGGTTTTTAGACTAGTTTGTGTCCAGAGAGACCACTTATAAAGGATATCTTCCCATAAGGCCACTTTTGGAGGAGCTATCATTACCCACACTTCACTTGTTCAAACTTTCAAGCTCAACAACCTAGCGAATGCACAAGGCTTGCAACTTCAGCGAACCAATGGGGGTGTGAACGTTGGTGGTTGCCTTACCAACAAAGTGTTTCTACCACAACACTAAACGTCTAAACACTTTATGAAAATTACATCAATTAAATAATATTTATTGTTTAGATAATTTAAAATGAATCATTTTTTACATAATTAAAAATAAATTAATTTAAATCTTAAATTACATTTCATGGGCTAACTATCCAATTAAAATAGTTAACTAAATAACCAATTATCTTAACTCACCAATCAAAATACCTAATTAAATAATCAATTTAGCTGACTCACTCATCAAACCTATTAACAAGATAATCAATTTGGTTCGCTCAAAATCAAGAATTAATAATTGTTAACTTGTAGACACCTAAAAAATGACACCTTAACCTAATCACTTTTTTCATCACCTCACATCACTTGATTGATCATTTTCATTTACACTATCGATTAATTTTCTATCCCCTAAGACCTTGTTCTCATGATTTACCTCATAAGACCTTATCCATCAATTATCTATTTCACCAAATCATCACTTGATCCATTCATTCATCTCTTAGGTCATTTTATTGTTCATTTGATTGCATCATCATCTATTCACATAGCTTCGAGTTTCTTTCAATCGCCATCTAATTTATTCATTTAATCATCACCTAGTACACTTGCATCATCATCTTATCACCTAGAACACTTATCGTCTAACAATTTAATTAAAACAAATTAAGTTATTTAGTTAATTTTGGTTACTATTATTCATCTATTATTTTTTGTTAGAAAAATGTTTATTTTATTAATAATTATAATAAAGGTTTGCATACAGTGTTTCACAAAGAATTCAACTTCCAACACCCTTCAAACCAAAACCAGACTGCTACACACCTATCTCCAATATTACAAAAATTCTCAACACCCACACCAAACAAAATATGCATTACCACATTATCATCCTACATCATGTACAATTCAAATCTCCTACATACAACCCTACACCCCACCATTTTAAAATACAAACTATCATGAAAAAAAGGTTCATGTGTTCAACTTCAAACTATACAATATCATGAAAATAAAATGACACAACAAAATTGGGACAAACCAAAAAGCCTGGAATGTACTCCCACCAATCATTTCAAAAAAACCATAAAATTTCCATCTTGCAAACACGACCCTTATAGACTTCGTCATCCATACCACCAACCCTCAAGGGCTTCATCTCCAATGGCCACAACCATGTCTCTTGTGACCTCTTCTAGCCCTCATCCCACATCTATGGCACCAACCCATGGCAGGTATTTGCCTCCAAAAATATGCAAGTTTGTACTTGAGGCAAGACTTGTCCATTTTCTCTCTAGGAACCCCAACAAAACACTATCTCCTTATCATGTACGTAATCTTTGATCATATTCTAGTACTTCTTGGCTTCTTCATGTCACCGATACTATTATTCATCTATTTAATAAATTAATCATCCACTTTTTTTGTAATCATTTATATACAAAAATTCTTAATAATTATATATATATATATATATATATATATATATATATATATATATATATATATATATATATATATATATATATATATATATATATATATATATATATATATATATATATATATATATATATATATATATATATATATATATATATATATATATTCAAAAGTCCAAAAGCATTTAATAGTTTCAAAAATTCAAAAAAAAAATCAGATACTCATAAAAAACTAAATATCTGAAATTTCAAAAACATCAAATATCACAAACATAAAAAAATCAAATATCTCAAAACTTTAACAAATCAAATATTCTATTTTTTTTAATGGCTCCTATTGCTGCTCCCGCTCGAACTACTGCTCAAAATCTGATCGCTCCTGCTCGATTGGAACCTGCTCCTTTGGAATTTGGAGGTGTTGTTTCTAGCTTGGATGCTTGTTTCCCCTTTGAGGCGGTTAGTTATGGTGCTATGTCACCCCTTGCTTCTCAATCTATGCTAAATGTCCCTATTTCTGGCCTCATTTCTTCTCAGATGAGTGGGTCTCTATTTGTGGTAGCCTCTGTTAAGGGGTTTTCTGGGTCTACGATATCCTATGCTGATGTGGCTGCTTTTGAAGCGGGTATTAATGGTGCTTTCTCTACTGGGAGAGTGGTATTTCGGTCTACTTTTGCGAAGCCTGTCTCTATAAGTGATCCCATTGTGGTTAATCCAGAACTTGATATAGTTGATGAGATTTTTCAAACTATGGAGGATTTCTCCTCTAATGCTACAATCTTTAGATTTAGGGGTTTCTGGCCTTCTCTTTCAGACTTGCATGCTTGGATTTCCAAACATTGGGAACCCATTTTAACTGATAATGTTCAGATATACCATGTGGCAAAGGGTTTTTTTATTGCAAAGTTTGGAAATGCTGAAGATAGGAAAACTATTTTGTGTGATAGATGTTTCTCTTGGGAGGAGTGTTTTCCCATGATGGCCAAACTCTGGCATCAGGGGTTTGATCCTCTTTCCGAGTCCTTTAATAAAATACCCTTGTGGGTGAGACTGTCGAATCTTCCCCTTCATCTTTGGCTGGATTATGTTCTAGAATCTATGGGGGAGGCTATTGGAGATTTCCAAATGGTTGATTCGGATTCCTCTGATGTTTTTAAGACGATGTATGCTCATATTCTTGTGGAGGTTGATGTTTCTAAGGGTCTCCCTAAGAAGATAACTTTGGCTTCTTCTAAGGGCTCTTGGACCCAGAATCTAGATTATGAGGGTATTCCGTTCAGATGCAGGAAATGCCACAAGACTGGTCATCTTGTTGTGCGATGCTTATCTGATAAGGTTAAATCGAAGAAATCACCTTCTTGGTGGTTAGGGGCTTCTGACCACCATTATACGATTCGTAAAGTTTCTAAGGATTGAAGTTTGGCTACTTGCCCTTCTCAGAATGATCATGTTGTTGGTGCTTCTAATGCTATCTCTGATGTGGCTTTGGTTCAAAATGTTGATGTTGTCCCTTCAGGTGTTGTTGTTGATGTTCCTGACCGAATCATTGATGTTGTCTCTGGATCAGCTATCTTGTATGTTGGTGTCATGGGTATTGTTTCCCATGATTCTCCTATGAGAGTTTTGGGGATTGGTAGTGGTGCTATCCATGTCCCTTCTGTGGATGTTGATGTGGCCTGCCCTTTAGTGGGCTCTTCTAGTTTATCTTTGGATTGGCAAAATGTTGCTGAGAAGGTGGAGGATGGATGGACAACAGTTAAAGGAAAGAAAGTTAAATTTTCCAAACCTTCTTTTGATATGCATTTACAATCACATAAGGATGGGCCAAAATGTAAATCTTGAATGCCCTATGTTGTGGTTAGTAGGACAGATTTTTGTTCCACTTGGTGGGAACTATGGTTAGTTCCTTTGGTTTGTTTGGTGGTGCATCACAGTTGTTTTATGGTCTTTCATTGCCATATATTTTGATGCTTTTGTATAAGGTTTCGAGTCCTTTCAAAACATGTTTTTACTTAATCAAAATAAATCAAATATTCTAAAAATTTAAACTAGTGTACCTGTATTTAAAAAAAATATAAAATATAAAATATGTCAAAAGATATTATTATGAAGGTAATTATTTTATTTGCTCATTATTCTACTTAAATTTTTTATATTATTACATTGTAATTAATATTAAATTACTTTCTTAGATGCGGAATCGCAAAGCTGCCTTGTAACTATAGTGCACTAGATAAAAATTTTGACATGATTGGTGGTATTAGTGTGGCACACCCTTTGGTACCATATAGACTAGGGGAGACTAGAGCTTGTGACTTTGTGTCTAAAATAGAAAGCTCTTGCTAATTAAATCACCCCAAACCAATAATTAACATTCAATTATTACTATATAATTATATTATTATATTTTTAATATATTCTTTACATTATCATATTTTTATATATTTATATTTCAATTAAACTCATTACAAAAGAAAATAATTAACACTAAATTATTTTTTTAATATTTCTATTCTACTTTTTATATAAAGAAAAAATAATAAATATTAAATTTTTAATTATTATATCATTATATTTTTTAATATTAATTTGTATTCTTATTCTTATTCTCTAAACAAATTATATATAAATATTTTAAGACGTTGTATTCCTATTGTATAACACTTTTGACCATAAACATAAAATATTCTAGAAACAATATAAAAAATCAATAAATATTCTCATAAATCTTTTAAAAAAATCCAATTCCATTTCTCTTAATCAACAATTGTTGCAAGATTTTATAAATTCATTATATATGTATCGTAGACTTGGTACATCCATTAGATTTACATATAAAAATGAACTCTCCTAGTCATGTTTATGGAGGAATACACAAAAGTAGAATTGAGAGGCATGTTCATTTGATTTTATACAAAAGTAGATTTTGAAATTGATGTGTATAGTTAACATGGTTATTGATGAAAACAATATTTGAATACGCTCCAAGAGCATCTGCGCTAAATGGAATAAAGGTTATAGGTTCAAACTCGCTCCCTTATTGGCGGGTCAAGGGCTTTGATGAATACATATTATCTGGCACAAGTAGTACTCACCCTGCTTGTAGTTTCATGTTGTATCATTCTGATGGTGGATCATGGAGCATGATATGAAAATTGATATATTTTTAAATTTGATGACATAAATTTTTTAATACAGAACATGGAATATGATTTGAAATGTTGACAGAGAAATTTTTTGTGTAATCAATCAAAAATATATATATCAAATTTGGATCATATTTCATAATTCATCATCAAAATGAGATCCCAATAAAAGAAAAAAATGATGGACCATAAAATATATATGTTCTTCATTAACATTTTAGATCATATTTCATGATCTATCATAGAATAAGATAATAAGAAAAGAAAAATGATAAATTTGAAACATTAAAAAAAATTCATAATCAAATTCACAAATATCTCAAACTATCATATATATTCACATAAACTTAAAAGCTACGCAGTGAAATCCAAATAGGGAGAGTTTTAGTTGAAATCTTTGATGAGTAGGTAAATGGAGTGCTTCAAGATGGTAGCAAGTTGATCTTGGATTCTAAAAATGTGTATGATGATGCCACTACATTGATTGGTGAATTGCAAACGCAAACCTAGGTGTGGGAAATAGAGGAATCAAAGTGGACAGCTGCATCTTTGTAGATCTATGAAATTCAAAGGTACGAGGTTGCTAACTTTCTATTTGAAAAACATGAATGAAGGTCTGTTGTTTGCATTAACAAGAATATGGATTGGAAGAAGTTTGTGATCAAAGTTGCCCTTACAGAGTTCATTAAGTTGGAAAAGGAATTACAAAACCTCAACCAATGCCTTGTGAACGACTTACGATGCATCAATGCAACATTTGTCTGGCACGATGGCGTAGTGGAACATGACATGGATGCTATCGTGAAATTTTTCAAAAATGAGCTGGAACAGGTAAAGATGGAAAGATCTCCAACTATAGTAGATTTCACTGAAGTAGCAAAGGTTGAAGAATTTCTTTATCTGTGTGTTGATCAATTGCCAAAACATGCGGATTGGGTAGCTAAACTCAAGTGGGAAAAGGAAGTGTGGAAGATGAGGATCCTACATTACAAGACTCTCAATGTTGCGGCAACTCGGGAGTTCATTAATGCATACAAAGAGTGGAAGGACTTACATGGCACCCCTCCTAAACACAACCAACCTGCAAACTCAAAACCACCTGATGCCATCTAGCTTTCCTATTTATTTTAAAAGTCTTTCTAAAAACTTTGGGGATGTTTTATCTTTAGTTAGATTTTAGTTATATAAACTTACTCAAACTCTACCCTAAGATTGGTTTAAAACCTCAGTGGTTTTTAAGATTAATTATGGTTAAAGTAGCTCTATATATGTTGAAACATGGATATATAAAGGGTTCAGATTTTTGGTTTGAAAAAAAATTTCAATAGATAATGAATGGATGTTTGGGGTACAAACTTGGATAAAGTTTTTGTCTATGAATGGAAAGAATTTGGATCTATTTGATAAATTTAAATCTATGTGTTTGAATTTATGGAATAGCTATTTCTTTGTGAATGGTTAATTATGTTCGATAGATTCATTTAATTTTAAGTCTGTGCGGATAAATATTCATTTGTACATTAAGTAAAGAGAATCGGTGAATGTTATCAAATGCAATTATTGACAGAAAACTGTGATTTTCTGAATGTTAGGGTATACTTATTTCAATTCTTGTGTTCATTGCATGTTGATGAATGAATGCATCGTCTTATTTTCTTTCAGGTTAAAAGCATGTATATGTGTTAGCTTAGGGACAATTCATTGAATATCCAACAAAGGAGTTATACCTTATTTAAAATTCAGAGGGAAATAGAGCGATTGTTTACCCAATTGTTGTATAAAGATTTGTTTCTTAATGAGGGTTAGAGTCAGTAAGTAAATTTTTAATGAGAGAAATATGTTAGCCAACAAGATTATAGGGGTGATGATCATTGCTTCAGTTTGAGCCCTAAGTTTGGGAGAATTATATTTCAGACTCTTATTATTATTCAATAAAGTGATATTATTATGTGACTAGGTTTTTTCCCTCAAGTTGGAGGGTTTTCCTTAGGATAATTATTTCTGCCTTATTGTGCAGTTTTTTTTTTTGCATGTTTATCTTATTTCTGATATGAATTACCAACATGGTATCAAAGCAATGTTGATCATTTGCCTATTATTTTGTGATCTTTTTCATCCTGAGCATAGCAATATTGGGCGGGTTTGAGGCAATTGGTTATTCATGTAATTTGCACCTAAGCCACAGGGTTTCTAACAGCAGAGAACAATTCCTTTCCTCTCTATTTGTTCATTTTGATCCTCCATTATGGGTGTCAATCTCAGAAAGTCAAATTGGTTATGCTTGGGCTTTATTTTGTGTGGATCGTTGTATTCTCCTCTCTCCCTGGTGCATGACCCTTGGCATGAGATTTCATTTGGCATCTATTTGTTGCGTATAGAGTTGTGAGTCTTGTGTGCCTCGTCCTTAGTCATCTGCAATAGACTTCACTTCATTTTGCTCGATCATTTGTTTGAGATTAGACAGACGGTTAGTTTTTTGCTTTAGATTAAGAGTTGCGTGAGAGGAGGATTTCATTCACCATTATGAAGACGACGTCACCAAGAAGCCCGTCCACTGGCTCTTTTATGCAGATTTGAACTATCATCTTATGGCATAACATTTATCAAGTTCTAGGTCGTTTTCTATAATATTATCGCAGTATTTCTAGAATGCAATCGGATTGTATTTTTCTCTTCAATGGTTTGAAGTGGCTTTCCTGAGATAAATCTACACATGAAATGGGTGAACAAATAGAGAGGAAATAAGTCATTGCTTGGAAGCAGAGCGTAGGACTGTCGCATGGACATTTCTCATCATTCCAAGTTGATAGCAATCATGCCATCATTGTGACTCTTATATTGTCGTTTGTTTAAGATTAACTGTTGTAGTGATAGTCTTCGTTGTAATGAAGCTGGATGTTGTTCCTTGCTTGAGATTTCAGGTGCATGGATGTTCCTTGCTTGAGATTTTGGGTGCACTGAAATACTGGACATTACGTCTTAGAAAAGTGAGACACGTGACGTTACATTCATTTTAAGGTTGCCATAATTTCCAACTTTCTCTCGAGCTTTCGAGAGGAGTTACATAATAGAGATTTTCGGGAGTGCTTCTGGTCTATATAGAATGTGATGCGATCACCTCCTGGGGTTATAATATTGTAAGCAGGGGTGAGAGAAAGTTCCATTAAGTACGAGGCTTCCTATGCAAATTTGGGTGATGTTTGCAATCATCTGAAGACATTTCTATCAACTGTTCCTAAAACTGGTGTGGATTTAGGTTGGGTCATGGAGATTGTCTTGGAGGGGATCATTATAGTGTTGATATGGTGAAAGAGACCATGGTGTTAATAGCAGGAGAAAGATATGAAGATCGAAATATGAAAGGGCATTGTTAAATTGATCAACAATAAAGAGATAAGTATTTTATGTTTGTACCTTTGAATAATGATCATGAATAATTTATGCAATAATTTTGCGAATAGTAAATCATGTATACTTTTAGCATTGATCTGTATATTTCTTTTCAATATAGTTTGATTCAATGAACTATTATTGATCTCTTTAAAATGCAGAATGGATCGAGGAGCAAAAGGATGACAGATTAATTATCCGAAATTGCATAAGGAATTCAAAGGAGGAAGAGCTTAAGACATCCAGTGAGGAAGTTATGCCCGCTAAGAGAAATGAACATACATGAAGACTTAGCTTGTTGTCAAAGGATTGAGTTGGTGGCACATAAGTGGAGACATCTCTCAAAAAAGAAGAACCTATTTAGATTGTTTTTTGATCAATTTCTTGTAAGAGGAGGAATTGACATTCAAAGGGACTTAAATTCTGAGAATTCAAGGCATGAATTGGGAGCATTAAAGTTCTAAGATCTATAGAGGGGTGTTCACTTCTAGATAATTTATTTGCAATCTCTCAGACATGGATCAAGAGGGAGTTCTATGAAGAAGTGAAGATGTCAGCTAAGTGAGTTGCAGTGTTGCAAAGCCAGATGTTGAAGTTGTAGAGAACAAAATTGCATAGTCAATCTAGATTTGACCTTGGTAGCTCTGCAAACTTATTCATAATAGGGTGATCTGGGATGAGGTCGAGGAGGACAGTCCTAGACTCTAGCATGTCAGAAATTTCGGAGGTGTGTATCGAAAATCATTTCTCTAAGGCAAGCATTGTAGGCAATCTTGATTGAAGGAGTTCAAAAGGTTGATGCAAGTGCTTGGAGCTTCAGAGGGAGTCACATCATCATGAAGATTTGTTGTAATATATATTTCTCTGTGAGAGAAATATGAGGTGAAAGCCCTTGTAGTGTATATTTCTCTATGAGAGAAATATGAGGTGAAAGCCCCTGTAGTGTATATTTCTCCGTGAGAGAAATATGAGGTGAAAGCCCTTGCGAGATGTACCTCTTTCCACACATGGGACTAGCCATGGTGGTCGTCATGTTGAGAGATTCCATGACGACATCATGTTGAGTGATTTCATGATGGGCACTTGTGTATATACTTCTTTCCACACATGGGATTAGCCATGGTGGACATCATGTTGAGAGATTCCATGATGGCATCACATTGAGTGACTCTATGTTGTGAAGCTTGTGTATATGTTTCTTTTCACACATGGGAGTAGCCATGGTGGACATCATGTTGAGTGATTCCATGGCGTTATCATGTAGAGTGAATCTATGATAAAAAAAATTGTTTTCTCACAAATGGGTGTAGTCATTGTGAGTGGCATGTTGAGAGATTCCATGACATGGGTATATGAAAAGATATCTCCTTTGCTAAGAGGGACTGTTCGCGCTATGTAGCTGTAGGAGTTATCTTTTATACCTATGATGGTTGTCTTTGAGATATGCGATTATTTTTCTATTGAGGACAGACATTTAAGACTATGAAGAGTCTCTCGTTCACAGATAGGCAGTTCAAGAAATATGAAGATTCTTCCAATTGTAGATGAACGGTTCAATAAAGATGAAGGGTCACGTCTTTGATTTCAACAGTTTCTCTATGTGCCACGACAATCAGAATATGGAGAGTTAATCATTTTATGCAACAATGATGTAGAGTTTTGCTTTGTATGTGGTGTACGTGTTCAGTGTCATATTGAGCATCATTCACATTCTATGATTTCAGTGGGTGTTCATTCATGAGTTTATATTGATATTCTTTGCTAACTGATTGTATAAAAGGGATATTTCATTTATTGTCTATAGATTATAGGGGTGATGACCATTGCTTTAGTTTGAGCCCTGAATTTGGGGGAAGTGCATTTCAAACTCTTATTATTATTCAATAAAGTGCTATTATTGTGTGGTTGGGTTTTTCCCCTCAAGTTGGAGGGTTTTCCAGGATAATTATTTGTCTTATTGTTCATTATTTTGTTTTGCATGTTTATCTTATTTCTTATATGAAAAACCAACACTTGTGACTATGTATTGACATATTTTCTTAAGGGAATAAGCTGTATTTATTTCCTAAGGTAATTCCTTTTTTTAATGATATACATTTACTCTAACAATAACCACACGCTTTTGTTGACCAGCAATTCTATTCATTGGGGTAGAGAATAGTGATTTAATGGTCAGTACTAGTAACCTAGATATCATTGGTCCTGCCTTCTGATAATATGAAGTTATTTAAGGACTCATTTAAAAGAGACAGCTTTGGCCCCTGCATCTCCTACCTCACAACTCTCTTTAGCCCCATCCAATTGTACTAAGCACATTCTCCTGTTATTAATACAATTTAACTTGTTGGACTGCTCGCAAATAATTTTAGTGATAGATGGATTGTGGGAGAGCACTGTCTCAAATCCATCGGTCATCCGCTTAGCTTGGGTGCAATTTGGAAATAACTGCCAAATCAAGCTTCCTGCTCCTGCCCCGCCTTTTTCAGCAGAACCTAATATGCTATTGTATACAATCTGTATGAAACTCTCTCTGTATTCCACATCTCTCTCGAGCACCCCGAATTCTGTAAACAAGACGGGCATTTTCAATATATTCTCTGAATCCTCTATGTGTGTCATTGCCCACTTCTTTGTAAATGATAGATGACTTGAGCTGAAGCTTTCAGAGATCCTGTCCACAACAATAAGCTTGTGTTAAGCTTTTCAAGTAGAAATTGTGTTAAGGAAATTATGAAGTTCACTTACCAGGTACTGGGATATATATGTAGAGAGGCAAAGTCGATTCCAGCAGCTTGATGATTGCGAATGTAATCATTACCTTCCTGATGTGCACAGCTATAGGGATTGAATTGGAGCTTGTCAATGCTAGAAGGCCCATAAAATCCTTCTGTTCCTATCCCCACCAGATGATTAGGGTCAATCGACTTAACATATAATGCCATTTCTTCAATCCATGCCTGATTGAGACATTGAGTCAAGAAATTTTCGGTAGTAGAAGTAACTTCAAGAGACATTGATATGAGGAATTTTTAGTAGAAGTAACTTCAAGACAACAATTTTTAGTCTATTAGGCTTGATTGATTTGAAAAGAAAGAAAATTATGAAAATAACAAAACAAATACACATACTCATTCCATTTGAAAAACATACAGCCAAAAAGAAGTATGGTACTAAATTTAGTACGCAATGATACCACCACATATTAGGGAGGGAATATAACAGTTTTTTAAAAATATTTAGCTTAAACAAGATGGCCACTAATGGCTCACAAACCTGTCACTAGATTTTATGCCCATACCTTAACTTCTCACTTTCAGACAAATGTAAATGTAAGATTGAAGACATAAATATAGCAAAAATTATGTAAGGTCTGTAATAATGGTGTTACCAACTTATCGATGTTGTGGGTAGGTTGCTTCAATGTACAACTGTATTTCAAGGGAGGTAGTTGGGTTACTTGGATGCAGATGCATTTTCAACAGAGTTTCACAATGGTCATTGTTTTTATTCTAATTATTAAGTACACAGTTCTATCGAGTGAGGTTCGACATATAAAGTTTTTGCAAAGGTAGGGTTCATGATACCATGAAAAATTGCTACTGGATTCGTTGGAATTTCATCTCGAGGAATGGAAATATGGAGCTGAAACTTTCTTCCACTATTTTAAGTGTGTTTGGATCTAGGTGAAACTGAAAGTGATGAAACCATTACAAGGCATCTGCATTTTTAAGATTCCTGCTGAATTTTGGGTAAATTTTAAGAATATATATCATTGCAGTTCTTAAAACAGATCGTGGAACCACCATTTTCATATAATTTTTCAGGTAATTTTACTAACATAAACAGCTCCTAAAAAATCCACAAAACTATCTAATAACTAAAAGCTCCTAAATTTTGTCAACAACGCCTACAGAAATTTTTTAGTTAACTCCTTTCCCTAACACCATAGCCTAATTTGACTGTAAAATCAGATTGAGATCACACTGATTTTTCTAACTACCATTTTGGCTGTGAACTTACATGTAATGTATCTCCCGTAGGATCAGTTTGACATCGCGCTTCATTGATTAGCTCCCAAGAGAAAATAGTAGGATCATCCTTGTAAGCCACATTTGTCAATGTATTGATCCGTGTTAAGACAGCCTGCAAATAACGCATTATTAATATTTTGTGTCCATGCACCTCCCCAGTTCTAGTACTTCCAATTTCCGTGCTTAGAATCTATAAACAAATGTATCAAACAATCAGGGATTTACTCACAACTTTCATTAAGGAAAGCAATTATACAGTGCAGAACTCTAAAACGAGCTGACAATTGAACTCATACTCAGCTTCCCCTGTGGGAATATAGTCTCCAACAGTACAAAGTCAGGAGTTCTGGGAATCGGAAACCTCCGAGCTGTTAACATTGCTATGCTAGGCAAGCTAGTGTAGCAGGATATTCTAAACATAAACAGAAATTCCCCATCAACTGATAAGACATTTCCCCCATCAGTCTGGCAGATTCCTATATTTATTCTTCCATTTCTTTTTCTATTTTGGCCTTTCCTATATCACCACTTTCTGGCTGCGGTAAATGGGCGATGTTTTGAAGGGAAACTAGGTTTTTGGGTTTTTATATATTACTTTTAGACAAATAAAGCTCTGTTTTTGGGATGGAGGTGAGCACTTGAGCTATTTTAAGGATGAGTTTTCTTAATGGGATTATGGAATCAATCTCTGTGCTGTATCCTTTTTTTTCTTTTCAAAGGTTAATGGAAGATCCAGTTTGCAGTTTTTCTGTTGTCTTGTTTGTTCTGTAGCTGTGCAGCAGTACTAAATTCATTTCAGTCTTTATTTTGTATTTCGATTTCTGTTAGCAAGAACTGTTGCAGGTCCAGAGGCATTATCTGCATCAGATTTTTAGTATCAGAGCAATTTGTGATGGCCTAGAGGCGAGTTAGTGTCAATTTGGGAAGAAAGGTTAGGAGGAATGCTGGCCCTCAAAGGAACAATAATGAAGTACTTAGAAGATTAGAGACCCTTGAGGCAAGATTAAAAGTGGATGCATTTGAAGAGGAACCAAAGAACTTCGAGAATGCTTCTAGGATATCTATCACATCCAATGGAGAGGCTTGTTGAAGCATTGACAAAACAAAGTTCTAAAGTAAAGATGGACATTTCAGATTTTAAAGGTGAGCTTGTCCCTAATATATTCTTAGACTGGATCCAAGAGTTAGAGAACTACTTTGACATGGAAAACGTTGATGAAGATGATCTGAAAAGAGTGAAGATTGCTGCTTCCAAGATAAAGTCCCACGCAGCCCTTTTGTGGGAAAATGTGCAGAGTTTGAGGAAGGGAAAAGATAAAATTTGACTTTGGCTTAAGTGAAACATTTGAAAGCCCAATTATTGCCCTCAGACCACCAACAAAGACTGTTTAGATAATTTTAAAATTTAAAACAAGACCAGTCAATCCAAGCTTATACTGAACAAGTTTTGAGGCTTCAAATTCAGACGGATATACAAGAAATGAAAGTCAAGCTGCAGCTTGTTATGTGCATGGCCTAAGTTCCAACTTTAGGATGAACTCACATTAGTGAAATTGCCTACAGTAGATGATGCTTATAATTATGCTGTAAGGGCAGAAGATAAATTGACTCGTAAATGCAAGTTGACTGGTAACCAAGGTAAAAAGCAACCAAAATAGAGGAAGAGGAAATACTTCCATACTTGTCAAAGATGGACTAGAGGATTATGTGAAGCCGAATATCCAAAGGAGATGTTTCAATGGTAGAGGATGAGAAAGAATGCCTTTTGGAGAAGGAAACCCCTTGAAATTTTTTATTTGTAGTGACTCTCATAAAACAATTGATGGCCCTCAAAATCCCAAAAGGGCAAAGTTGCATGGACACGGATACAAATACAAATACGGATATTGTATCAGATACGGATACAGCCATTTTTAGTACCCCCAATATGGATACAGCTGGATACAACATTAATAAAAAACAGACGCATAGATTTAACACAATTTTCTAAGTTTTTACTTTTTAGAGAAGATTTTCATAACTTCAAAAGCAATATAGACACATAAATGCCACATTAATAATTATAAGTTAATTTAACACTTTACAATATGCAAAGATAGTAGAGTTGTACTAGAAGACAACCTCAAAAAAATGGGTCAGTGAAATAGAAAAACATTTCATTTGTCTTTCTCATCTGGTGTAGGTTTTGTTTATACCAAATTTTAAAAAAACTGTTGATGTATGTAGCATCGGTCAGATAAATAAAATTGATTATACAATTATTATAAGAATTGATTTATTATATATACATATATATATATTAATATATTTAATAGTTGATATTATTTATATTAATATACATATATATATGAAGTTAATCTTTTATTTATTCTTATAATGATTATATAGTTAAATTAATAAATTAGATTAATGAATAGACATGTCCCTTCTTCTTGTCTTTACCTTGTATATATTCAAGAGATCGATGCATTTGAAAAGGACATACTTTTAAGACAGTGCTATTACATTTGCAGCGATTTGGAATTTAACATGGTATCAGAGCCAAACTACAAATGTGAGAAAGAAATGACATGAATGAAGAAACTAGGATATATCTGCTAAATATTTTGAAAAGGGGAAGAATATAAACGACCATATTATATAATCAACGAACGGGAGTTACAGATTTCACCGGCTATCTCATATTATTGTGCTAGTTGAAAATCCAAATATTATGTTCATGCGCATGCAACTTGAAATGGAATTAAATTCTCAACACTCAAGTTTCTTCTATGGAATGCTCAAGTTGTAGTCTTTATGGGCGATGTTGAGTATATGCAGTTTTTTTGAGGAGTGCAGTGATTATTCAAGAAAGTCAAAGTGATATTATCATTGTATTAGAGAATTGTGTTCGAGTCAGCTTCAAGGATCACGACATCGGTGTTTTATATTACCGTGATTGCTACAAACATTATTATCTTTTCTTATTGTTGTATTTGTTTTAGACTGTGTGAGTGATGCCTGATGTGATTTCGCAAAATATTGCGGTGACATTCGACTAAAGTATTTTATTCCTAAGATCATTATCATAGGTACTTTTTAAATAGAGTGCACTAGGTGTTTACTAGCCTAGCATCGCAACTACCAACGATGGACCACCGCTATAGGAATGTGCCAAGAGGTCTCATCAAGATTGGACAAATTCCCCAGCGGTCACTAAGAGATGAGTTTCAAGTTCTAGTAGATCCTTTTGCTAAAGAAGCGATTCTGCGTTACGCGACTGGAGACATCATCCAAGAATTAGCAAATTGGGCGAGGAGTTATTACCACCTCGAAGGACACATGGCATCTATCATGAAATATGACAGACCTAAGATTCCTGAACCCAAAGAGGAAGATTGGAACCGCGTCAAGCAGTTCATCCTCACCGAAGTCAGAAAATGGCCTAAGTGCAGAGTCAAGACATACAAAGATTTTGATTCAGTTAAATGGCTTAGATCATCTTCAACGGGTTATGGTTATGTCGGCAAGAAGGGAGACAATGAAAACTACCAAAAAGCCAAGAAGACAGCCATCGCACTCACCGAAAGGTTAGTACGCGACCCAGGCTACGGCCCAGAAGCTATAGAAAACTCTACACCTGATGTTGCATTCACCAGAACGCAACTTAGCCAAATTAAGGTGAAGAGTAAAGTTCGGAACGTTTGGGGTGAAGCATTTCACTACAATCTCATTGAAGGATTGTTTGCTAATCCCTTGATAGAATATTTTATCAGGCAGGATAAATTTACTTCATAGGTAAAGATCCATTGCTATCTGTCCCGACCTTGATTCAAGATGTATTGAGAAAGAATGACTATGTCTATACTTTCGACTGGTCATCATTTGACAGCTCAGTGCAGGAGTGGGAACTCAGGTTTGCTTTCCACATCTTGGAACAGATTGTGACATTTCCGTCATCGTCTGAAAGGCAAATATTGCATTTTATAGTTGAATTATTTATATACAGGAAGATTGCTTGTCTAGACGGGAGTCTTTATATGAAGACGCTCGATATACCTAGTGGCAGTTGCTTCACCAATATCATTGGTAGCATTGTTAATTATTTACGGATCTAGTTCCTGTTCATTAAATTGACACGTCAACCGGCTGACGTCTACACACATGGAGATGACAGTTTAACCAGTGTCACAACAATTCAACACATCCCTGTAGCTCGATTGGAGGCAAAATGTGAAACACTTAGTCGTTATGATAATTGGGTCCTTGTGTTCAGCACCCTAAAGATTGGTTTCATTAGCAAGAGCAATAGGAGCCGCATCCATAAATCTCAAGAGTCGTATATGATCAAGAATGGATATACAATTGCATATGTTCGTTAGGCTATAGTGGAGAGCACTGCGAACACAACGGGGCTCCTTGGGGCAGTGTGCATTGCTTTCATCAAGCAAAGTGTATCATAAAGACTAAGAGTGCTTGTTCTCATAATTGGAGAGGAAGTATTGATTGTGCATTTCCAACTAAACCAAGCAAGTCATCTCTTTCATGTGAATCCAGTCATATTACACATATATTGTGATTTACGATCACATGCATATTGTTGGGATTGTACTCTGTCATCACTACTGAATATAGCCATAGTAGAGATCATGTGAGTCAGTACATGACTAAACACATGTATTGAGTCACCTTCTAGGAGTATCTATGGTGACCATCATCATAAAATGATGATATTACATTTGTGATTTCTTGATAAACACTTGTTTCTGTTTGCATTTCCATTCATGGGAGCAGCCATGACGGAGCCAACCCCTTGGGAGTAGCCATGGTGGACATTACTCTATAACTCAGATATTTGAGAAGGATTCCTCCCTAGCTAAGAGGGAGTGTTGGATTTAGCTTCGAGAAGATCACAATAATAATTCAAGTTGGTGGATCACAATAAAAGATAAGTATTTCTACCCTCGAATAATGTTTATAAATTTTAAATCATTAATTTGTGCAATAAGATTGGGATAGTAAATCTTTTATACTTCTATAATTGATATTTTCCTTTAGGATAGTTTAGTTTTATGAACTAATTGTAATCTCTCTTTGAAGTGCATTGAGGACAAATCTAGAAGCATACGAGATTGCATTCAAGGGTGAAAGAACTTAATGCCTGCATATATGGAACTGAGTTGAGAGTTGACATCAGATTCAGAAGGAGTCTGACAATCCATTAGAAGCAACCTTGGACGAGAAGGTCAGAAGGTTGATATCACATTCAAAAGAAGTCTGATGAACCATCAGAGGAAAATTTGGATGAGAAGGTTAAATGTTGATGTCAGTACTCAAAGATTCAAAGGGAGTCAATATATTATCTAGAGGATATACCTTATTTGATTTCCAAGGATCTTGGTCATATTGATTCAGAGGGTGTAAACCATATCGAGATGGTTTCCTTAGTGACCAGGAAACTATAAAAGGAAAAAGAATTGCGACTCAAATGATGAAATTCCATGTATGTGAACTAGAAGGTTTTTATGCAGATATCTAGATCATGATATTCCTAGATAGATGGTTGGGAATTTGAGAAAAGAGCTTAATGCAGACTAAAGAACAAAGATACAACTTTCTCGCAGAAGGTTGATATTAGATTCAGAGGGAGTATGATAGTTCATCTAAAATAACCTTGGACAAGGAGGTGAGGAAGTTGTTACAAGACCTTAAAGGAAGCATCCAGAGGACTATGATCATGAGATTGAGTCTCATGTGTGCTAGCTGAAATGCCTTTATGCTATCTCCTACATAACTTGGGGTTCACCTAGAGTGATGCAAACTATATAAGAGATAGTGTATAAGTATGCTATTCAAGGTACATTATCCCTACAAAACATATGGCTGATATTCTCACCAAGTTTCTTGCTAGAGGTAAGGTTGTGTACCTTCGAGATAAACTTGGCATGTTGGAGAATGAAGCCTTAGATGAAAAGGAGTTTCAATATCTGTGATCTATTATCTTGTATGTTATTGCATTCTTCTCCTTGAGAGAGAAGTCTAAGGTGAAAGCCCTTGTTTCCACCCTTTGGGATGAGCCATGATGGATCCACCCTCTGACATGAGTCAAGGTGGATTTCATGTGTGTGACTCCAGGACTTATGGGCCCTCCTGTGAACATTGGAGAAAGGTGACGACCTTTTGACAATGAACACTTGTATTTGATGTTACAAGGTGACGATCTTGTAATGGAGATTCGTTATGGTAAACAGTTATATGTTTGTGCACATACCATAATAGGGTTATATGTAAATGGAATGTAATGTTCTTATTTACTATATCCTTGTATTACGATCTAAGGTGATTCCTCATATTAAGGTGGTATGAAAACTAGGTATCACAATCAAAGGTGATTCATCATATCAAGGTGATATGAAAACTAGGTATCACGATCAAAGGTGATTCCTCATATCAAGGTGGTATGAAAATTAGGTATCATGATCAAAGGTGATTCCTCATATCAAGGTGATATGAAAAATAGGCATCAAAATTAAGGTGATTTCTTATATCACATGTTAGGTGATATATATATAAAAATGGGTATCACGTGTTAAGTGATTCCTCATCTCACGAGTTATGTGATACTTATCATCACATGTTATGTGATATCTACTTTCACGAGATATGTGAGATTTCTTATCACAAGAAATGTGATATATGATTTTATCTTCCCTAGCTAAGAGGGAGTGTTGATGTATGTAGCATCGGTCAGATAAATAAAATTGATTATATAATTATTATAAGAATTGATTTATTATATATACATATATATATTTTAATATATTTAATAGTTGATATTATCTATATTAATATACATATATATATGAAGTTAATCTTTTATTTATTCTTATAATGATTATATAGTTAAATTAATAAATTAGATTAATGAATAAACATGTCCCATGAAGGGACATGTCTCTTCTTGTCTTTACCTTGTATATATTCAAGAGATTGATGCATTTGGAAAGGACATACTTTTACGGCAGTGCTATTACATTTGCAGCGATCTGGAATTTAACAAAAACAATTTGCTTTAATGAAGTTTTTTTAAATTAAATTTGGGAAGATTTATGTCAATTTTTTTTAAAAAATCAAATCAAATAGTATTTGGCACAATTGGAAAATCAAGTTTTTTTGGGCACACATGGGTACAATATTCAACATGTATCTAGGCTGTATCGGATACATTTCCAAATTGGATACGGGGATGTTAAGTTTTATGGCCTTTACGGCAAATATCCTCCTCTTGAGCAAATCGATATGATTAATAATAATAATAAATATTGGTTATATTTATTATTCATTGTTTATCATCAATATATATGTTGGTTGAATTAATTAAGGGCCCAAGGTCGGCCTCTTGGCTTTAATATTAATTAGATTTATTAAGACCAAGTCAGCCCCCTTGAAGATAAATTCACCTCATATATATGGTGTTTGAATTCTAGGGAGAGAAGCACCAAAAACATAATGTGTCTTCTCTCCTCAAGATTTGAAATTGCGAATTATGAAGGCAGCAAGCAAATTTGAAAGAGAGCAGTGAAATCTGGCATTGACTAGAAGATTGAATTCTTTCTTTGGCTGGAGCGAAATCCTGACATCACAAGCAAGTTCTGTCACATGCAAAAATACTAGGATCCGTGACCAGTCAGTACACTTCAAGGGCAGAAATCTGTACAATATATATCAGCAGAGTCTGATATATATAGATAGGTATTGCGACCTGATGTTGTTACAACCCTAAGGCTTGTGAACTAGATAAGGTGCAGATTCAAGACACATATAGCGCAGATTGGGTGCAGTCAATAGCAGATTATAAGGCACATAGTGCTGGTCTATGTCACCTTAGATTTAATCTAAGAAAAGCCCTAGGAGGGCCAACTCGGGTCATATCTGAAGGATCAGATCTAAAGACTTCTTGGACAGACATCAAGAGTTATAATCCGGGTACTATCTCTCCCTTGCCTTGAGTTTATTCTATTTTATCCTATGCTTAGTGTTTGGAAGATCTCTATAGTTTGATCATTCCTAAGTAGAATCTGAATAATACTAACAAGGGACATGCATGCCCGAGGAGGGACAAAGGAGCTTCTGGCTATATGGCAATGATGGATGGGATAGAAGAAGCCGAAGCCAAGTCAGGAGACACCTTGATGATGAAAAAAACCTTAATATCTAGAAACAAAGAAACCCTTAAAGCTGATTGGAGGAGGAATTGTGTCTTCCGAATGAAATGCAAATGCAAGGAGAAAATGTGTGAAGCGACCATAGATGGTGGATCTACTGACAATCTAGTGAGCTTGGAAATTGTTGACAAATTATAACTTGCTTGCATTCCTAAATCTAATCCCTATAGCAATTAATTTCTTGGCTGAAAAAGGATCATAGTGTGCTTGTGGATAAATTGTCTAGTTACATTAAAAATCAGTCCTCATGTAGATGAAGTGCTATGTGATGCAGTGCCAATGAGTGCATGTCATCTGCTGTTGGTTATGCCTTGCAAATACCCATCATGGTAGAGAGAATACTTAATAGTTATGAAGTTGGGCATGAAGGAAGAAAGGTATCTTGAAACCATAGAAAACAAAAGCTGCACTTGATATGTCAGCCTTGTCCACTATATGAATGAGCTATAACAACTTCTGCAAAGAGAGCAAGAAAACTATTTGTTATTTGTTATGCCCAAGAGAAGCAAGTGAGCCTACTGCAATCCAACCTCCACCAGAAGAGCAAAAGTTGTCAAAAGAATATTCTGATACCCTCAATTAGAGTTGCCAGTTTGTTTGCCTCCTTCAAGAGGCGTTACACCATACTGATTTGGTGCCAGGATCAAACCTGCCTAATCAAGCAGCATATCAATTATCTCCAAAAGAAAATGACAAGAGGAGAGGGAAAAATTTTATGTTGATAGAAAGGGGTTTTTAAGGGAGACCATGAGCCCTTATGCCATACCAACTTTACTCTCACCCTAAAAAGGAGGCAAATGGATATTTTGTGTGGACTCCAAAGCTATCAATAAGATCATAGTAAAATATTGTTACCCTCTTCCTAGAATGGATGACATACTAGATTGCTTGGTAGGTGCTAGAAGTTTTGCCAAGGTGAATTTAAGAAGTATGATCAAATTCGAATCCAAAAAGGAAATGAATGGAAGACAACATTCAAAACCAAGGATGGTTTATGTGAATGATTGGTGATGCCTTTTGGAATGTCTAATTCCCCTACTACCTTCATGTGCACCATGAACTAGGTATTTAGACCTTGCATTGGAAGATACATTATAATTTATTTTGATGATACTTAGAGTTTTGGAAAGAGCGTGGAAGAACAAGTAAAGCACACAACTTGTGTTTGATACACTTAGAAGGGAAAGATAGTTAATCTTGAGAAAAGTGAGCTTTGTAGAGACAAGTTAGTTTTCCTTGGAAATGTAATTTCAACAAGAGGTATAATGACGGATCGTGAGAAGACTAAAGCTATACTTGAGTGGCCTATTCCTCAAAACATTACAAAGATAAGAGGGTTTCATAGGTTAGATAATTTCTATAAAAGATTCATAAAAGGGAAGTCTTGTGCTTGGACACAAGCAGTAGAAAGAAGTTTAGAGCAACTTAAAAAGAAGGTGAAAGAGACCCCGATTCTTACATTTCCAGATTTTGAGAAGGCTTTTACAATTGAGAGTGATGCTTTTGCAGTAGCCATTAGTGGTGTGTTGAGTCAAGAAGGTCAGCCAATTGCCTATTTTAGTGAAAAGTTAAATGATGCTAAGAAGAGGTATGGTACTTATGATAAGGAATTGTATGCTATTGTTCAAACTCTAAAATAGTGGAGGTGCTACCTATTATATAGAGAATTCATTTTGTTGACTAACAAACAAGCTTTGAAATGTATCGACTCTCAAGCAAAATCATCACATAAGCATGCCAAACGGGTTTCTTTTTAGCAAAGCTATACATTTGCAGTACATGTGAATGGCAAAACTAATGTAGTGGTCAATTCTTTAAGTAGGATTTACCTACTTGTCATCATGACCAATGAGATTGTTGGATTTGATGAAATGAAGAAAGAATATGAAATTGGTTCTTATTTTAGCAAAGTTATTACTTCCCTCAACAGTCCTACCGATACAAAAAATGAACTCTAAAGACTACTTATTGACAAATGGATTCTTGTTCAAAGGAGATCATCTTTGTATGCCCACAAGATCTAAGAGAGAAAAGTTGATTCAAGAAGTGCATTCAAACGACTTGGGAGGACACTTTGGAAGGTATGAAAATTACAGCTTTGTAAGTGACAGTTTTTTTTTTTGCCTCTATTAGGGAAAGATGTGAATAAGTTTGTTTCTACAGGTACAGTTTGTCAAGTTTCTAAAGGAGGACAATAGAAAATGGGCTTGTACAGACCCTTGCAAATTCTTGAAGGGACGTTGATTAACATCTCCATGGATTTTGTGTCGGGTTTTCCTCATACTCAACGAGGAAATGATTCTATCTTTGTTTTTGTGGACTGATCCTGTAAAATCACCCACTTCATTCCATGCAAAAAAACTACAGATGCAAGTAAAGTTTCTGATTTGTTCTTTAAGGAGATTGTCTGCTTGCACGGGCTGCCAAATCTTACTAGTGGCCGAGATACAAATTTTTTAAGTTACTTTTAGAGGACTTTGTGGAGAAAACTTGACAATAGACTACAATATAGTTCATCTTACCACCCTCAAACATGGCCAACTGCTAAACAGATGTGGTTTAACAAAAGTTTGGGTAATTTGCTTTGATGCTTAGTTGGAGAGAATCCCAGACAGTGGAATCTAGTTTTGGCACAAACTGAGTTTTCTTTTAATTCCATCATTAATAGATATATTCAAAAGTCTCCATTCCAACTCCAAGTTGTTCAGGAAGGCAATCCTACGAGAGTTGTTGATCTTATAAATCTTTCTCATGGGAGGTGGGTGAATCAAGCTGCAATAGATTTTTCCAGACATATCCTAGAAGTGCAATAACAAGTGAGGCATCAACTGTAACTAACAAACGAGCAATATGATAGGAATCCTGATTTGCATTGGAGAGAGAATGTATTTGGAAGGTGATCAAGGTATGGACAAAGATTTCTTAAGGCATGTACAACAATTAAAACTGAAGAAAATGGGGTCATGCAAAATACTTAAGAATATAAATGAAAACACTTATTTGTTAGATCTATTTAAAGGTCTTGATATCAGTCCTGTTTTCAATGTGGCAGACCTTTATGTCAAGCATTTTGGTAGTGAACAAGTCTGTGAAGACAAGATGCTGTGAAATTTGATCAGTCATTTACCCCAAAAGAAGAGGAAACATATTGAGAAAATAGTTGACACTAAGGTGATTGCTACAAGATCCTAGAATTACAAAACGTATTTGGTAAAATGGGTCCGCTTAACTAATTTCAACAACACTTGGGTCACTCAAGTAGATCTCTTTAATTTTTCCAGATCAAACTCTTCTCAACCTCTTATTAACAAAGAGGTTTAGAATTTTTCAAAGATGGGGAAGATAATGTAGCGGGATATATAATGTCCCCAAATTATAAATACCCAAATACTTCCCTAGGTCACAATTTTTAATTGAAACAAGTAGGGTTTAGAGATACCTTTCACTTTGATTAAGACCTTGCAAACAAGTTAGGAATCATTTATAATCATAATTCGTAAAATAGATCTCTTTAGTTAGAAAAAAGCATATATTAGAAGTGTAGATCTAATCACTAGATTACTTAAACAATTTAAGTAAGACTCAACCATAGAAGAGCTAAGATAGGGTGACTTGATAGGGTGCCCTAGGTACCCTCCACCCTAGGCCCAAGAGAGGATATACCATCCCTCTTGGCCTCATGTGGCTCGTGCCATCCATATGAGATGGAGTACCTAGTGGGGTGTCCTATAACCGTTCCCCTCAATCTTGCAACCTCTATCCTACTTCCAATGATTGAACATCCCTAATGCATTCGATTGTCGTGATAGAGAGCATGAGGAGTATTCACAATAGGGCGCCCTGAAAGTCCGTCCTTTCTAAGCCCAAGGGCAGTACCCTTTGTACCCCTTATTCCCTCATGGGACTCCCCAATCATATACCATGAGGTGGCGTGCCTAGCAGATGACCCCATCACCACTCCCCTACAATAGCTGACCTTAAGAATCAATCAGTACGTATAAAGAAATCAATATTATGCATGTATTCTTGGGATTCGATTTTCTTCTTATCTTCCTTGATGCATAAACACCTAGGTCTCATACCAATCACTTGTATACCTGAATATTATTTTTATATCAGATCTCTTCTCGATCAATTAACTTCCTTGTTCTCCCCCTAATGCCCTTGGAACAGTCGAACTGCTTGCACAAATACTCCTCAATGTAGGCAGAGTGTTGTGTCCCTCCAAATGGATGTCATATGTGCAAGGGTCGCAACTCTTCATAGTAATGATCCGTTCTTAACTAATACCTGTCTATCTTTATTACTTTTTGTTTAGTGATTATTAAGGAGGGCAGCAGTCTCAATTAGGATTATATGCATCTACTTATAAAGATTGATGTTATCATTTACATTTATGAATCGCTGTTATGATGCATCGATGCTTACTATATCAACCTCTCTTATTTCTAGGTATTGTTTACTTCTTTAGGTTCAATGTTTTATCAAAAAATTGTCAAGTCCTACTTTATAAGACAATTTTTTGATATCTAGTTTATCCAATACTTGTAATTATATGAATCTTCAAATTATTATTATTGAATCTAAAGCTATTATTTATGCTTGCCTGATTACTCTTCTTATCCTCTTCAATGATGATTCCTTGATGCCCCTCTTGGCATATTGACCCAACCTATATATCCGTCAAGAGGGCGTGAGAGGTTGTGCCTCTTAATCAGTTATATCCTTCCTAGTAAGGGTAACTCTCTCCTTCAAATCTCTTGCCTTTTCATTATGCTTTTTATCTTACTAACTCAGTCCTCATTAACTTAATCATCCATGCCTTAATCATTTATGCCTTCCAACTTGTGGTTGTAAACATAATGTGATTGATGCCTGTATCACTAATGAGATTCGCTGCTGCTTTGGTCAATGATGAGATCGCTTTGTATAATCGGCCTATGCATTCATGCTGGGCTAGAATGCTGACATCTGTTAGGATCAAATTAACACCTTCTCCCTATTTGTCTGAGTCCAATTTAGATGACAGAAAATTGTGAAGTCCTATATAATATGACAATTTTCTGAAAGTATAGATATATTCCTTAGTTGCTTTTCCTTAAGGTAGGTTATGAGGGAAGTCAAGGCGGGGGCATTACTATCCGCCCTTCCCATGATTGCATGTCCTCAAGCAATGAATGAATGATCATGGAATCCCATCCGTAAGCCACCTTTTGTTGCGCAACTTCAATATTATCATGAATGTGAATTATGATTGATAGTAGAATCATGGCAAAGCTTAACTTAAGTTTTCTCTCATCTTCCAAAGAAAAGGATCAAGGCCATCTCTTAATGGTGTCAATTGAATTTGTAAAAACCAACATTTCCAGGATAGCATGACTCGAATTCATATCTTTTGGGTTCACTCTAGTTATTCTCTTATTCTAGAGCAACCAAAAGTAGAACCATACATGGAGCATACACTTGAAAATACAAAGTATACACATGAATGTATGAAGATGTGGAGCATACACAAAGTATACACATGAATGTACGGAGACACGGAGCATACACAAAGTATACACACAATACACACATTGTTAGATTCCTTTTTATTAACTAGAATGATTCCGTGTTTCATCTTTTACCCTGTAGGATGGCAGGATCATGCTCTGATACCACTTGTAATGTCCCTGAATTATAAAAACCCAAATTTTTCCCTAACTCACAATTTTTAATTGAAACAAGTAGGGTTTCAAGATACCTTTCACTTTGATTGAGACCCTACAAACAAGTTGGGAATCATTCATAATCATAATTCGTAAAATAAATCTCTTTAGTTAGAAATAAGAAAATATTAGAAGTGTAGATCTAATCATTGGATTGCTTAAAATCAATTTAAGAAGACTCGACCATAGAAGAGCTATGATAGGGTGACTTGATAGGGTGCCCTAGAGACCCTCTACCCAAGGCCCAAGAGAAGATATACCATCCCTCTTGGCCTTATGTGGCCCGTGCCATCCATATGAGGTGGAATACCTAGTGCGGTGTCCTATAACCGTTCCCTCAATCTTGCCACCTATATCCTACTTCCAATGGTTGAACATCCGTAATGCATTCACTTGCCATGATAGAGAGCGTGAGGTGTTTTCACAATAGGATGCCCTGAAATCCATCATTTCTAAAGCCCAAAGGAAGTACCCTTTGTACCCCTTTGGCCTCACGGGACTCACGGGGCATATACCACGAGGTGGCATGCCTAGAAAATGATCCCCATCACTGTTCCCCTACAATGGCTGACCTTAAGAACCAATCAGTATATATAAAGAATTCAATATTATGCATGTATTATTGGGATTGAATTTTCTTCTTATCTTCTTTGATGCATAAGCACCTAGGTCTCATACCAATCACTTGTATGCCTAAATATTATTTTTATTTCAGAACTCTGCTTGATGAATTGACTTCCTTGTTCTCCCCCTGATGCCCTTGGAATGGTTGATCTGCTTGTATAAATACTCCTCAATGTAGGCGGAGTGTTGTGTCCTTCCAAACGGATGTCTTATGTGCAAGGGTCGCAGCCCTTCATAGTTATCTTCCATTCTTAACTAATAACCATCTATCTTTATTACTTTTTGTTGAGTGATTATTAAGGAGGTTAGCAATCTCAATTAGGATTAGTTGCATCTACTTATATAGATTTCTGTTATCATTTACATATATGAATCACTGTTATGATGCATTGATGCTAACTATACTGACCTCTCTTGTCTCTGGTTATCGTTTACTTCTTTAGGTTAAATGTTTTATCAGAAAAATGTGAAGTCTTCCTTTATAAGACAATTTTCTGATATCTAATTTATCCAATACCTATAATTATATGAATATGCAAATTATTATTGTTGTTTTGAAGCTATTACTTCTGCTTGCCTGATTACTCTTCTTATCCTCTTTGATGATGATTCCTTGATGCCCCTCTTGGCATACTGACCCAACCTATATATCCCTCAAGAGGGTGTGAGAAGTTGTGCCTCTTTATCAGTTATATCCTTCCAAGGAAGGGCAACTCTTTCCTTCGTATCTCTTGCCTTTTCATTATGCTTATTATCTTACTAACTCAGTCCTTTTTAATTTCATCATCCACGCCTCAATCATTTATGCCTTCCAACTTGTGGTTGTAAACATAATGTGCTCGCTGCCTTTATCCCTAATGAGATTTTCTGCTGCTTTGGTCAATAATGAGATCACTGTATATACATCGGCCTATGCATTCATGTTGGGTTAGAATGCTAGCATCCATTAGGATCGAATTAACACCTTCTTCCTGTTTGTTTGGGTCCAATTTAGATGACAGAAAATTGTGAAGTCCTATATGATAAGTGTTAAGATATAGCTTCATTCGTATTAATATATATATATATATATATATATATATATTGATACTTTATTATAATGAAGAAGTTGTAATAAATATTATATTATATTATTATCATTATTATATTACTAATATAGTAATGATAATATTATAATACATGATATATATTATATTATCATTACTATATTAGTAATATAGTAATGGTAATATTATTGCATTATCGAAATGAACGATGAACTACACATTGCCGACTGCTATATATCATATTGTATACATTGCCGACTGCTATGTTTGTGTTGGCTTACATTAACAGTCTCTATGTTAATGTAAGCGACTGTTGTTAACAGTCGCTTACATTAACATAGCGACTGTGCTTATTATTATATGCACCGTTTCATTGTTTATGATATGCGCTGTTTCATTTGTGAGGGTCACGATCCTTTGGATGTGACCGCTTACTAATATATATATATTGTGTGCGGTGAGGGTTCGAACACAATCAATTACAACGTGCATTGCTGTTCTCCCCTCACTGCATACAATAATATATGCATTCAAATTAAAACAGAGATACTCATATATATATCAGCATTAAAGTAAATAACATTACTGAATATATTAACAGTGGATATATTCCCAAAGATCTGATTTCCTAACATGGTATCAGAGCAGAGTTAAAGGGAATAAAATTCTGAATTATTATTTGATTGAATACAAAAAGAAAGATATTATTTAAAGAAGGGGGATCCATTCACAAATTATTAAAAATGACCACCGGAATCAGGATGGAAGACAGATTGGAAGGAGCGTCAAATTTTCTATCATGGAAAATTAGAATCACTACACTATTGCAAGAACTGGAATTAGAATCTTTCATAGAAGCGGAAAAAGAAATGCCTACAAACGAAGCAGAGAAAACGACTTGGAAAAGGAGGAACAATAAAGCCAAGAAATTAATTGTTGATTCAGTTAAAGACTCTATTCTCCTAAGTATAGCAAGATTAACAACAGCATATGAGGTTTTCAAGAAAATTCAAGAAACATATGAGATAAATAATACAAGTCAAATATTAACCTTAAAGGAACAATTATTGACCATAAAAATGAATAAAGGGGAAACAGTTACATCTTATTTTCTAAGAATTGTTGAAATACGAGATCAACTATTTTCAATTGGTAACATTATAGAAGACATGGAATTATCTCTAATAGCACTAAGGGGATTACCAACATCATGGGAGAATTTTATTCAATGCATAAGCACACATCCACCTCTACCAAAATTTGATCAACTTAAGAACGACTGTACTCAGGAAGAATCAAGACTTATTACCAGAGGAATAGGTCTAAAGAAAGAGGGAGAAACACAAGCACTCAACACAAAGTCCCACAACAAAAAGAGAAAATCCTTTAAAAGAAAGAGGGGATTCAAAAGAGATTTTTCTAAAATCCACTGTTACAAATGTGATAAATATGGGCACACTCGTCGACATTGTCCAAAAAGGCAAAAGACTCAAGCCACTGTAGCTGAAACAAAAGAAATTCCACTCTTCTTTACAGCTCTCTCAAGTGAACTAAATTCCAATAATAGAACTTGGATAATTGATAGTGGTGCATCAAGACATATAACCAGATTCAAAAATCAGTTTGAGACACTTGAAAATTATTCAACCGAAGAAGTGACTATTGGGGATAACTCCACCTACCCAGTGAAAGGAATAGGGACCTATACCATAAAGATAAAGAATGGAGTATCTCTACAACTAAAAAATGTTCTATTTGTACCTGGAATCAAAAGAAACTTAGTCTCTCTATCAAGACTAGAAGACCAAGGATTTCGGGTCACCTTTAATGAAGACAAAGTTCTGTTATGGCCTAAGAATTCAAATATGAACTATGCTACAATCATAGGGACAAGAGATGGTAGTCTTTATAAAATATGTAATGATCAGAAATCTGCACTAACTCATGAAATCACAAATCACAATGAATTATGGCATAAGAGGTTGGGACATCTAAGGTATAATGCTCTACCTTTAATAAACAAGATTACTACGGGTCTTCCACACTTTAAAAATAATCATCCTGGCATTTGCAAAGGTTGTGCACTAGGAAAGAATATAAAAGGGTCTTTCCCTACAAGTGAGCACAAATCCAAAGTAATCTTAGAATTAATTCATACTGATTTATGTGGACCCATGTCAACACCGTCATTAATAGGATCACTATACCATATTATTTTTGTTGACGACTATTCTCAGAAAACTTGGATATACTTTCTTAAAGTTAAAGAATCAAGTGAGGTACTATCTAAATTCAAAGAATTTAAAGCGTTAGTAGAAAATCAAACAGATAAAAGAATAAAAGTATTAAGATCAAATAATGGAGGTGAATACAAATCTGACATATTTAAAGAATTTTGTAATTCTGTTGGGATTAAGAGGGAGTACACTGTACCGTATAATCCTCAACATAATGAAGTAGCAGAAAGGAAGAATAGATCCATAATCGAAGCAGCAAAAGCCATGATGCTCGATCAAAACCTTCATACTTATTTTTGGGCAGAAGCTTCAAATACAGCAGTATATATTCAAAATCAGTGTCCACACTCCATATTAGAAAACATAACACCAGAAGAAGCATTTACAGGGACCAAACCAGACCTAAGTCATCTTAGGATATTTGGATGTCTCGCATACATTCATGTACCTAAAGAGAAGAGGACTAAACTAGAACCATCACGTAAGAGAGGCATACTTGTTGGTTATAGTGAAAACACAAAAGGGTATCGAATCTATATTACGGGACAAAAATCTGTTGAGATGAGTAGAGATGTAAAATTTGTTGAAAATAACACATTTAAAAACCTTGAAGAAGATAACATCCTGGAGATAGAAGAAGATCTCACTGCTGAAATTGAGAGGGAGGATATAGAAGAACCTGAATCTCCTGTCATTGAAAATGAGAATACTAATGTAATCAATGGTAAGAAAAGGCCATTATGGGCAAGGCAAATAATTAAAGAAAATAATGTAGAACCTAATGAAATATCTCATGAGAGTAAAAGGACAAGAACTCAAAAATGTTATGCAACTCTTATAACAGAAATCAATAAATCAAAACCATCAAATCCAAAGGAGGCATTATCTAATCAAGCATGGAGAGAGGCAATGATTGAAGAATATCAATCTATAATAAAGAATGATGTCTGGGACATAGTACCTAGACCTAAAAATAAAACCGTTGTCTCTTCTAGATGGCTATTCAAAACTAAATATGCTCCTGACGGAAGTATTGAGAAGCATAAAGCTTGGTTTGTTGCTAGAGGATTCTCACAGAAAGCAGGTATTGATTATGAAGAAACATTTGCCCCTGTAGCTCGGTATACATCAGTCAGAACCATTATTGCTATAGCAGCATCTAAAGGGTGGAAGATACACCAGATGGATGTGAAAACGGCATTCCTAAATGGCACCATTGAAGAAGTATACTTAGAGCAGCCAGAAGGGTTCATTATACATGATGCATCAAAATATGTTTGCAAACTCAAGAAAGCACTATATGGGTTGAAACAAGCTCCCAGAGCTTGGTATGAAAGGATAAACAGCTATCTTTCAAAATTAGGATACTCTAAAAATGATGCAGATCCTAACATTTACTTTAAGATAACAAATGGCAACATGGTTATTTTAGTTCTTTATGTAGATGATCTTTTAATAATAGGAGAAGATCATCTTATTGCAAAATGTAAGCAAGAACTCACTGCTGAATTTGACATGAAAGATCTAGGAATCTTACATTATTTCTTAGGGTTGGAAGTGTTTCAAAAGGAAGGCTATATTCTGCTAAATCAACAAAAATACACTATTGATATTCTAACCAGGTTTGAAATGATGGAATGTAAGCCTTTATCCACACCTATGGAAACAAATTTGCACAAACTCAAAGTTGAAGCAGAAGAGTCTGAACCCTCTGATCCTACATTGTATAGAGAAATTGTTGGCTCTCTTATGCACTTGGTGAACACTAGACCTGACATCTGTTATGCAACCAATGTTGTGAGTCACTTTATGTGTGAGCCCAAGGAAATACACTTAATGGCAGCTAAGCATATCTTGAGATATCTACGAGGCTCTATTGGATTTGGGCTAAAGTATGAAAAGGTAGAAATCAATCTTCAAGGGTATTCTGATTCTGATTGGGCTGGAAGTACTATCGATCGAAAAAGCACTACAGGGTGTTGTTTCAGTCTTGGTTCGGCTATGATCTCTTGGTTCAGTCGAAAACAGTCAACAGTAGCATTAAGCTCCACTAAAGCTGAAAATATGGCAGCATCCATGGGAGCACGTGAAGTAGTATGGTTAAGAAAGCTATTATTTGGATTGTTTGGAAAACCTCTAGATCCAACTGTGATTCATTGTGACAATCAAAGTTGTATCAAGTTATCTGTTAATCCAGTTTTTCATAACAGGTCCAAACATATTGAGATTCCATATCATTACATAAGAGACATGGTAGAGAGAAATATCATAAGGCTAGAGTACATTAGTACTGAAGAACAGAGTGCTGATATTTTCACTAAGCCACTGGCAAAGCTGAAGATAGAATACTTCAAAAACAAACTTGGCATGATCAAGGTTTGATGTATGGTTTAAACCCCTCTTATTTATAAGTTTTTTATTCATGAATAAATATAAAAAAAAATGTGTATATTGCAATATTGTGTAAATGATCATTTGTGTGTGGGTTAACATTTCAAGGTGACGATCTTGGTTAACCAAAGTGTCAAGATAGACTACTTAATTGTGTGTCCCAATTGTGCGGAGATCTTGACTCTTGTTATTACTGGATGCGTAATAACGAAACCATATCATGATAGACTACTTAATTGTGTGTCCCGACTGTGCGGAGATCATGATATTCAAGTCTATACTCATGATGAACTTGTATGTGCGAATGTCATGATAGACTTTTGATGCTTAATACTCACTTGCTAAGAGGGAGTGTTAAGATATAGCTTCATTCGTATTAATATATATATATATATATATATATATATATATGTATTGATACTTTATTATAATGAAGAAGTTGTAATAAATATTATATTATATTATTATCATTATTATATTACTAATATAGTAATGATAATATTATAATACATGATATATATTATATTATCATTACTATATTAGTAATATAGTAATGGTAATATTATTGCATTATCGAAATGAACGATGAACTACACATTGTGAACTGCTATATATCATATTGTATACATTGCCGACTGCTATGCTTGTGTCGGCTTACATTAACAGTCTCTATGTTAATGTAAGCGACTGTTGTTAACAGTCGCTTACATTAACATAGCGACTATACTTATTATTATATGCACTGTTTCATTGTTTATGATATGCGCTGTTTCATTTGTGAGGGTCACGATCCTTTGGATGTGACTGCTTACTAATATATATATATTGTGTGCAGTGAGGGTTCGAACACAATCAATTACAACGTGCATTGCTTGTCTCCCCTCACTACATACAATAATATATGCATTCAAATTAAATCAAAGATACTCATATATATATCAGCATTAAAGTAAATAACATTACTGAATATATTAACAGTGAATATATTCCCAAAGATCTGATTTCCTAACAATAAGACAATTTTCTGAAAGAATAGATATATTCCTTAGTTGCTTTTCCTTAAGGTAGGTTATGAAGGAAGTCAAGGCAGGGGCATTATAGGATATTCTAAAACATAATGGAAATTTCCCATAACTGATAGGGTGTTTCCCCCATTAGTCTGGCAGATACTTGGGGTAGGTCCCCATGCAGCTGCTAAGCTTATTTTGGCTAGCAGCTGCTGCTCAACATTTTTAGCAGTAATTAGCGGAGCTAGTGGCCCCATGGAAGCTGTAATGTCCCCTGGTATTTTGCCAGTTTACATAAGTCTATCTTAACTATACAAAAATTGCCTAAGTTACATTTATATTAATTGCACGAAAATTATATATATATTAAACAAGATAACCTACTAACCTTATTATTACTCTAATCTAAGAATGATTCTTGGCATAATCAGGTTGCTTGGACACCAATCCTCAATAGGTTCTCCCTCAAAGTTTACAAATCACGCTCTTAAGCCTTTCTTGGTTCGACACCCTCAAGGCACTCGGGGTCGCCGATCCCCACCCTATCTTGGGACAACCTATTGGCTGGAGTTTACTCTAGCCTCTCCCTGAACATGCCTTTGACCTCCTTCTTAGATATTAGAATTAATAATGACCTTAGCCTGTACATCTGATGTTTGTTTTATTATAAGGAATTTTAGATTGATACATATATATACCTTCTACAGTCGCATACCAATATGGTCGGTCATTCTTCTCTAGTTCTATTATGAGTTTGGCGGATAACAGTGGCTGAGATGTCACTTTCGTGCTCCACCAATTTCGTAAGTACTACTTAAATGATTTTTTTTATTGAACTGCTCCCGACATGTATTTAGAATTTTAGATAATACGTATGTGATGATTCCCTTCCGAGCAAACTATATTAATCTTTTATCAAATTCTTATCTTCCTTTTATTTTTCCGTGATTTCCAAACTGACAGCGAATGCTATTTATATTATCCGGTCGGAACGATAAGTCACATGTTAGGGTCGTGACCTCTTAATCGCACCGTTTCTTAGTTTAAGGTGTGCATGCTTAATATGTTCGTTTTGCCCAGTCTTGACTGCGATTATCTTGTGCCGCTTCCAGTCGTAATTGGCGTCTTAGTTAATGATTTAATAGTTTAGATTATTTATCTATTAACTAACATATTCATTAACTTAATTACTTAATTATACATTGAGTAATTTAACTTATTATTTAGTGATTAATATATTTAATAAATTTAATAATAATTTATCAAACTATATTATTATTAAATACATTGAGTAATTTAACTTATTATTTAGTGATTAATAATTTTAATAATAATCTAATCAAATTATATTATTATTAAATACAATTATAGGACTATCACAGTCCGCCCCTCCTAAATTTGCTTGTCCTCAAGCAATTTAAGATTTGGGTGTTCAAAAATTTCTGCTCCTTCCCAAGTTGCATCTGGCAATCCTTTCCATTTAATCAGATATTCTGAAAATGATCTTATTTCTCAACTTCTTTTCCCTCATGTTGAGGACTCTTTCTGGTTCTAAGATGAGTTTCCCTTCATTGTCGAGTGGGGGTAGTTCTTCACAAGGCGTGATCTGTTGTCCGAGAACCTTCTTTAGTCGTAATACATGGAAAACATTATGGATTCTACTATTTTCTGGTAACTCTAATTCATAGGCTACCTCACCAATTTTCCTTAAAACTTTGTAGGGTCCGTAAAATCTTGGTTTTAGTTTCTCTGCTCCGCTGGTTTTGACAGATCCTTGTTTATAGGGTTGTAATCTCAAGAAAACCCAATCCCTGACCTCAAATGCTCGCTCAATCCGGTTACGGTTGGCATACATCTTTTGTTGATTCTATGCATGGTGAAGGTTATCTTTGAGTACTCTTATAATATATATATATATATTGTTGTGCAAAATCACTAGCTCCTAGTACCCTACTTTCTGGAAGGATTAGATTTCCAAAAGAAGTAGCTTCGTAACTATATAATGCCTTGAATGGACTCATTCTAATAGATATATGATGTGTAGTGTTGTAGCAGCATTCACCAAGGTGTAGCCATTTTACCCATGCATTTTGTTGTCTTGTAACATAGTTTCTTAAGTATCCTTCTATCCATTTATTAACAATTTTTGTTTGTCCATCAGTTTGAGGATGATAACTTGTGCTAGGTGTTAATTCAGTACCTGCTAAATGACAGAGTTCTTGCCAAAACATGCTTAAAAATCGGTTATCTCTAGGCTAACAATGTTCTTAGGTAATCCATGTAATCAGAATACTTCTTTGAAGAAGATTCTGCAATTTGAGGTGCTCTATATTCTGTGGAAATAGCCATGAAGTGTGCATATTTGGTTAAGCAATCCACTACTACATATATACAATCTTTCTCTTGTACTTTAGGGAGGCCCACTATAAAATCCATGGAAATACTTTCCCACTTTTTATTTGGTATTGATAAGGGTTGAAGCAGCCCAGCAGGATGTGTCTGTTCCACCTTATTTCTTTGGCATGCCATACATTCTTGAACATGCTTAAGTATGTCTTTCTTGAGTCCCTTCCAAGAGTATTTTTCCCTTACCTGTTTGTAAGTTTTGTAGTACCCTGGATGTCCTGCTAAGGCGGTGTCGTGAAATTCTTTAATGATCGTTGTCTTCATCTTCGAGCCTGGAATGAGGTATATTCTATCTTTATACAGGATAATTCCTTCCACTACTTTATAATTTTCCAATTGTATGTTACCTTCCATGATATCGTTGGCATGTACATCTTTGGCATACTCTGCAGTGATGGAATGTTTCCAATCAGTTGTGATATTTGTTATGGCACATAAGTAGGGTCTTCTAGATAGTGCATCTGCCACAACATTATTCTTCCCTTTCACATACTCTATGTCGAAATTGTAAGCTTGTAACTTGCTTACCCATTTTTGCTGCTGATCATTGAGGTCCTTTTGTTTTAGGAAGAATTGCAGGCTATTGTGATCTATTTTAACCATGAATTTCCTGCAGACCAGGTATTGTCTAAATTTTGCTGGGGCATGCATGATTGCTAGCATCTCTTTATCATAGATAGAATAAGTTTTTTCGGTAGAATGGGGCTTCCTACTTTCAAAAGTGATCGGGTGTTTATTTTGCATGAGAACTGTACCTATGCCTTCTCTCGAGGCATCACACTGTAGCTCGAATGGTAGTGCAAAATTGGGTACGGCTAGTACAGGACATGAACTCATTGTCCTTTTGAGGGTTTCAAAAGCTTGTTGGGCTTGTTCGTTCCATCCAAAAACTCCCTCCTTGGTCAAATCTGTAAGGGGTGCTGCTATCTTGGAGAATCCTTTTACAAATCTCCTATAGTAACTGTAGAGTCCTACAAAGCCTCTTAATTGGGTCAACATTCTAGGTTTAGGCCATTCCTTAATAGCTTTGATGTTTTCTTCATCAACACTTACCCCTTGTTCATTGATCTTGCAACCCAAATATAGGATCTCTTTTAATCCAAACTCACATTTGGAAGCTTCGGCATAAAGAGACTCTTGTTCAAGAATTTCAAGTACCACATCAACGTGCTTAAGATGATCCTCCCAAGTTTTACTGTATATGGGGATATCATCAAAGAATATCAATAGAAATTTCCTAAGTTGTTTCCTGAAAGTGTGATTCATACAGGATTGGAATGTAGTGGGAGCATTGGTTAGCCCAAAGGGTAGGACTAAGAATTCGAAGTATCTGTAGTGGCATCTATATGCCGTTTTTGGAATGTCTACTTCCCTCATCCTTATTTGGTGATACCCTGACCTTAAATCAATCTTTGAAAAATACTTGGCTCCATGAAGCTCATCGATAAGCTCGTCCACTCTAGGAATGGGATATCGGTTCTTGATTGTCTTTTTGTTCAGTGCCCTATAATCGATACACATTCTCATTGTTTCGTCTTTCTTTTTAACTAGTACCACCGATGATGCGAAAGGGCTAGAACTTGGTTGAATGTGGCCCATCTCTAAAAGCCCATCTATAGTTTTTTCTATCTCCTCTTTGAATTTCTGTAGGTGTCGGTATGGGGTGGTGATTACTAGTTGTGCTCCTTTTTCTAATTCTATTATGTGTTCAAACCCTCTTTTGGGAGGTAGTCCTGGAGGGATATCATTGAAAACTTTCTTGTGCTTCCTTAAGATGGGTTTTATATCAATGTGAATGGCCTCCTCTTGTGGAGAAGACTTGTCAAGGATCATGCATTGTGCTGCCCATTCCCCTTGACCCTTTCTATTAGGTATCCCTTTCAATGTTACTTCTTCCCCTTTGTGTTGAAAACAAATGGTTAAATTTGGTAGATCAAATATGAAGCATCCTAATGAATATATCCAAGGGGTGTCCAATATTATGTCTGAATCTACCGGTACCACATAAAAATCTTCCTTAATAGGATGTGCTCCCACCAATATTTCTAGTTCAGGTACTTTCCTTGTGCATTTGACCAAGTCTCCCGTTGCAGTTGCTGCTGAAAACCCTTTAAAATCTTTGGTCTTCAATTTCCTTTTTGCTACCAAGTTCTCACTTATGAAATTATGAGAGGCTCCGCTATCTACCAAAGTAATAACTTTTTGTCCTTGTAGGATGCCTTTAATACGGAGGGGAAGATGTTTGGAGTTTTGTGTAGTGATAGTGGCTAGGGTTACTTCGTCATCATTATCAAACTTGGCCTTCTTGTTGGGTTGCTCTTCGTCTTGGGACATTGCTTCTATTTGGTGGACTTGGCCTTTACATTTGTGGCCACGTTCCCATCTTTCCTTACATCTGAAGCATAGTTTCTTATCTAATCTTTTTTTGTGACAACGGTGACCCCTCTCCTAGGGTTCTTGGCATGTGAAACATAGATTTTTCTTTTTTAATTCCTCCACGGATAGATTGTTCCTGCGGTGGTGGTCCCTTTTTTGGAACATTTTAGTTTGATCATATGGAACCTTGTTATGTGGGGATGAAGTTTCTATATTTAGAGTTGTTTCTATTGCATCATCCAAGGTGGTGGGTTTGAAGGCTGCCACCAATCCTTTTATTGATTCCTTTAATCCATCTATGAATAGGAAGGTCAATTTTTCTTCATCCAGTCCAATGACTCCTATTGATATCCTCTGGAGCCTGCAAATGTACTCATCTACCAACCCTGTTTGTTTTTGCTGAGTTAATTCTTTAAAATCTTTTTGGGGATGGTTATGGTCGAATCGTTTAATCAGTTTCTATGAGAATTCTTTGTAAGAGGTTATGTTATCATATCCTTGGGTGCATACCCCATGGTGCCACCAATCAAGGGCTGCATCTTCCAAGTGTAGGATAGCAAATTGAATTGCATCTTCCTCCGTCATGGGATCGAGGATCAAGTAAGTATTCAGCTTTAGTAACCATCCATGAGCTGTAATTTTGCCTGATCCCTCAAAGTTTGGGAGGGTGACCTTATTTTCCTTGTATTTCAATTCCCTATTAGGTTGTTCTCTTTCTCTCCTAGTTTCCGATCTTTTTGCTTCGCATTAGTCTCTAAAAGATATGCTCCTCCTTATTTCAGGACTTAACTTTGACTAAGCCTCCGCTAATTCTTCTATGTTGCTATGGGGCTGATTGTTTCCCTCTTCTTCCCTTATGGCATTGCTTCGGGGTAGGAAAGACGAGTTTTTAGGTGTGGATGTTCTACTATTATTTTCCGAATGGTTTGTATTAACATCTCTCCCATTAGGCTGTGGTCGAAGGTCGTTGATGGAAGTGTTCATGTTCTTCAAAGCTTCCATAAGGACTTGGGCCCTTTCATTTTGTTCCATTAGTGTTTTAGTTGTTATTTCCATAAGGGCCCGTTTGGTGCATGGAATATGAGCTCTACTTCTGGAATTAGATTTTCGGATAATTTAATTCCATGTTTGTGTCCATCCAAAAAAATAGGAATTGGAATTTCGAAATTCCATTTTGACCCACAAAATGAGCATTTCATCTTCCACTTGAAAAGGTGGAATTGGAATTTGACCACCAAATTCCACTTTTCAAATTCCTATTTTAAAACTCTGTCGGGTCCGTGCGCAAGGTAAAATTGTTTTTTCACGTCCACGGGGCATTTTCACTGTTGACGCGTTTTCACGGTTCGCAGTCTGCTCTCTTTCCTCTGGCATTTTTTTGTGGGAGCTTCCTCTCTACAATCTTTCCTCTTGCATTTGAGCCACAGAAGACTGCTTCTTCACAGCTTGGGAAGCCTTGGAAACACAAGTTGAAGCAGCTCTTTTCAACTGTTGAACCAATGAAATAGCAGAACGGCCATTTCCTTTCATATTAACAGACATCGCCGAAGCTGTGGAATAAGACCTTCTCGGGGGCCCAAAATTTGCCTTCTTCATTGGACTAACAAAAACAATCGAAGTTGTGGAATAGGTCCACTAATTGCCCACTAATTGCCTTACATTTTGCCGAGGTCATCGAAGCCACAGAAGACTGCTTCAGAGTAGATGATGACTGTGCAAAAGCAATCTTTGAGACATTCATGTTGGCACGCTGTTTCGTTGATAGGATTTATGTTTAGATAATCGTTTTCCCACAAGTCAAAACTCCCAATATATTGCATTTCTGCGGTTGATCCGCACTTGTTGAGCCGCTATGAGGTGTTTTGGGTGCATCCGTTGGAGGCATTTTTGGCGCGTTTGTCTGGTAATCCTTCGTTTGAATCTGCTAAAAAGACCTTCAACAAATGTGTTTCCGATACAAGATATTCATTGTTTCTAAATCTCTGTTATCTTGCAATTTGCTTGCCATGTTTTGATAGTTAATAAAGTCAATCTCAAAATGCCTGTGGAGATACAAACACAAGCCCCGCAAACCCTTAAAAATGAGTACATTCTTTGTCCAGATAGCTGAATTTGTAATAAACTCGTGATGAATACAGCTTTTTGCTCTTGCAATTGGATTTATTCAGTGCATATTCCAATTTCAGATTGTGGCACCCAAACGCGAAAAATACATCTTCTCAGTCATCTTCCGGGTGAACCAAACAGTTCCAACATATTCCGGAAATCATTTTGAGGATATGTATCTTCCGGAATTGCAGCATATTCCAGAATTGACTATATCCAGCATTCCATATTCCATGCACCAAACGGGCCCTAAATGATCTCATTTCCTCACCAATTATTTCCTCCATTATATTGTTTACTCTTGGGTTAGGTTTTACTACCTTCCTTCTATTCCTTTCTAACGCCCTTTGAGCTCTTTGGCTAATTTGCATGTATTATTATCCACAGGGGGGCAGGAAAAAGTGCTCTGATACCAATTGTAATGTCCCCTGGTATTTTGCTAGTTTACATAAGTCTATCTTAACTATACAAAAATTGCCTAAGTTACATTTATATTGATTGCATGAAAAATATATATATATTTAACAAGATAACCCTGCTAACCTTATTATTACTCTAATCTAAGAATGATTCTTGGCATAATCAGGTTGCTTGGACACCAATCCTCAATAGGTTCTCCCTCAAAGTTTACAGATCACGCCCTTAAGCCTTTCTTGGTTCGAAGCCCTCAAGGCGCTCAGGGTCGCTGATCCCCACCCTATCTTGGGACAACCTTATGGCTGGAGTTTACTCTAGCCTCTCCCTAAACATGTCTTTGACCTCCTTCTTAGATATTAGAATTAATAATGAGCTTAGCCTGTACATCTGATGTTTGTGTTATTGCAAGGAATTTCAGATTGATACATATATATACCTTCTACAGTCGCATACCAATATGGTCGGTCATTCTGATTTGGTTCTATTCTAAGTTTGGTGGATAACAGTGACTGAGATGTCACTTCCGTGCTCCACCAATTTCGTAAGTACTACTTAAATGATTTTTTTTATTGAACTGCTACCGACATGTATTTAGATAATACGTATGTGATGATTCCCTTCCGGGCAGACTATATTAATCTTTTATCAAATTCTTATCTTCCTTTTTTTTTCCATGATTTCCAAACTGACAGCGAATGCTATTTATATTATCCGGTTGGAGCGATAAGTCGCATGTTAGGGTCGTGACACCTTAATCGCACCGTTTCTTAATTTAAGGTGTGCGTGCTTAATATGTTCATTTTGCCCTGTCTTGACCGTGATTATCTTGTGCCACTTCCAGTCGTAATTGACGTCTTAGTTAATGATTTAATACTTTAGATTATTTATCTATTAACTAACATATTCATTAACTTAATTACTTAATTATACATTGAGTAATTTAACTTATTATTTTAATATTTAGTGATTAATATATTTAATAAATTTAATACTAATTTATCAAATTATATTATTATTAAATGCATTGAGTACTTTAACTTATTATTTAGTGATTAATAATTTTAATAATAATTTAATAAAATTATATTATTATTAAATACAATTATAGGACTATCGCAGAAGCAAAATTAGCTGCTTATTTTTCAGCACTACTCTTAAATGGTATTTTAAAATGAAAGTTTGAATAATGTTTGTTGCAAATAAAATTTGGAAGCAAAATTTTAGGCAAATAAAAAGGGAAGGGAAAAAAATGGTGAAGGCATGTCATTTTTTCAATAAGCAGTTGTTGCTTATTTCCAGCCCCCTTTTTTTTCAAAGCTTATTTTCAGTTTTAAAGCAGCTGCTGGTCCACTATAATAGGAAAATATTCCAATTTATCCTTTCCCCTTGATTTAAAAGTTACATAGGAACACTCCCACTGCTTAAATTTAAGCAGAAATTGTGCATAAGTAGCCACATGGGGATATGCGGTTACATTTATTCTTCTGTTTCCTGTCTATTTTTTATTGCCACTTTTTGGCTGCTGTAAATGGGTGATGTTTTGCAGGGAAGTCGGGTTTTTGGGGTTTTACATATTTAGGCAAATTCCATTTTTGGGGTGGAAGTGAGTGTTGTAGCTGTTTAAAAGACAAGTTTTCTGGATGGGATTATGGAATCAATCTCTGTGCTGCATTTATTTTTCTTTTCAAAGGTTAATGGAAGATCCAGGTTGCAGATTCTTCTATTGTTTTGATTCTTTCTTGTTTGTACCATAGCTGAACAGCGGTACTAAATTCATTTGTCTTTATTTTATGTCTTTATATTTCTGTTAGTGAGAACTGTTGTAGGTGCAAAGGTGATATCTGCATCATAAGCTAATTTGGACAATTATAATTCCCTCTGGATCAGTCTTTAGAGCAAAATACTTGGACGGGAATGAACCAGAAAGCATTTTTACTACTAAAGATACCCTCTGGGGGTCTGTTATATGGAACAGCATCAGAAGGATTAGGAATTTAATGTCTTGCTTCCTCAATTAGAGTGTTTGAAGAGATTCAATCATAAATATCTATAAAGATATGTGGCTTAAAAACGAGCCTCTTGATTTCAAGGTCCACTTAAAAGATCTTCAATTCTTTCTCCACACAACTCAAGAAGAATCTGTAGAAAACTGCTAGATTTGGGAGGAAGAAAATGGTAGAATCGTTAAAAGATGAAAACGTTTTGTTGTCCTGCTCAAGCTTTGCTAGGCATGGGCTGTCCTCAATTCTCTCCAGCTCAAATTAAGATTAATGGCTTCTAGAGGAGAGAGGACAAACCAAGATGGAATCTCTCTTCTTTTGGAGAATACACTGTTAAATCAGCCTTATCTGCTTCACTGGTGAAGAAATCAACACAACTTATCTGGTAGTATGGACAACAGTTTGGAACTCTAATACTTGACAAAAAGCTTCTTTTTTCCTCTAGCCAGTTGTTCATTGTAAATTTCTATCAGAAAAACCATAAAAAGAGGGGCTCGCCTAAAATCCTAAAATGTATTGTGTTATAACACAGACGAAACTGGCACATGCCTTCATTTTCCCTTTGCCTTCAAGTTATGGAGAAAGATAATGGAAAATTTTGAAATCTCCTGGAGTATACCTGTCTCTTGAATCATTATTGGTCAAATGGAAAACTCCCTTCAAGGGAAAGGACCTTCTGTTCCTATGGAATTTGATCCCAGTCATGCTTGTCTGGAGCATTGGCTCAAAACAAAAACTAGGATCTTTAGGAAAATCACTTCCAATGAAGAAAAAGATTGGAGCAAGTTTGAGGTTGACCTTGCAAAACTCTGCAAAGTGCAGTTTCCCCACTTTCAGCCCTTAGCACATGAAATTGAAATTTTATATTCTCAGCAGGCCATCAGATCTGTGGACAAAAATCAGCTTAGCCCTAAAAGAAAACAGAACTGGTGAGAAGACTAAGGATTTCTCATAGATATTAGTGTCATAACCCCAAACGTATAAATTGGAATCTATGTCCATATAAATAATGCTAGGGTGATGTAATTTAAGAAGGTTATAATATATTTGAAGTGGGTCGGCCTTCATCTAGTCTTGGTGCTCAATATTTCAAATTATTATTGTTTTATGTGGCCAACCTCCCTTGAGAAGCCCTTCCCTATCATGTGAAGAGGCACGATTATATGTGTGTGTGTGTGTGTGTGTCCCCTTTTTCACTACTATAATAATATTATTCCAATATTCCCTAGAATCCCTACTTACCATGTCAAATAGATAGGAATCAAGCAAGTAATGGAAGATAAATATGAAATCTGATCTATATATATATATATATATATAGATACATAGATATGTTCAATGGACAATGTCTGATATACTATTATGATGCTCACTGTAACGTATTTTGATGCAAACTGAAATTAACTTATGATGGTAATGTCTGTTATATAATTGTAAAACTGATAATGGGAATTGCAATATCTGATATGCAGTTGTGGATCATAAAATGGCAAATACCTCTTAACGATCATGCAAACAATCATTGTATATATATGTTGCTGTTTTTGATAAAGCACTGAATATATGCAAAGTCTGAAGTAATATCACTACAGCGATATGGTTGCCGTCTCTGATATGTGACTATGTTCTTGCAACAAGAATGTTGGTTGTCTGATGTAACAATAAATATATGCACTCTGAAGATGCCGTCTTTGAATAAGGCTTTATGATCTTGCACCAAAGATGCCGTAAGGCAATGCGCTCTAAGCAAAGCAATCCGTAAAGAGTGGAAAAAAGTAATATATAAAATATCCGATGATCATCTATGGAGTGAGTTTGAACTCTGTCTTATATCTTGCAATATCGAATGGATTGCATCTCTTAATTATTGAAGAGATGTACCTTTCCAAATCATACCACTTCAAGCATAAATTGGTATGTTATGCAAAGTATGTAATGTCCCCTCCTTAGGTAGGTTAGTTGGCAGATGAGATTGGCCTATCAATTGGTTCCCGTAAGCCAACGTAGGGCACCCGTTTTTAGGGGCTTTATGGAGACATAACAGGGCTTTGTGAGCTAGTTTGGCTAGCTTTGGGCAGTCTCCTAGATTTTAGGAGGAATTCATACTTTTTAGGGATGGACTGGGAGTTGGCAAGGACACACCAAGAGACCTCCGGGATCAGCCTGGAGACTTCTGGCATAGTTCCTATTTTTTAGGAGAGTTCCTAAATTTTAGGAAGGGACTGTCAGTTAGCTCGCAGTGGTTAGAATTTAGAAAACATCAGTGGACAGGGGGCATCAAACATAACTCAATCAGAGTCCAGATGAGTGAGCTACGAATAAATTGAAAATAATTTAATTATTTCCTTAGTTAGACTTAACTAGCAATTGCACCTTTGAGGGGTGCAATAGTTACGCCGATGGATTTCTATCCCTCTATGTTTCTATATCCATATGTTTCTCTCTAACTCACACACACTCTTTATCTACCTCTCTATCCCTACCTTTACATCCTTACTCACACACATAGACACTCCTTTTTCCCTCTCTATCTCTATCTTATCTTATTTCACCTCTCTCTCTCTCTCTCTCTCTCACCCAGTATCCCCCTGTTTCTCCCCTTATCTCTCCCTATATCTCCATATCCATCGACCTATCATATCCTAGATGAAATGGGCAGCATAGCTTTTTAAAATAAATAATTCAAAATTGGCTCAATAGCTACAAGGGTCCAGATTTGTAAAGGGAAAATCCAATACCCTCCCTTCAATAATCTAAATGTTCTAATGAAAAAATCAAATCAATCATTGGCCTTTATAAGACTAATGCCACATACATTTGATAGCTTTACTTGTGTGTCTTTATTATTATTAGGGTGACCTATTGATTATGAAATGCTTTTGATTTTCTTCTTTTAATGCTAATCAGTTTCTTCTTTTAGTCGTGTGCATTATCATGCATCAAATAGGCTCAATGTTTTGTTGGTGAGTATGGTAGAGACAAACATGTTTTATATAGAAAGAATTATCTCATGGGATTCATGAAACAAGAATACATTATTCATGTTCAATGAAGAAACTTTCAAGATTTATTGTGTTTATTTACATAGAAAAGTATCCTCAAACACCTATTGTTGATGAAGTAAAAGGCAAATGAAAAGTCAACAAACAAAAATAGGATATAGTTAAAGTTGGGGAAACATAAGTTTAGGGTTAAGAAAAGGAAATTAAAGGTTAGTTCTTTTAATTATTGATAAGGTAATGATTACCAACACATTATCAAAATAGTTTGCAATCTTAAATTACTTAAATTGTTAGTTGTGTCTATATTAGTGAGTGTTAAAGATATTTTAAAATATGATTAAATAGAAGACTTGAGTTCGCACATGGATAATAGTAAAAAATTATTTAATTATTGATAAACAAGCTCTCTTCTAAGCAAGTAAAACCCTGGTATGTCCACCATCGTGGAAACATCTGATTCTATTAGATCAAGGTGTGGTCGCAGCAGCACTGATTGCTTCTGGAGGAGGAGAGGGGCCGTCAAAATGAGGACCGCGGGAGAGTAAGGCACAGGTATTGGTGATTGTTCTCCTCACACATGAACAACACTGAATATGGGGAAAATCACTGCCAAAATAACTAGCACAAACAACAGTACGACCACATTTTTCTTCCTCTCCATCTCTAACTCCAAAAAAGTATAACATAAAAAGTGTTAAATATATTGGTGCTATATATTGCATGCATTTCCTTGTCCTGGACTGCAAAGCACAAATGAGGAGTCGTATCAGAAACTGGAAATACTGGAAAGTGCGCCACAAAATCTGTTCTTCATTCTGCACAGTCGATTGCAATCTATACTACAATCTACAAGCAAATTGGAGAGGAATTAAACATAAGGGAAATCATATAATAACAATACACGAACATTAGACATTATACATTTATAAACTGGAGTGACAATGCAGCTGGGCTTCAAAGAAAAGGTGGTCATGTTTTAAGATGTTGCTGTTACATTTTCAGGAAGCGTATTTGCTAAAACGACATTTGAAACCTTTATACTAAATACATAGAATAGGTTCAAAGTATGATTCAACTTCTTTTATCCCCATTTTTACTCCTTGCCTGTGTAGAAGCTGGGGATGAGTAAGGACATCTATTAAAGCATAGAGGGAAGATATGGGCCAGATATGGTCATTGGTGATGCTTTGATATCCACGTATGCAAAATGTGGAAGCATATAGTTCCACAACCCTTGCATCCATCCTCACTGCCTGTGTTCAGTGAATGAGACCATGGGATAGGTTTGTTGAGAAGGCTTTTGAAGACTTTGAGCTAATACAATTTGCAGAATACAATTACAATCTCCACAACCTTTTTTGGTAGTATTTCTTGGTGTACATGGAGATTCAGAGAAGAGTATGGAAATTCGTCAAAGCATATTTGGAAGGGGTTTAATAAAATGGTCTTAGAAACTATCAGCTGAATCCAGTGGCAGGGTGTAAGGCCAAATTCCATAATGCAAAATATCACTAGGCTCGACATGTAAAGTATTGTTCATACAAAATATTGTGCTTGCATACAATTGACAGCATGTAGGCTCGACATGTAAAGTATTGTTCATACAAAATAAGATTTATAAACTCGCAGGAAGGCTCGCTTAATAGTGCACTGATAAGCAGTCCATCCAGATGGCCACAATCGAAAATTCCAAATTGAGCGACCCATGTAAATGCATCTCCACAAATTTTTTGTTTGGAACACAGTATTTTCAAATATCTTCGTTTCAAGTCCGAAAAAATGGTGCCAAGTGTCAAATCATGCATGTGACAGATTATTCGTACATTGAATGGTTATTAATTCATTAATGGCACAATAACCCTTCCATCCCTTATTCCAATTTTGATAAGTAATGGAAACGAATTCCTCGGCCTCTCCGGTAATCAACATTCAGCAACTGATTTTCTCAGCAATAGTCCCTTTTTGGCCGACATATGGAAAATTTTCTGTATCAGACATTTCCGGTAGGATTTTTCAATGGGCGATGCCCACAATAAAAAGCCTATCGGCTTAATAAATTAGTAATCAAAAGTGATTATTATAATCACTTTATGATATAATAATTTATTAGAATAATGGACCCAAGTCCCTAGGTAATGAAGTAAGTGATAACTTAATAAAGGGGCCACATTACATGATCAATAATAGACCCTCCTTATGGATTGATTCCTAGGAAGGGAATTAAATAAAATAAAACATTATTTTATGATTGTTTAAAAAGTGGAGAAACCCTAGATACCATTCGAATGGGTTTGGAGGGAAAAGGAAATGAGTAAAAAGAAAGAGGGGCGGCCATTTTGAGCATAAGGGAATTCATTTTTAACATGACAAAATTGGAGACGGAGCTCTGAGTATGGAGTTTCAGCTTTCCAGGGTCATCTGAGAATGAAATCTCTCAGGAGACAGTAGACTTGCAAGTGTGAGAGACCACCTAAGGGTCTTAATTGGCATTGAACAACATTGTCCTTTATTTGGCATCAGAATTTTTAAAGCAGTTGATTAGATCATATTGGTAGAAGGCTGAATTGGTCCACTATAATTGCAGATCCAGAGGTTGGCAGATTTAAACAGTCATCATCAAGACTCTATGGCCGCCGTACATCCTCCTGGCAGCCCCATTTCTACCAGCAGTGCAGACTCAGTGTGAAAATTATCATAGCAGACCTGTATTCAGGTATTTGGTGCAGCAAATAGAAATTTTTGGCACTACAAGGGCAAACAGTGAATTAGCAACAAGGAAACCATCAGATTGGTGAGCCGTACAGCCCAGAATTGGACTACAAAGTACAAACCCTCCACAACTGGATGGCATTGTACAGCAGCAGCTAGTATCAGTAAATTCTGAGTTCTTACATCTGCATCAGCATCTTGGTTACAGCATAGGAGAAATCAAGGAATATTAATCAAACACCAAATCCATTTGTAGTCCAAGAAAGTAGATCTAGATATGTACAGATCAGGCCTGGTACAATCTGATCAGAATTTATAAATAAATTAAAATCAGTTTTTGGTTCATAATTTTGTTTCTTGTCTTTGCATTAAGTTACATTTTGTAGTTAGTACTTTCAGCGTTGTTTATTTCCAAGCATTTGCATTAACTATTCAAAACCCAAAAAAAAACTCCAAAAATTCCAAAAAATTGGCAAAAGACAAAAACAACAATAAAAATCAGTATTCCTACAAAATCTAGACTTAGCCAAATTTCGCATTCCGAGGGTGCCCACTATAGTGGTGTCAAAGCTCAAGACAATTCCTGCCATCCTGTGAACAACATACAGTTTTGGATGAGTGATCAGCATTTTCTAACTTATACCAAGAGAGGGATTCACAGATCAGTAGAGTTAGTGATACTTAGGTAGACACCATGGCTGAGAGAGAGAAGGAAAAATCTAGGTCCCTTAGTCCCAAAGCTAAGATGGAGAGAAAATTTGACAGAAAATTTGACATTATAATGGATATGATGTCTCAGCTGTTGGGACAAATGGTTAGGCAGAATCTGTCACATGAAGAGAAGCCTCAGCATACCACTCATACAGGGGAGTCTAGCAGGCCACAAGGGGAGTGTACTACAGCATCCAGTTCAGTTCCAAGGCCCCTACAACCAGTTTTCACTCCATAAGAGGAGTCACCTACTCCACAAGTCTGTGGGCCTGAGTTACAGATTTCAGTGGCAGAGGAGATCCAGCGTCATTACATGCATAGAGTATATGACCCTACCACCTAAGGTCAGAGAGTTATTGACCCTTGATCAGTTCATTGGACAAAAGAGACTTAGATCAGGTCCAGCAGCACAGCAGATTACAGGGCCCCATAGGGTAACAAGGATTTCGAGCAAGTTGTGGGCAAGTTGACCTTGCCACATTTTGATGGAGGTGATAGATGTTCAACTCATGCTTGGGTACAGAAGTTGGATAATTACCTATCTTTCAAGCCTATGTCAGAGGAGGCAATTAGGTTCACCACTTTGCACTTAGATAGCGTGGCCCATTAGTGTTGGTACCACGGGTTGATTGCATTTGGGCATCACTACATTACCTCCTATGATGAGTTCACCAATAGACTCATCGAACGTTTTGATTGTAAGAAGCCAGAGATGTATTTCAAGGAGCTTGCACAGCTTAAGTAGTATGGGTCATTGGAGGCATACATATCTAAGTTCCAGAGGTTACTAGTGATGGTTTCAAATATTTCTAAGAGGAGGTTGACAGTTCTTTTTGTTGAGGAACTCTCAGATCCTTTGAGTAGTTGGGTTAGAGCATTTGACCCACCCACATTACAGCTTGTCATGAAGAAGGCTAGGAGTATGGAGCATGCTGATTCGAGGACCAAGTCTTCTTCCAAGCACTTCCCAAAAAATAAGGACAAGAAACCCTTTCATAAAACTTCAGAGCAGCCAAAGAAACCATTTCAAAAACCCAGTGATGAGTCCCTAATTGACTTGAGATACAAGAATTTGTGCTTTAAATGTAAGGAACCATGAGACCCTAAGCACAAGTGTACTTGAAAGGGGAAGGAAAACAAATTAGAATACCTTTCAGGAGATGATGCAAGTTCTGAAAATTCAAACAAAGTAGATGAGCATTGTGACAGTGAGGGAGAGAGTGCATCAGAAGGGTAAGTTAAGGAGCAGTAAGATGAGATACATGTAGCACGCCTTTCTAGCATTCAGAAAGAGGGATCATTCAGGATGAGAGGGATCTTAGCAGGGCGGAGAGTGATCACCTTGCTTGACACAGGTGCCACACATAACTTCATTGATGAAAGGCTCATGGCAACGCATCAAATTCAGACAGAAGAGTTTTTGAGATTCAGAGTGAGAGTGGCAGATGGATTTGTTCTCACTTGTACTAGCAGAAATCTCAACCTCCACTTGGAGATTGAATGATTATGAGTTTCGGGAAGATAATTATGTTGTGGATTTGGACAAGATGAATGGCATCCTAGGGATGACATGGTTTCATATGATTGAGGAGTTCTACCTCAATGTGTGCACGATGGAGATGAGGTTTGAGGTAGATGTGAGGAAACATGTATTGAGAGGTATGACAGATGGTAGTATTCACACGGTGCTCTCGAGGAGGATGGAGAGGTTGATTCAACATGAGTAGGTAGAGTGGGCAGAAGAAGGTTTTAATGCCTACCACAGTTGAGCAGTAGATGCGGGATTATCCTCAACAGATATAGGAGATATTGATTAAACACAGTAAGGTGTTTAGTGACACTCCAAGTAGACCATCGGATAGGGGTGTTAAGCACATAGTTGAGTTAAAAGGAGGGTGCAAAATTCGTCATCATCACCCCATACAGACACCCCAAGCAACTCAAGGACGAAATAGACATGACAATAAAGGAGTTGCTTGATATGGGGCATATCAGACCTAGTAAGAGCCCATTTGCATCTGTAGTTGTTTTAGGGATGGGACTCTATGCATGTGCATTGAGTTAGAGGAGGGTGCAAAATTCGTCATCATCACCCCATACAAACACCCCAAGTGACTCAAGGATGCAATAGAGAAGACAATAAAGGATTTGTTTGATATGGGGCATATCAGACCTAGTAAGAGCCCATTTGCATCCGCAGTTGTGTTAGGAATGGGACTCTATGCATGTGAATAGACTACTATGCTTTGAATAAGAAGACAATAAAGAACAAGTATCTCATACCCTACATAGATGAATTGATTGATGAGTTGCACAGGGCATGTAACTTCTCTAAGATCAACTTAAGGTCTAGTTACCATCAGATACAGATGGGAGAGGAGGATGTGGAGAAGATAGCATTCAGATGTCATCGTGGTCATTTTGAGTTCTAGGTTATGCCATTTGGCCTAACCAATGCACTAGCTACATTTCAATCTTGCATGAACAAGGTGTTTCAGCACCAGTTGCGGAGGTTTGTGTTGATCTTCTTCGATGACATCTTGGTATTCAGTCAGTCTTGAGGGGAGCATTTGAGAATTGAGACACTTGGAGGAGGTGTTACAACATTTTGGAGAGGGAGTCCTTGTATGCCAAGGAGTCCAACTGCGAGTTTGGGATGACAAAGCTGCTCTACCTAGGGCATATTATCAGTGCAGACAGAGTCAGGGAATCCGAGCTATTTTTGATTGGCTCCCACCCAAGAATCTCACGCAGCTTAAGGGATTTTTGGGGTTATATGGTTTCTACAAATGCTTTGTGAAGGGGTTTTCACAACAAGCAACACCCCTCACGAATTTGACGAAGAAAGGGTCTTTCATTTGGACTGAGGCACAATAGTGTTTTGATAAGTTCAAATAGTTGATGAGCTCGTGTCGAGTACTTGTATTACCGGATTTCACTAGGCCCTTTGAGTTACAATGTGATGCTTTAGGAGAGGGACTTGGTGCGATGTTGATGCAAGACAAGCACCCCATAGCATTCGAGAGTCAGAAGTTGGGGGCCCAGAGAGGAGTTACAACATTTATGATAAAGAAATGTTAGCCATCATGCATGTGCTGGCTAAGTTCAGGAAGCACCTTGTAGGCAACAAATTTGTAGTAAAAACATATCATAACAGCCTAAAACATTTCCTTACTCAGCAGGATCTTAACAATTATCAACTAAAATGGGCCAATAAGCTCTAGGCTTACGATTTTGATATTCCATATATGAAGGGAAGAAGAATATTGTTGCTGATGTATTATCAAAGAGACCCCACTTGTGCTCTATTGATGAGATTGCAGATGATTGGCAAGGTTTGATTTCTGCCAAGTATGCTAAGGACTCATGGGCTACTGGTGTTATTGATGGGACAATGCAAGATGACAGATATACAGTTGTAAATGATCTCATCATTTACAAGGGACGGATTCTTTTGATACTAGGGTCAGAGATGAAGAGACAAGTACTGCATGCTTTCCATGATGCGTCTATGGCCAAACATCCTAGATGCTTTAAGACATACTGACAGATATGAGAGAGATTCACTTGGAAAGGGCTTAAGTCAAAGCTCCTCAAATATGTTCGTAAATGCCCTACCTGCCAACAGAGTAAAAAGGAGCACAATTTTCCGGCGGGACTACTGCAGCCTTCACCCATTCCAAGTAGGAAGTGGGAGTGTATCTCGATGGACTTCATTACGAGCTTTCCCAAAGCCTAAGGTAGAGATTGTATCTATGTGGTGGTAGATAAACTTACTAAATTTGCCCATTTTTTTTCGATCACCACTACATACACAGCAGTACATGTGGCAGATTTGTTTTTTCCAGGAGATATTCAGACTTCATGGATTGCCAAGGAGCATAGTCATTGTCAAGGACAGCAAATTCATGAGTCATTTTTGGCAGGAGGGTTTAGGCTCAGCGACACTGAGCTCACTTCGAGCACTGGCTACCACCCCCAAACAGATGGTCAATCAGAGGTTGTTAATAAATGGGTGGAGGGATACCTATGGAACTGCATATCAAGGCAGCGAAAGGCATGGTCAGGTGTTTATATCTGTGTGAATACTGCTACAACACGACCTACCACATGTCCATCCAAATGTCACCCTCCTTGGCATTGTACGGTTATGATGCACCTAGTTTTCTGGATTTATTTTTTGGTGACAACAGAGTACCTAGTGCCAAGGAACTCTTGCAAGACAGCCAGGATATCATGAGGGCCTTGAAGGAGAACATCCAAAAAGCTCAGAATCAACTAAAACAGTATGTCAATCAGCATAGGGTTGAGTGTTTATTTGAGGTGGGTGATATGGTATATCTTATGCTACAACCCTACAGACAGTCCACTCTCAGGAAGAGTGGACCCAAGAAGCTTAACCCACGTTACTATGGACCATTCAGGGTTATTAGGCAGATTGGTGAGGTGGCTTACGAGTTGGAGTTACCAACTACCAAGTACATAACATCTTCCATGTGACTTGGCTTAAGAAGGCAATTAGTCATAATGTGATACCTTCTACAGTGCTACCACTCCTTGATGAGAGGAATTTAATTTCGGTCCCTAAGGCTATATTGGATACACGCGAGAGGACACTGAAGAGGAGAGTTATCAAGGAATATCTGGTTAAGTGGAAGGATTTATTGGTGGAGGACGTTACATGGGAGAGTGAGCACATATTGTAGCACGTGAACTTGAGGTTGTTTGAGGACAAGAAATCTCAGGGAGGGCGGACTGTAATGTCCTCTCCTTAGGCTAGTCAGTTGATAGATGAAATTGGCCTATTAGTTGGTTCCCGTAGGCCTGCAAATTGTACAGGGGACCCTTTCAAAGGCTTATGGAGACACATCAGGGCTTTGTGAGCCAGTTTAACCAGCTTTGAGCAGTCTTCTAGGTTTAAGGAGGAATCCCTATTTTTTAGCGATAGACTGAGAGTTGGCAGGGACACACTAGGAGACCTTTGGGATCAGCTTGGAAACTTCTCGCACAATTCCTATTTTTTAGGAGAGTTCCTAAATTTTAGAAAGGGACTGTCAATTAGCTTGCAGTGGTCAAACAACATCAATAGACAAGGGGCATCAAATAGAACTCAGATAAAGGTCCAGATGAGCGAGCTACGAATAATTTGGAAATAATTTAATTATTTCCTAAGTTGGACTTAATAAATTAATTAAAAAAGTGATTATTATAATCACTTTATGATATAATAATTTATTAGAATAATGGGCCCAAGTCCCTAGGTAATGAAGTAAGTGATAATAAAGGGTCCACATTACATGATGAATAATAGACCCTCCTTATGGATCGATTCCTAGGAAGGGAATTAAATTAAATAAAACATTATTTAATGATTGTTTAAAAAGTGGGAGAAACCCTAGATGCCATTTGAATGGGTTCGGAGGCAAAAGGAAATGATTAAAAAGAAAGAGGGGCAGCCATTTTGAGCATAAGGGAATTCATTTTGAACATGGAAAAATTGGAGATGGAGCTCTAAGTATGGAGTTTCAGCTTTACAGGGTCATTTGAGAATGAAATCTCTCAGGAGACAGGTGTGAGAAACCACCTAAGGGTCTTGATTGGCATTGAACAACATTGTCCTTCATTTGGCATGAGAACTTTTAAAGCAGTTGATCAGATCAGATTGGTAGAAGGCTGAATTGGTCCACTATAATTGCAGATCCGGAGGTTGGCAGATTTACACAGTCATCATCAAGACTCTAGGGCAGCCATACATCCTCCAGGCAGCCCCATTTCTACCCAGCAGTGCAGACTCAGTGTGAAAATTGTCATAGCAGGCCTGTATTTAGGTATTTGGTGCAGCAAATAGCAATTTTTGTCACTACAGGGGCAAACAGTGAATTATCAGCAAGGAAACCATCAGATTGGTGAGTCGTACAGCCCAGAATTGGACTACAAAGCCTCAACAACTTGACGACATTCTACAGCAGAAGCAAGTATCAATAAATACTGAGTTCTTACATCTGCATCAGCATCTTGGTTATGGCGTAGGAGAAATCGGGGAATATTAATCAAACACCAAATCCATTTGCAGTCCAAGAAATTGGATCTGTGTACAGATCAGGTTTGGTACGATCTGATCAGAATTTATAAATAAATTAAAATTAGTTTTTGGTTCATAATTTTGGTTCTTGTCTTTGCATTAAGTTACATTTTGGAATTAGTACTTTCAGCATTGTTTATTTCCAAGCATTTGCATTAACTATTCAAAAACCAAAAAAAACACTCAAAAAATTCAGAAAAAATGACAAAAAGCAAAAACAACAAAAAAATCAGTATTCCTGCAAAATTCAGACAACCAAATTTCACATTCCGAGGGTGCCCACCACAAAATATATCTCTTTATGTTATTGATTAGGTTATTATACTAATTGACTTAATTAGTCGATTATGATATTCAAGCCACCGACTTAACTTAGTCAATCAAACATTAGCTTAATCTGATTTAATGACTTCTATAGCCATTTGGCTACAATAAAAGAGTCCATATGGATGTGGATATGAAATACATGTGAAATATGGAAATCGTTACCAGCAATGGTAACACTGGTTATTATCACGGCCGAGAATTAATGCAATTTGGAATATAATTTGTGCAATGATGGTGGAGTAGGGGAATGTAAGGTTGGCATGAAACATGTGAAATGAATCGAATATGAATGCAATTTTATAACTTCCTATGCAATCATGAATGTCCGTTACATGATGATGGGTGGGCCTAGCTGACCATCATGTCACCGGTCCTTCTTGAAAACAACACGGTTGTGGTACCATTTAAGAGTGAGCAAATGATTGATCACTTTTAGATAGTATCATGTCTTGATGATGGACTAAGTGCACCAATCATCGTATAATTAGGAACCTGTTGATGTGAGTTTTATTCCACTAAAACATGTAGAACTGAATACTTAGTATTCCAGGATGAACACCAAATCTCCAATTCTCTCTTGAATGAGGATGCTCATATGCTAAACAATGTAGATGAATTGTGTGATCAAATGAGACAACCCCAAGATTCCTTATTATTGTGGATTTTCACTCAGTTATAATGATGTGATATGTTGGTTATCTCAAAGGGACTTGCATTGTTTATTCAACGGATATCAACTTGACTTTAACTTCTTCCAACTACTTCCAACTAAAACAAACTAAAAAGGAAAAGGGTTTAGAAATTCTATCTAACTCTAAGAATGTAAGACAATGTTGATGATGGGGTGAGCCTCTAACCAGTCCTTGCTTTACCGTGTCAACTAGGCATAGGAGGGTGCTATCTTCTAAGGATGTGAGAATTATTTTCACATTGTCAATACTCATCCAAATACCCTATGAAGGCGCAATCTAAATGAACATTTCCAATAGAAGTTAAACACTTGCAATTTAGGCCCAGACTAACTTTGCACTGTTACTTACAATCAGCAAGTACCAAAAGGTATGGACACTAGCTCCACCACTAATCATCATTCAACAATATCTTCCATTCAACTACATCTACTTCTATTCAACATGAAATAAAATCCTAATCTATTGATGAAATGTGGAAACCATGCAATACTCCAAAATGATATATAAAATTCACCATGAAGACCAACAATGAATTAAGAACAATTTTGATAGCATTATGGCAACAATTTCAAAATATCTCTCCTACCCTACTCTCTATTCTATTCTCCTCTCTAATGAATTACAAATGAGAAGGCCTTGGCCTTTTATAGTTGTTCAATTACAATGAAGGGCCAAGATCAATTCATGATCAAGAGCCAAGATTAACCCATTACAAACCCTAATTAGGGTTGCCACCACTATCATCCAATTACATGAAGGCGCCACTTTGTGGGCCAATAAGAAAATTACAATGCTTTTGAAAGCTAATGAGAAAATAGGTTAGGTGGAGGCACTAAATGCCTTCCACATGTGCATTTGGCATAGTATAATTGAATGTGTTTGAACGCGTGTAACTAGAGCTTTCTAATTGGTTGAAGATGAGTGGGCATCACCTCAGCATCCTTATCTTGTAGACTTGATCAATTTCTTGGTGATGAGAAAATATCTCTTGATACTCAACTTTATCAAGCCTTCAATTATGATGGCATATTCCCAAATAGCTTCACCTTCTCAAATTTTCTCCATCTTTCACTTGAAAATTTTCTCATTGCACTTGTTGGTTTTGGGAATCTTGATTTTCTTGACCTTGATCTTCTTGAAGTGATGAAACCTTCATGCACTTGGATCTTCAAGTTGGTGATGATTTTCTTTCACTTGTAGACTTTGATTTTTCGTGTGCCAAGTTTGTTCTTTCAATTCCACTTTGATAATCTGATCTTAAACTTGGATTGGGATCTTCATTTTAGTTTTCATTCTCGAACTATCTTGCTTGCCTTGAATCCCTGAACTTGTTCTTCTAGCACCCATTTTTGTTGCCATGATGATAGAGGATTTGTATACCGTTCATGTTTTGATCTTCTAAATTGTTTCAATGAGTGAATCTCGATTCATCCCTCCCTCCTTCATGGTTACCTTGCAAAAACAAAAGAAAAATTTTATCAGGCTTACAAAATGATAAGTATAAATATTAAGGAAATCTGAATGCTTACACGATATGAAATTGCATCTAGATTTTTTATTTTCCTAAGGTCTGATTTTCTTGTTTCAACCCAGATTTCTCCTTTTAGCACACTTCAACTCTGATTTTGTTTGTTTTTTATTTTAGCCCAGATTTCCTCTTTTGCAAGTTTTAATTCTGATTCTGCTTTTGTTTAGCCCATATCGCATCCTTTACAACCTCCAAATTCTGATTTTACAAAATGTCAAAATCAGAGAATTATCCTCCAAACTTTCTTCCAAAATCAACCTTGTAAGCATTAAGATCGCTGCCCTTATGATAAGTTCACTGCTTATTACTTGGTAGTTCGATCTGCTCTTGAATTTGCGGTGAAATGAAATGTCGTGCCCTCCTTTATGTAGGCGATTTAAGGCCAAGAGTCATGACCCTTGGCTGGGCCAACTGGTCCCTTAGCAAAGTTTAATTTGAAATTGTCATTTTCAGCGTTCTAAATTACTCATGCCGTCCATCCTTACATCCCTTTGAATAGAATCTATTTTTAGTTCATTGTTTTTTTATTTTCATCAACTCCAATCGGCCTTCATCTCAAGCCCCACCTCAAATCAATTCTTGCGCGCGATTTTTGTAAAGTTGAGATTGTCCTTTCATACTTCCAAGACCATGGCAAAGATTTTGGGTTTTCGAGATTAGAAATCTCAAGTTTGAAAGAATTCCACCCTAGAACCTCACATCAGTCTTTATGCTATTTGATCTTCATTTGAAAGGAGGGGCAATACCATATCATTGCTTCTCATATCCAAATTCATAACCCTCTCTAGACCATGGCAGATATCCCAAGTTTTGGAGATTTCCGATCTTGAATTTGGAAGAATTCCGCCCTAGTTGGAGATCGTACATCGCCCTCCATTTGTGATTTTCGATCAACATCCTAAAGGAGCGATATCAACTTTTTCAGTCCAAGACTTCATAGAGGATCTCGACCTTAGTTTCCACCTCAAAACTCATCACATCTTTATTGAAATCATGGCAGAAATCCCAAGTTTTAAAGATCTCCAACGTCACTTAGCATGTTCCATTTTGTCAATTTCAAGTTCAAATTCATGTTTGAAAATGGCTTTCAAGGCTTACTTGCCATCATTCTTAATCTGATTTGCATTTTACCTGATCAAAACACCTCAACATCTGATTTTCAATCCACATTCTTCTTCAATTTTCATCCTTTACCCCAAAGGTTTTAGCAGATTTCATCCTTTCATCGTCAATTCCATCATTCCCATCAATTTGGTTTTTGAATTTTACCTAAGGCTGCTGTTTACCTGCTGGGGTAAACTTAGTATTGCACAGACATAGTACAGGAAATATAATAAACACAGAATATATCATAGAATAATAAATACTTTCATTAATCATTCCGGACTGGCAAGTACATTTACATAATAATGATCATACAATAATATCTCATGTCCAACCTCCGAGAGAGTATATAAAGTACTCGAAGGGCCATGACCGAAACATCGTGACGCAACTATCTAACCTCTCGGTCGCTAATGACCGAGAGTAACATAATACTTTACTAATATAATAACCCGTACATACAATTATCCCGACAACATCATCCCCCCCAAAAAAACAAGTCGTCTCCGACGACTTACAACAACAGGGAGATGAAATACACCACATAGAAGAAGAAAATCACTGAGAAGGGGCAGAGGGGCGTCCCTGAAAAGATGAAGTGCCGCCCTCCCCATCAATGCTGCGTCCAGTAGGTCTTTTCCGTCACATCCCATTCCTCTCGTGCCTGCACCAAACTTGTCTCCAAAACATATTGTTTAGCTATAGCCTCCGCTAACACCATACTGTCTCCCTAGCCAATCTAACCTTGATAGCCACCCGTGCCAACTTCTCTGCTTCCAACTCCTGGGTACGCTGAGCCAAGTGTTGCTCTACTGCCTCCAACTGGGTGGTCAGCTCCTCCCGAGCTCTCTATGCATCCACCAAGACAGTCTCACGTCCAGCCAACACCTACTCCAAGTGCCTCAAAGCGTAGTACCCCTCTTGAAAGACTTGCTCCAGTGCTCTCTTCACCTCCGGCATGCAGACACTCCATGCCTGAAGCAGCTCTGATCTCATCAACAGGTCACACTCTCCAAAGACTGATAACTGAACCGACTAGGGGTCTAGGGGGCAACGCCCCCAGCGGGGTCAAGGGGCAGCGCCCCCGCGGGGTCCTGGGGCAGAGCCCCAGGCACGCTCCCTGTCGCGGTACAAGGCGGGGTCGAGGGGCAACGCCCCCGCCGCCAAGACCAATTTAGCACTCTCAAACCCACACAGAAGTCTATGGAACACACCATTTTGTGATTCTCTTCTGATCCCATACTCTTTTCTGTAAAGCGCTTATGTTTTCCTTACTACCTCATTATGCCCTTCCCTTTGGTACCATAAGTTACTCATTTTGAACTATTTTGATTTGTCGTCGTTTTTTTTTTTGTTTTTTGTTTTTTTTAATGTTTGTCAACCCTTGCCGTCAATGACTGTCTTCTTCTTCCTGTGCCTGTACGGAATTGTATGTTTCAACTTCCCTAAGTCTGCCGAATTTACTTTTTAAATCTTAGGCCTAAATGCAGCCGTACATTCCATGGACGGTATTCTTGTTACACCTTTCAATGCCGTATGGCGTTATGATCCCCTTGGTCGTACGGCGTCCAAGCTCTTCTCCGTGTATGGTAGTCTTTTGACCGTACGGTATTGCAATGTTTCTACACGAGGCATATAACAACCTACCTCCCAGTCCGTACAGTGTCGTACGATGGATATCCCAATCCTTGTATGCGCCAATGGCTGTACGGCCGATGCTAGCAAAACGTACTTTATTTCCTCCGTACGGTGGCATCATTGTCTTTACATACCATATGGTACCATACGGTCGTCTTCTTGTTCGTACTGTTAATAATGCTATGCGCACTTTCAATGAATTCACGTCTTCTTTGTCTTCCTGTTCGTACGGAACCGTACGGTGGTTTCAATGGTTTCGGTTTCATATAGGCTCCGTACGGTGTTTTAACTTATGTGTTGTTTGATTCCGTACGGTGGTTTATAATGCCGTACGGTGTGCGGTGCCAATTTTTTTCTTTTTTTCTTTTTTTTTTTTTTTTTTTTTTCAAATTTTTTTTTTCCCCTCCACCGTACGGTCATGCATAGTCGTACGGGTGTTTTTCAATTTCCTGTCTGGAGGCTTCTCTGGTCGCCCGTACGGATGGCTCTCGGGTCGCCTGCATGACCACTTGAGTCATTTTCCATCCTCTCGATTGCTCTGTCCCTCCTGTCTGGTCCATCCTCTCTAGAGAAGGTTTCAATTTGGTCCCGTTGATGGCATCATGTATCCGTTCGTCGAGAGTCCATAACTTGACAGCCCTGTCATAGCCGACTACCCGACATGTTCCTCGCTTAATCTCATTGTGCAGCCGTTCCCTCAAGCTTTCCCTATGGCCATCCAAAGGCTTGGAACCATAAATTCTACAGGGACCACGGTCTCATTCCCGTACATAAGAAGAAGAATGAGAATCAAGATTTTGAAGGCTACAATCTTCCACACAGGATTCCAATCGTCTCCCGTGGCAATGGTTTTCGGATTTCTCTCATCCCCAAGGTTTATTTTTTTCAACTTTTCTTCTTTGTACCAGATGGGTTCCTCCTTCCGAAACTCATGTACAGGGCTTTCTTTCCTTTCGACTTCCCCTTCTCGGTATGCTGTATATTCCGGAGGGAACTCACTCTGGGCTTCCTCAATCTTCAGTATGTTGCAGGACGGCGAAAATAATTCATAATCACCCATCTGCCAGTGGAATAGACCGTCCATCGAATCTGTATCATCCTCCACTTTCAGTATCCCTTCGGCATTGGGCTCCATGGTTTCTTCCCCTCCGTCTATTCCGTCATCTGATTCCGAATCGGAGGAGGATGCCATTTCTTCTCCGACCCTCTGTGTTGTGAGGTCTATTACAAACTTCCTTCCCCCTTTCTCAAGTGACAGGATGTTCTTTTTCTAGTTATGGTTGGCTCTGGCAGTCACAAGCCACCCCCTCCCTAAGATGGCATCACACCCCTTCTGCTTCAGGGGAATTACTACGAAGTCGAGGATGAATGGTTGGGTCCCGAAGGTTACCTGTTGTGCCATCAGAGTTCCAAGGGGCTTGATGCCATGCTGGTCGGCCCCTAGTAGATTAAATGTCGGCGGCCACAACGTCGGTTTCCCCAAGCTTTTCCAAGTTTCTTCCGGGAGGACATTGACGCCCGACCCACCGTCGACAATTGTGTTCGTGAGGATGGTACCCAAAATACCCATCTCCACCACTGCGGGATTTCGCCCATTATTTATCGATAGCGTCATGGGGTCGGCTGCAGAGCCGCTTGGGATCTCCGTTCGTTCAACCGTGCTTGCTGGAATGTTTTGGCCTAGGAATAGGGCCGTTTTCAGGTGTGGCATAGTTTCCAGTAGGTCCTTGACCTTTACAGGTATCTCCATTTGCATCATCTGCCTTAAAATATTTTGTTCAGCCATTGCTCGGGTAGAAGTGTCGGCGCCTGTGGAGTCCCTTCGGTCCTCCATACCCTTCGCGATCTCAGCCTTCGCCTCGAGCATCCTTTGTTTCTCTGTCGGAGGGTGAGGAGATGTGGCCTTCTTTGTTTGCCCGCGTGTGATTGCTAGGACCTTCTCCGTGCCCCCTCGTTCCATGTCCAGGATGTTGCAACCGGGCTTCGGACAAATAGCATCCTCATGGTTCCCCGGTCCGCACCACCGACACAGTTTTAGTGGAGCGGTAGCCTCATTCTGACAATCACGGGCATAATGTCCCCATTGGTTACAACTTCTGCACTGTATCATGGGCCTCCCCTTCACGTCATACTGGACCCGCAGCTTGTTCTCATCATTGCCTCGGCCTCCCGTCGGTTGTTTCTGTACCCGCCAGATGATGCAGCATTTTGTTGACCGCTGGTCCCAGACGTGGAGGGTTGCTCCTAGGCATAGAGCACTTGTTGATTTCTCGCCCTCAGGTTGTAGGGACATTCTTTAGTGGAATGTCCTGCGATTTGGCAGATATCGCAAAAAGCCTTCTTCGAACAAGAACCTTTTGTGTGGCCTGCTTCTTTGCAGTCTGTGCACCACATGGTGTCTTCCTCTGCTTTGCTCGAGCCTCCCTTGGTGGCCTTCAGTTCTTTCATCATCCTCGCCAAATCTTTTTGTAGGGCCAACACTTTCTTACTCGATTCGCCCTCGCTGCTTTCTGCCTCCGATTCATCATCCGAAGACTTAGTCTTCCTGGAGGTCTTATATTCGCTCTCCAGATCCATTGCACGGTTGTACGCGTTGCTGTACGACGTGGGCGGGACAATTTTCATTTTCTTCCGAAGGGAAGCTTTTAGTCCCTCTACGAACCACCTTTTCTTGAGTTCGTCTACCGGGGCTGACTCCATCTTCCCTATGAGTTCCTTCAGTCGCCGTCCGTAGGCACGGACAAACTCACTCTTCATTTGCTTGGTATTGTAAATCTCCGCCAGAATCTCATTGTCGTCCCTTAACAACTGAAATTCCGTCTAGAAGGCCTTTTTCACATCATTCTATGTCGTCAGGCCTGTCTTGTCTACATCGAAGTACCAGTCAATGGCTCCCTCCCTCAATGTTGCAGGGAATTGGCGGATCCATTCATCCTGGTCGATAACTCCATTGGCAGCCCATATAGTCTCACAGGTTCGGCAATGCCGAACAAGATCCTCCTTCACTTGGCCTGTGAACTTGGGCAGTTTCTGCTTACTCGCAGCCATGGTAGGTTGCTGCCTCTACGAAGGATTCGATACTCCGACACCACCTCCTCCTTGAGTATTGTGTGTAGTGTTCACCGGTGGCACTTGCTCGTGCGGTAGTTGTGTGACTGGTGGGACCGTACTGTGTGGAGTCCTTGGTTCCAACGGAGGGTTCGCCTGTGTGTTCGCAGTGCCTTCGGCCGTATTGTCACTGGCACCTCCGGTAGTACCGTCACCTTTGACAGTACGATTCCCTTCGTGGTCTCGATCCTCCGCACGTGGTGTACGGGTCAAATCTTCAAACTGGTCTCGCTCTTCTTGAAGTAAGACCTATCTCAATTGTGTTTCCTCGAGTAGTTCTTCCCTACTCCTCACTCTCCGATGCTCCGGCAAAGTGAACTGTTCTCCGTTGGCCTCTGCACCTTCCGTACCACTTCCGAGGTTCCCTTCGGGCAACCCTCCGGCAAGCTGGTCCTTGGCAAGTTGCCTCAGTCTATACCGACGTTCACGTTGTTGCGCGGAGATCAAAGCCTTCTGTGCGGCTGCGGCTTCGCCTTCGTCATCTTGTGCCTTTTTATTTCTATCTTTATTTAAAACATTGAGCATAAATCCTTCCCTCAACTCTCTTCCCGAGTACGTCTAGGCAACGGCGCCAGATGTTTACCTGCTGGGGTAAACTTAGTATTGCACAGACATAGTACAGGAAATATAATAAACACAGAATATATCATAGAATAATAAATACTTTCATTAATCATTCCGGACTGGCAAGTACATTTACATAATAATGATCATACAATAATATCTCATGTCCAACCTCCGAGAGAGTATATAAAGTACCCGAAGGGCCACGACCGAAACGTCGTGACGTAACTGTGTAACCTCTCGGTCGCTAACGACCGAGAGTAACATAATACTTTACTAATATAATAACCCGTACATACAATTATCCTGACAACAGCTGCCTTCAATTTCGGGCAGAGATTTTGAATTCTTGGTGTTTTCATAAGGCGTAAATCCCAAGATTTGGAGATTTCCGCTCCTAATATTCATCATTTTTTATCACTTACTTCCTTTCATCAACAATTTTTATCATTCACATCAATTTGGCATTGGAATTCCATCTTGAATTGCCCCTAGACCTAGGTGGAATTATGAAGATGTCAAGATTTTTGCTTAGGGGAAGGGCGGAATTTTAGGATTCTCAAGATTAAGAATCCTGAGATTGAGTAGATTCTGCCTAATGTTGAGATTGGCATTTTTTGCTTGCTTCTCTTCTCCATTGTGTGATCTCCAATTTTTTCGCTTGGAGCAAGAAATAATTTATATAAAATTTAACATTTAAGTATAAGTTACAAGAAAGGAAAATAATGCAACTTATAAAATAATGTAACTTATACTTTAAGTTATATTTTATATAAATATTGTCGGGATGTTTGAGAGTGGTTTCAGGTTCATAGGAGTTATATTAAAGATTCTAGATTTTGGAAGTTTCTAAAAAATTCTAGACTCAGTCAAATTTTAGGAATCAGCACACCTCCATCGGTGCTATCTACCACAACCTCTCTTGACTTTCTAAGATAAAATTAAAATTGGAACAAGGATTTTCAAAAGATTCCAACTCATTTCATCACAAATCCCTTGATTTCAACTTCACATCCTTGACTAGCTTGGCCCAACTCTCACTCACATCCCTAACTGACTTGACTACCCAACGAGCCAAAGTTGCTCAAACTCATCTCTTAGAATTGGAGACTTGAAAATTGCCACCGACTAAGACCACCTAAGACCACTACTATTGCCAAAGCAAAAAGAGGGGGTCCCCATTTGCAATGGGATGATGATGTGAAAACCTCACAACAGAACCTTGCTATGGTTCACTTATTTCTAAATATATTATATAGCTTATGTACAAGAGACAAGGTTTGTCACCCCTTGTCATAATATTTACTTATTCATGAAGAATGCAAGTAGTTTAAAATTAGGGACATCACACAATATATATATATATATATATATATGATGAAGTGGTGAGTAAAATCGGCAAGGAAAAGAATGGAATATTGAACAAATTTGAGCAGATCTAGGGCATAAATAAATATGGAGAAGGATACAGCAGATATGAGCAGAGATAAGTCCTAAAATGCAGTGATGAGGAGTGATCAAAAAGCATTATTAATCAACAACAATTGGATAATAATAAACTACATTACCGGATCCCTCTAATATGCCTTGGATCCTGATTCTGGTACGATCTGGATCCTGATTCTGCTTAGATTCTGCCGGATTCTGGCAGGATTCAAGACGGGAATCTAGATTCTCTGTGGATTTTGCACTGCAAAATCCACAGAGAATCCGGATTTCCATCCAGAAACAGGGCGGAATCTGGAGGAATCCGCGAGAATCCAGGCGTGTGGGTGCCCAAAAATGGTCCAGACATGCCAATTTTTTAAAAAAACCTAAAAAGCCTCTAAATCCTATTTCAACTAGTAAAGTATACATTTGGTCATTTGATCCTCATTCATTCATTCATCTCTCAAGCATTTTTCACCATTTTTTCTTCCTTCATCATGTAATGACATTTTGAGACGTTTGCAAAGTATGAATATGATATAATCATATATTGACAATTATGGATTTATCATTTTATGAGAATTACGCTTCTAAATTATTAGTATTATATGTTTGAAGCTTTGAACCCATTAAAAATTAAAGAATGTGTAATATGTAATGTAGCATTAAAAAATTCAGGGTGTTTTGAAGCACATCTTTCTGGCAGATAACATGCTAAGCAATTGAAAAAAATGGAAACAAAAGTTGTTCCAACAGTTGCAGATGACAGTGATTTCAATACTAAAAGTAACAAGATTGGTATGAAAGAAACTGGTGAGCATGGGCTATAGCAGATCAATGCTAGAGGAGTGTCATCCAAGGTGTGTAAAATGCAGTCAAATGCAAGGCAATTAAGCATTGAAGAATGTAAGATATCTAAAGAAAAAGATGATGTCAACAAAAATGGAAAACAAACTTGTCTGGTGGGTTACAGATAAAAGGGATTTGTGTTCTAAGACTAACAATTTTGGTAAAGGAAATCACAGAGATGAGTGGGAAACAAATGTGAAGGAAGGTTGTATGCCTTCCAAGATAAGTATAAATTCATCAAATGCAAGCCAATTGAGCATTACTGAATTTATGATACCTATAGGCTATAACAAAGATAACGTAGGCAAAGCTGCCATAAACCAACCTGTTCGGAAGGAGAATGAGCAACGGTGGATGAGGAAAACAATTACAAAGCAACACAAACTGCAAACAGAACAGCAGCTACAAGAGAAACATAATTGACAATCTTGATAAAAGAGTAGACTTCCTATGGAACCTGAAAAATCATCCAAGTCAAACCAATGAACAATTAATGGATGTGTGAAATGGAAAGTCTCAGATAAGTATTGTATCTTTCTACTAGAAAAAACATATCAAGCAGTTGAAAAATATGGAAAGTAAAATTGTATGGAAGCTTAAAGCTGACAGCGATTTAGGTACTAAAACTAAGGATGTTGAATGATGATTGATATTGTCTTTTTTATGAAGAGCTCAGAGAAGTCACAAAAAGTTCAAACTTCTCATCTATAATTCATGGATTGACAGTTGCAACAGCAACAAACTCTTCAACAACTAGATATGATTCATCAATTTACACCCCATGGGTGGATGAAAATAATTAAGTTACCAATGTTATCATAGAAATATTTGCATCTGGGATGCTAAGGCAGTAACAGAAAATGGATAAACATGGGAGCATAAAGGCGAGGTTAGGCCCACTTTCTGGTTCTAAATGTCTTATGAGCAGCAAGATGGGGTTAGGCCCACTTCTTGGCTCTAAATGGCTTATGAGCAGCAAGATGGGGTTACGTCCACTGCCTGGCTCTAAACAGCTTATGAGCAACAAGGTGGGGTTAGTCCCCCTTCCTGGCTCAGGGGAGCAGTAAGGTGGGGTTAGTCCCCCTTCCCAACTCATGGAAGCGGTAAGGTGGGGTTAGGCCCTGTATGGATGTATAAGGAAGGGATGCAATTATAAGATTGCCATCTAAGTAGGCCACCTCGAGTGGATGTCCAATGTGCCTCCCACTCGGGCCAAGAGGGTGAGTAACCACTCTTGGGCTTAGATAGGTAGATTACAAGGCTCCCTGTCGCAATATTCTCTCCCAACTGTATGATTGACTATTGACTTAAAGAGATGATGTGTGAATAGGGGAAGCAAATACAAGCACCCCACTAAGCAGACCACCCCAAGTGGATGTCTAATGTGCATACTACTGGGGCCAAGGGGGTGAGTATCTGCCCTTAGGCTGCGAGCGGACCTATCATGTTTCCTTCCCCAAATCCTATAGGCTATTGTGTTTGAATACTAGGGAAAATTCTAGGGTAAATCTATGGATGCAAAGACAAGGGATCCAACAATATGTGTATTTGTGTGTATGCTTTGTCTCTACATATGTTCATGTGTATACTTCGTGTTTTAATGAAGGCAAGAGCGAGGCGGGGCCCACACCCCTTTCCTCCCCCTCCCCTCACGCCTCCTTAACTGTGCGCAGTAGTCTGCCGCGCACGGCAGACTAGGCTGCCGCCAGCAGGCTAGCCTACCGTGTAGGCAAGGTGGTGGGTGGCCGCTGGGGCCCCCCACATATCTTTGACTTGGTTTTTTTTATTTTTGTTAATTATTATTGGATGTTATATTTAATTCGTTAATAAATTAATTTGTGTTATATTTAATTTGTTAATAAATTAATTTATAATATATTTAATTTGTTAATAAATTAATTTTTAATATTTTTAATTTGTTAATAATTTGTTTTATAATATGTTTGTTATATATGTTATTTAATTTATATTAAATGCATTTTATTAGTTGATTAAATTTGTAGATGGATTCTTTTTGATTAATTATCCATCTTAGGGGATTTAATTAGTAAATCTTTTTATGGCTAATTATAATGTATAATATAATACAGGTTTAATTCTTAATTTTAGATTATGAGTAATTTAGTGAACTTATATTATTGCGTAAAAATAGCTAGATTATCTATTAAAGATATTCCTCATGTACCTTGATTTTTGCGTTAATATACACTTCTAGCCTTATGGAACATAGTTAATCTATGATAGAGTCCATTTTGGAACAAGTGTTATTTTTATACATTATTCGATTGTAATGTTAAGAATGTCAGTGTAGTGGATGTAAATTGAACTTTTCAAATTATAACCTAATGGCATACGTGAAGTAACATCTGTAATCTTTTCTACTAAAATTGGGCATTTTCGTTATGTTGGATCCCAAGGTACTGTTTAGGAAATTTGTTTTACATATGATGTTACTGGAATGATTATTATTTAGAATTTCCTAGTAGACCTTATATTTGAATTCAACTGTGATAATTATGGAACGTAATTGATTATGGTTTTATTTCAATTCAGATTGATGTGATTGTGTATTCTTCGTGTCTTCTATTACATTATGGGATGTCGGGTTATAGATGACCTAGGAGAATACAGAGGCTGGGGTATGTGTCGGATGTTCTATTTCAGCTATGTTTTGATGTGTGTGTACTTTATCTGATTATCACTCCTGTTTGACCATTGGGCTTATGATATATTGTATTCTGTTTGTGGTATCTTTGTAACCATAGCTAGATCTTTTGTGTGAATCTAGATATGAAGTTACGTAGTTGTATACCTGATTAGATCTAGGAGAGATCTGTGAGCTTAGGGTAGTTTACCTGGACATGTAGTAGGAGGTGGCTTGCAATAAGCATCGGGGCCCACAAGTGGCTGCCAGGATCACTTATTGTAAAGTTTTAGTAATCTAGTGATAACCTAATATAATTAAGGGGTATTTAAATGAACCTAATAAGATATGAGTCCTCGCCCATGCTTGAGTGCTAGTACAGACTAAGGTGGAGTTGAGAAGATGACTAGCCCCCTTTTAAGGGATGAGTTGGCATAGTTGATGACTTCGTCAGTACGAGAGGTCATTGATACCGTGTATGGTCACTTGAGTGCCGGGATCCAAAGAGATTACCAAGACAAAACTCAAGGGCTAGACGTACATGATGACACCTTCCTATGCATAGTTTGGTTATTCTACATGTGTCGGTTGCCTCTGGTTTAGTGAGTTGTACCTTTATCTCTATTATGTTTATCTTGAGTTAGAATTCTTTCAGGATCCTTCTGCTTAGAGTTTTATCCTTGTTTTGTTTGGTTATCCGATTGGGGTTTGTGATTATCTCCTCAGCACGGTGGGGTAGGCCTTTGTGGTTCTACACGGACAGGTGGTAGTGATTCTTTACCATTTGAGATTCGACGTCCTGGTGCCGGTGCTTGATGGTGGTCCTGCAGTTGGTTTCCTTATGATATTTCATTGATGCTTCTTTATTGATGTTTCTTTCTTATCTTCATTATTTGTAATCCTGTATTAGTGTATCGCATGTGATACCTAATCTGGACATTGTATTATCATAGTTAGATTTATTACTACATACCCTGCGACATGTGCAATGGATGTTAGTTTATTTGGATATCATGGATGTCCATGAGAATGGTATTTATCATTGTATTCTTTATATTTGTGATTTATAAGTTATGGAATCTTTTATTGATGTTAGTTCTAGTTGTGTTTTATTCTTACGTAATTCTACGTCATGGAACCCTTGAGTCTTGTAATCTATATTGGATGTTGTTTCAATGTGAGTAAATGGTAATTGCTTCCGCATTGTTGTTTAACTTATATGTTAACTTTAGAAAAAGAAAAAAAAAATTCACCGAACTTAGTAGCATGTTTTAGGTTAACTTCTCTTGGGTTTCCTGGCGGGGCGTTACATGTACGCTCTGCGAATAGATATATTCATGTGTATGCTTCATGTTTTATGTGTATGCTCTGTATTTAATTCATACTTGATGTGTTTCCAACATGTCTACTCCATGAGTGTCTACATTGATTATTGTAAAGATATTCCTATCATCATGAGATTTCTATTTTTGGTTGATCTAGAATATGAGAATAACTAGAGTGAACAAAAAAGATATGAATTTAGAGCAGTGGAGGTCATAGATGTGTGTCGTGCTTCTAATCCTCATCTTAATAGATGTTAAGATCACCCTCTAACACAAAGAGATATTTATGATATTGTGCAAACGTTGGGTCAACCAAATTAAATAAGAAATACAAATCTCCAAGGATTGGTTTGGGATCTTCACAATTCAGTTCATAGAAACCTTCATTGCTTGAGGACAAGCAATTTCAGGAAGGGCAGACTGTCATAACCCCGAACTAAGAATAAATCAGACACTGTGTTCATATAAATAATGCTTCAGCGATGTAATTTAAGATGATAATAATTTGTTTAAAGTGGGCCGACCTTCATCTAGTTTTGGCACTCAGTATTTCAAATTATTATTGCTTTATGTGGCTGACATCCCTTGAGAAGCCCTTCCCTATTATGTGAAGAGGCACAACTAGATATACATATATAGAAGATGAAGTGGGAAGCAAAATCGGCAAGGAAGGGAAGGGAATAGCAATCGAACTTGAGCAGATCTAGGGCACAAATAAATATGGAGAATGATACAGCAGATATGAGAAGAGATAAGTCCTAAAATGCAGTGATGAGGAGTGATCAGAAAGCATTACTAATGAACAGGGATTGGATTAACAATAAATAGCGATTGGATTGATAAACAGCAATTGGATTGATAATAAACAGCAATTGGAATATAAGCAATGCAGCGATTAAATAAAGGAGGCAGTGATCTAACTAACAGCAATTAAAATGAATGAGACGGCGGTCTTGATTAAGGACTAAACATAATTGTTAGTTGTAAATAAAATAAAGAGGCCAGCGGTTAATGAAAGGTTCTAATTAGCAAAGGGGTGTGTCCACCTCCGAAGGGACAGAAACCACTAAAAGACACCACCCTTTTGAAGCGATCAAGGAATAAATAAGGAGAACCATGATGGAGAAGAGGGGAGAGAAAAGGAGAAAGGAACGGCAGCAGAGATTCAAATATATATACAGCAATCAATAAAAGAAGGCAGATCCAGAATTATTATATAAAACAGCTAATAACATTAACAGCTACCTTTGTGGATTTAAATCAAGGTTTATCTTGTTAAAAGGGAATAGTTTACTGGGTGAAAATATATCCATCTCTGATTGCCCTTGTGATTTTAAGGCAAATTTTAGGGCAATCCCAAAAGAGAACATTACAATTGGAAACTCAACTTTGACAGGCAATGCAAGCAGTGGCCATCATGGTCCAGCTGCCTAGGGTTGGATCTTCCCAAATGACCCTGGCTCTCGCATTGCCCTTGGTGCTGGTTTACATTGGCCAAAATAATTAAAAATCTAGCTGAAGGAGAAGCTTCTGTGAGGGGTATATTAGGTTTCTCCCTGTCCCTACGTGCCGTTTGTGTGGAAGGTCACTCACATCTTATTATTAATGTTTTGAAGAAAAAAACTGTTGAGGATTTAGTCTTAGCTATTGAGATTGAGGAAGTGTGTGAAGCTCTTGGCAAGATTCATGTTAAGCATTCAACCAACAAATTGGTTGGCTAATTGATTTTTTAACAAAAGATTTCAGGAGTACACCGTCCTTGCAGGAAAGATCAGGCAATAAGTAGAGTTAATTAATTACTAAACTTGATTCAAGATGATGTGGGTAATTCACAGTTTGTTTGTTTGCCCGCTTTTTGTTTGGCAGCTCTACTTTATTCCAATATATTTGTTTGATCTCGTAGCCCCCCTCGAGCTGTAACTGATTGTGAACTAGTTCATCCAGTACTTTTGTTCTCTTGATTTGTAGCAGAGCATCTTCCGCTGCATTTAAGAGTATCAATAAAAAGTAACCTTTTTTATTTTTTTAATTAAAGAAGAACGATATGTAGGGTGCTGATAAAACCTTAATATGGGCTTTGAAGTAACTCCGGATGGTTGGATCCCAGAAGAATGCATCATCTGAATGCAGCTTTAAGCCAGCATTTCTCCCCCACCTTACATATTGTGCTTTCCCACCATAATCATCCCAGTTGTTGACCAGACTCAATATCAACCGAATTTTATTCTTCTCTGCCTCCCTTATTACGAAATCTAAAGCCTGCACATTCCCAATAACTATGAGTCAAATTCACCATTGAATTTCTCTCGACAGCAAATAAATAGAGAGATCCTCCTCCATATTTTCTTGCCTTGAATACTTGTTCATCATAAACACCAGGAGATATCTGAAGAGCCCTCCAATCCCCATCATTGAAAGCCCATGTGCGTCCTACAGTAAGCCCCGCGGAGGCTGCTTCCTGAAACAAAGAAATTACAGTGGGTCTGGTACAAGGATCCGCAGCGTACAGCATTAGCCAGTATGTATTGAACCCATTTACATAAAATGGTGATCCGTCAACTACAAATTGTGTGCCAATTCTTTCCACCATACTCCAACAAGATCCATCTAATTGACCTTCCATTTGTAACATACAAAAACGAATACACCATGAGCATTGAGATAAGCACCCAGATTATAAACCCCAGTTGGAAGGAAATTAATAGCTCGGACACTCGCCATAAGTTGGTGGGTCGAATTCTCTCCCACATGACAAGACCCTGCTTTCTGCCATTGCTGGAAGCCAAAAAATTAGCTGAAAATCCTCTATCACCCATTAATTTTTAGGTTGGAAGTCAGTAAATACTGAAGCGATCCCATGTCTGGCCGTTTCGATTTTTGACAAGTCATTTATTTTTGCTTCCTTAAGTTTCACACAGAAATGTTAGCTCTTACATATCTAGAACAATCTTTTTGGTTTCTTTAGTTTCACACAAAAATATTAGTTCTTACATATCAAGAATGTGATAGAACAGTTCTTTCTGTTTTTTTAATTTTTATATATAAAAATGTTATCTCTTACATATCATGAATGTATAAGAACAATTATCTTAAGTTCTTTTGGTTTCAGATAAAAATGTTAGCTCTTACATATCATGAATGTGATGGAACAATTCTAAAAGTGTCGTCAAGAAGTATTTTTAAATACAACTAACAATCACATATGTAGTGATACATAGTTGCATTCAACATAATTTATTATGTACATGTGTGATTTTTTTAATTATTGAAAGAATAGAAAAAAAAAAAAAAATTTAATGTTATAAGGGTAAACATTAAATAGTCTATGGGTAGTCAACCCTGTCATAGTCAACATGATGATAAGCTCCCCTCATTTTTTCTACAACCCCCCTCACTAAAAAGGCTATACTAAGAATCACTTGTCAAGGTGCTAAAATAAGTGTTCCATCAAATTTATTAGATTTCTACAATCCATACAAATGTTATATCAGTGTCTAGATTCGATTGTGTAGAATTTTTTTGTCATCAACGTTTCAGATCACACTTCATGATCCATCATCAAGATGTAAGAGAGAAAAAGTAACATAAAGATCTTTTATGTTACTGTATACACCCAAAATTGGTCAACCAAGTCAACCAAAGTCAAGAAAGGCAAATCAAGTCATTGTTGATCAAAGCATGAATTAATTGAAAATCGGAGCTGATTGCATTAATTAAATCAAGGATAAAATAATTATGCAATTGATTTAATCAATTAATTGTATAGTTCAATCAATCAATTAATCCAACCCATTTAAATCAAATACATGGCTAAATCAATTAATTATTTTAATTAATTCAAATAATTCTCACCAACCACATAAGTACAAAATAAAATCAACTAATGAGGTGAGAGTATTTTGATCACAAGGATCACTAATAGGCTTTGCTATCTCAACCCTTCAATTTGCCTTTGCAATCTTGGCCACTCATTTTGTCTCTTTGTCCCAATATTTGAAACCAATAACTCAACTCTCATCTAATCATGGTTAATCTTCACTCTACCACCTACCCTTAGAAAATACTATAAATAGGAGGGCTTAAATGAGTTAATCATCCATTATTTAGAGTCATTCCTACAATAAAAATTGCTCTAGGTGTTTAGAGATCATTTTGAATTCAATTGCATTGCATAGGGATCATAATGGAGCATGTAGGATTGACTTTGAGCATAATTGAGTATGATAGGACAATCTTAAGCTAGTTTTGCATTATAATTCATCTTAGCATTTAAATTCTAATTTTAGGGTTGTCACTTTTGAGTGCTCACAAATCTGAGAACATTACTTTAGCTTTCTAGTTAGAGATCCATAGGATGTTTATTGATTTGATTTCAATTCAGTTTGTGTAATTAGCTTAATCTTTAGCATTTGAATTGTTATTTGATCAAACTAATTTTATGAAGGTATTTATTATACACAAAATGACACCCATCGTGGGGCTGAGGCCTCCTACTAATGAATGTGTTTCATATTTTGTGAAATTGAAGTGTTTTATTTTGTAGATTTGGCATTTGCAGATATAGGAGCACCTCTAATAGCTCTTCTGATGCCTACAACAAGTCTTTTGATGCCTGGACTTAGTCTTCTAACACCTACACTTCAAATTTTAATGTCTTTTAGTAATCTTATGGTGCCTATGATAAATTCTATTCTCTGTATAATTTCTTTCCATGCCTGACAGGGAGTATTTCAACACCTTTAAGTTTTCTCTCTAACGCATTTAACCTACATTTTGTATTTAACCTACATTTTGCATTACATTTATGTCATTAGTCATTTAATGCCTATGAGTACTATTTTAGCACTTACACCTTAAATAGAGGCAATTGTTAGCTTTCTTTTGACAGATATGCGGTTTTTAATAACGCCTAATATAGTTATTAAGAAAATTTAAAATTCTAAGATCTAATCTGGTATAAATGTTTGCAAATGGCTAAGCACAAAAAGGTGAGGGACCCTACAACTCGAAATCTAGATTATTACAAGAATAAAGAAGATAATAAGGTAAATAAGGGGTGGAACAAGGTGAAATCTTGTATTAAATTTGAAAATGTAATTCAACAAAGGATACCTATGCATTATTATTGGAGAATAATAGATCTTTATCAATTTTTTTATAACATAACATATACTCCTTTGGATGATACTCTCTTTGATACTCTTATTTGAATTTGATCAATATCTTTTGAAAATGTATGGGATTTCTTTACCTTAGATTGTTTTTGTGTTGAACTAATGTGTTTGAAGGGGACACTAAGGAGTTGGAGCTATAGCTTTGGTAAGTGAAAAACATAAAATAAACAATCCAAAAATGTGTCTAGCCTTTGCTAGCATCGAATGAGGTAAGCATTGATCCTTTTTCATTTTCCTAACTTGTGACATTTTGATTCAAAATCTAGCTTAAATAAAAGAGAAAAACAGATTCTTAAATAAAGCATTAGGCCTATGCTCTTCACTTTCTTAAGTGAATCAAAATGCTAAACATGTTAAATTTGTCATGAAAAGGAGCTAGGAAATAAACAAGCACTAAATTGAAGCCTTCATGTTTGTGGATGAAAGTATTAGGCCTATGCTCTTCACTTTTTAAGTGAATCAAAATGTCAAAAATGCTCTAATCCCTTTAGATTAAAAGGCTTGGAAATAAACCATGTTAATAGTGTTTGTAAGGTGAAAAACAATACGGATATACTCTTACCCTTCGTAGGGTAATCAAACTCCTAGACTTGTTTTTCATTTCCCTAGTGGACTAACCGCCAATGTCCCCCTTCGGTATTTGTGACATGGTTTAATAGCCTCATGTGTCTTCTATAAGTGTAGTGGTTGTATCAAGCATTAATAGGTTGATATTTTGGTGCAAAAAAAACTACTAGTTGTAACAAGTGATATCAGAGCTTGGTCACAGGTTTGAATCCCCTCGGGTGATACTAAGGGGGGTTTGTTGGACTAACTGCCAACATCCCCCTTCCAGATTCGTGGCATGGTTTAATAGCCTCATGTATCTTCTATAAGTCTAGTGGTTGTATTGAGCATTAACAGGTCAATCTTTTGGTGCAACGACAACCGCTAGTTGTAACACTCCCGAGCGCTTTAGTATAGCTAGTGAGAGGAAAACCCCAAAGTGGGGACAAGGTGAAGCCGACCTATTCCAACCCACTCTAAATAAATACCTCCTTGAGTTAAAAAGTTCAAAGGGAAAAAATATCTTGTGCTTGGTCTTCTCTAGGGTCTATAGGACCTCAATAGCATTTACACTACTATGGACCATGTATGATTCACAAGATAATTTTGTGAGGAATCCTTACTAAAACCTTATTAATTTATCAAGTCTACCCTATCATCCATGTTGATCCAAATTGATCTTAGGTAGCTTGCTTGGAATGATTCATTGTGAAAAGACCCATGGGAATGATCTTGAACATACACTTTGCGTTTAGTGATTAAGGGTTAAGGACAAGTGTTTTGTGATTGTTTTGGTTGAAGGTTCATGTTTACAAATAGAATACATCCATTAACATCTGAAAATCAATTAAAAACCTTTAAAATTTCCCAAATTTGTGACCAAACCATTTGGACCGTAGTTTATGATGATTCATATAACGTGTATGCAATATTCTGCAATGCTTGTAGATAGTTTTGTAACACCTATAACCAGTATTTTAATGCCTATAAACTATTCTAAAACACATACAATCAATCTAGTAATGCCTATAAATATTTATGTGACACCTACAATTTGTCTTATGATGCCTAACCTATTTCTAATCAATGCCTGTAAAAGTTTATGTAATGCCTATCTGTATTGTTTTGACACCTGAAGACCAAGAACCCAAAATAGTGAGTATCTATGAAACCTATCAGATTAAGCTAAAGGTATTTTGAATACCCTTTCATGAGATTAGTCTTTTTCAATCAAAAAAGATCTAAAATTCATCATTTCTAGAATTATTGAGAAAATTGAGAATCTTCCAAAAACATGTTTCAAAATTCATCAAAAATCATAGTTGAGTTGTTCAAACAATCTCATTATTCTTCAAAGGAAAATCTTTCAACAAAGGCTTGAATCTTTCTTAATGTTGGTTTGTACAAGGTCTCACTTTATCAATTTGTCTTTATAAAAAGGCAGAACCATAATCAGGGAAGATATACCTTATCAAGATGAACCTCCCCATTCACCTTATCAACCTTTTCAAGAGGAAGAACAAGAAACAATGTCGACTAAATCTTGGCATGAGCACTTCCATGGTGCTAATGAAGCCCATAATTCTAACAAAATCAACAATGACAACACTAACAGTGGTAACAATAGAAACCGTGGTAACAATGGAAACAATGACAATGACAATCACTACCATCATAATCAAGATGAAGAAGCTAAAGAAGAAAGAGTTTATAAATTTGCACAAGATCCCTTATTTATCAAAGTGGTGGAAAAATATCCTAGAAAGGGATAAATAAAGACATTTCTTGAATCTAGAAAAATTAGGGGTCAAACTCCCTCATGATTATGACACTTCAAAATTAAAACAAGATGGGGAGGAAGAAAACCCTATAGGAGTCATGAATAAACAACTCAAATTATTTCAAACTCAATTGGACAACATGAATAAGGAAGCAACTCCTAAACAATTCTCAATTGAAGCAATTTTCCCTTTTCCTTTTGGTAGGAATCTATTCATGATACCATTTCCTCAAAATGTGGTTTTTCCCAAGTATGAAAAATATATGGGTACGACTGACCCACAAGACCACTTGAGGGAATTTTTCACACTTAGCATGGAATTTATGCACGAACCCACTTACTTGATGAGAATATTTCCTAGAAGTCTTGGTGGGTAGGCAATGGAGTCGTTCTCAAAACTACCTCCCGATATCAAAACATTCAAAGAGTTGGCTTCCAAATTTGTCACTCATTACTCCTACAACATTGAGCATGAAGTCACCATGTTGGATTTAATTTAATACCAAACAATGAAATACGGAAGCATTTTTGAACTTTTTACGAAGATGGAGGAGAGTCCTTGCTTGATATCCAAGAAGTGTACCAAAAAAAGAGAAAGAGCCATATGCATAAACAACTTAAACGTGGAAATGAATTAACGCTTACAACTTCAATGTCCTTCAACCTTTGACAATGTTATAGAAAATGGAATCAAAATAGAGGAAGTTTTAGTAAGAAAGGGAGAGCTAAAACTTTACAAGGACAAAAAAGATTCTTATAGAAACAACAACAATTTCAACAACACTACTTCCTCAAATAACAATAACAAAGAAAAACCTAGATTTTGGTTAAAGAACACTAATAAGAATCTTGTAAATGATGGAGTAGTAGAGGCTAATAATCTCAAACAAAAACCTTTCAACGTGACAAGTGGGTCCTCTACTAAAACCAATAACCTTAATCAATCATTAAATACACCTTTCAATTAAAAAAATTCTAACAATCAAGGGAACAATAAACCAAAACCTAGCTTTATGTCTCAATTCACATCATCAAATCCAAGAAGAAAGTTTACCCCTTTTGGTGAACCACTTGACGATGCTTTGAAGACTCTAATTGTGAACATAATCATCACTTTACTAGTGTCTAGACCATACAAACCTCAAGTAAAATCAAGTTGGTGGAATGATTCACATAATTGTGCATATCATTGAAACAAGGGTCATAGTACCAATAATTGCATGAGATTAAAACATGTAATTCAAGACTTAATTGATAATGATACAATTGAAGTTGGTGGGCCTAGAAACAATGAAGATCACACAACCTTAAAAACTCCTTTCTTAAATCATGAGAAAGGTGAGTCATCAAATGATAATCAAAATAGAAAGAAAGGAAATAATAAGGTTAACTTTTCTCATACTTATGACAACACAATCAATTCTTTATCGGGTTTTGAAAATATCATCAATGTTGTGGTGATAAAAGAGAAACAAGAAAAGGAATCTTCTAATGTCATCACAAGGTGGCAAGCTTCAAAAGTAACCTTACCAGGAACATCTACTAAGACTAATATGAACAATTTCTATCAACTTCATCAAGGCAATATAATTTGGTAGATCAACTCCTTAAAACTCCAGCTCAAATCTTTATTTTGGAGTTGTTAAATATTTCACCTTCACATAAATAAATCTTGGAAAAAGCTCTTGTTGATACAATGGTTCCTACAAATTTGGAAGTAAATTGGTTCCAAAATATGGTTGGTCAATAGATCCTCATTTTTTGTCCTTTTTTGAACAAGATGAAATGCCTCTAAGTCACCCTCAAAATATTTCATTGCATATTGAAGTCTTGATACATAAACATCGTGTCAAAAGAGTCCTAATCGATGGAGGTGATAATTTGAACATATGCACCTTGAGTCTAGTCAAAGCCTTAGGATATTAAGAAAATGTTGTTGATCCTAAAAGAAAGATAACAATCAAGGCTTATGATGATGAAGAAAGGTCTTCAAAAGGAATGGTTTTTTTACCTATCAGGGTGGGTCCCATTCAAAAAGAAACAGTTTTCCAAGTTCTAGACCTAAAATTGACTTACAATATTTTTTGGGGGAGACCATGGATCCATAAAATACAAGTGGTGCCTTATGCTTATCACCAATGTTTAAAATTTCCATACATGGGCCAAGAAATAACAATCAGTGGAGACTTAAATCCATTTCAATATTGTAATAATATCAAACTACTGACATTTTTTTTGTGCCACACAATAGTGAAAATTGTACTTCAAAGGAATCTCAAGAACAAAACAATGAAGATATCCCAAGTTCAACTTCAAGTTCAACTATCAAAGAGAAAGAGAAAGAAAATTCAAAAGATCAAACTACCACATCTAGTGGCAAAGATGCAATTCCTTCTTCATCTAACAAAAGAAAAGAAAAGGTGAGATTTTTGGAGTCAAATGAAGAAAGTCCTAATTCTTCAAGTTTAAATTCTCCCATCCAAGAGGAAAAAGACTCAAAATCCTCTAAAATTGTAAAAGGAAAAGAAAAGATAACACATTATGAAAAGATGGACAATACGATGAATAATTTTGAAAAATAATGTAAATTGCATCAAAAGGGAGTGGGAGAATATTCCTTATCAATGATGTACATGCCTACTTTTCTAAGATCTCATGGAAAACCACAAAGATGCAATGAAAACTTGGTAAGGCCTAGCGATTTCTTAAATGAATAAGAAGACAATGAGATCCTAAATTGGCTTTATAAAGAAGATGAAGAAGAAAGTTCAAATAAAAGAGTCCAACACATTAGCATCCCCACACATCAATATGGGAAAGGTTATCAAATCATGATAAAGAAGGGATATCAAGGAACGGGGACTATTGGGAAGAGAAAGGAAGGATCGTTGGAACCAATAGAAACACATGGAGATCAAGAAAAGAAAAATCAGGATTAGGGTATCTTAAACAAATTTCTAGTCAAAAGAAGTCTTCTCATTATTATGAATAAATTAATAAGTTCAATTCTTCTATTGATGATGATTCAAAAAAATGGGATTGGGGCTCATTATCTGAGGAGTCATTTCATGATAAATAAATTGATGTCATTCACTCATATGCACAAGTACCAAAAGAGAAATCAAATTCAAATAAAGAGGCATCGAGTTCAAATGCTCAAAGTTCCAACACTCAAAGTTTCAACTCACAATGGGTAGGAAATCCATACTTACCTTTATGGTTAGGAGGATCTAATGCTAGATTTAACTTACAAGATTTTTCCCCACAAGAAAATCAAGATGATTCTAGTGAGAATGATTTTTGACCCAAGCTCTATGGATCATGTAGAAGAGGACCATGTTATAGACTTAAATGATACAATGTATGAACATTCAAATGAAATCATGACCCTAAACCTTGTAGACCCAAATAAAATTGATGCTTTACCACTTGTCCATCTCAAACTGATTGATTGGGATCAATTGGAGCCAAATGACTTACATATTTTCCAAAATGACCATTCTTTTCCCTTGTACCTAAATGCAGTTGAGCCTTATTTTACCATGGGATCATATCAGCAAGCAACAAGTGAGGGAGGTCTCAAGCTTCTTAGTCAAAAAGAGAAAAAGAAAATAAAGATAAAAATGAAAAGATCTGGTTGTGAAAACCATTATGGCAGTGCTAGATCATGAAAAGGTAAAACTAAATGATGAGTCTAATTGTGAAAACCAATTGTGGCACCTAAAGATGAGAAGCTTGACACCTTCCCTGAACACTATGATGAAAGGTCTTCTATTTTGATTAGGCCAATAGTAAAGATCAATATTAGGACCATGGAGGAACCAAAGATCATCAACTTAGCTACATCATTAACTCAAGAAGAAAGACAAGAGTTCATTGAATTCTTTAAAGAAAGACAAGTGAATTTTGCATGGTCCTATTCAAATATGCAAGGGCTAGATCAAAATCTCATCATGCATCATTTGAATATAAAACTAGGATCTAAGGAAGTTAAACCAAAACTAAGAAAAATGCATCCTCACATTGCATTACTAGTAAAGGATGAAATGGATAAATTGGTAAAGGTCGGTTTCATAAGATCTATTGCTTATGCCGAATGGATTTCCAACATTGTACTAGTCTCCAAACTAGACAAATCAATCAGAGTGTGTACAGACTTCAGGGATCTTAACCTAGCATGTCCTAAAGATGACTTTCCTTTACCAAGTATTGATGCTATAGTAGATTTGACATGTCATTCTATGTTCTCACTTATGGATGGATTCAACATGTATAATCAAATAAAGACAAAACTACTTTTACATGTGCTTGGGGAATGTTCTTTTCGAATGTGATTCCCTTTGGCCTCAAAAATGTCGGTGAAAAATATCAAAGAGCCATGATAACAATATTTCATGATATGATGCACACCTTTATGGAAGACCATATTGATGATATTCTAGAAAAATCACACACAAAGAAGGAACACCTACCTATTTTAGAGAAAATTTTCACAAGATTGGAACAATTCAAAGTGAGATTAAATCCAAAGAAGTGTGTTTTTGGTGCATAGTCTAGAAAACTACTTGGTTATATTGTGTCTACAAAAGGAATAGAGGTAGACCTCACACAAGTCAAAGCTATTATGCAAATGGGGGCACCTAGAAATATACATCAATAAAGACCACTACAAGGAAGAATTCAATCAATAAGAAGATTTGTTTCATAATTGACAGAGGAATTTCATCCTTTCACACAATTGTTACATAAAGACACAACATTTAGATGGGACAATCAATGTGAGGGATCCTTTTGCACTCTTGAAGAAATACTTGGAAAATCCACCTATATTAATGCCACCTATTCCGCAAAATCCATTACTTCTTTGCATTTCAGCAATAGAAAGATCATTGGGAGTTTTATTAGCACAAGAAGATGAAAATGGAAAAGAAAAACACATCTACTATATTATTAGAACTTTGGTAAAGTATGAGATAAATTACACATTTATGGAAAGGGCATGCTTAGCAGTGGCTTTTGCTTCCCAAAAACTATGTCTCTATATGTTAGCACACAAGATCAAACTCATAGCAAAAATAGACCCTTTCAAATATCTTCTTAGCAAAACAACCCTAAATGGTAGATTGTCTAAATGGTTCATGATAATTGAATTTGACATTGAATATGTGGACTGAAGGAAAATCAAAGGGAAAGTGATAGAGGATCAACTAGCAGAGGTACCATTAACAAGTGATGAACCTATTAAGGCAGAATTTCCAGATGCAAACATATTGAATGTTGAAGCCAAAACATGGAAGCTTTATTTTGATGGGTCATATTCTCAACATGACTTGGGAGCATTCATACTCCTCATAACTCCTCAAGGCTACACAATTCCAAAATCTTACAAACTCCTATTTACATGCACAAACAATATAGAGGAGTATGAAGAATTAGTAATTGGAATCAAGATGGCATTAGAATGGAGAGAGATAGAATTACAAATATATGGAGATTCTTAGCTAGTCATCATCTAGATTAATGATGATTATTAGACAAATAATGAGAAACTAATGCCTTATAAGAGGAGGCATGCTGATCTTAAGAAGTAATTTATCATGGTAACTTTTGAACAAATCCCAAGAAGTGAAAAGAAAGCAGTGGATGCAATGGCTACTCTAGCATCTCTTTTACAACTTCCATATCAAAATGCTAGATATGAATTCTTGGTGGAAGAATTGGTGAAACCCGCATATGACCTACCTAAATCCCAAATAATTTGCCTACTTGTGGGTCATAATTCCCCTCGGTATGGTCCCATGTATACCTATCTCAAAGACAATACCTTACCCATGGACCAATCTTGTAACTAAAAAAGAAATTTAATCTGACAAGCCTCAACATATACCCTTGTATTAGACACATTGTATTGTAAGAGTCTTGACAAAACATTTCTTAGATGTCTAAAGAGGGAGGAGTCAAAAAATGCTTTATAAGACATTCATGAGGGAATTTTTGTTAGAATGATTTTAGAATAACTAAGAGGGAGGGTGAATCAGTTATCCTCAGGTCCAAATGTACCAATTGAACTTTCTATCTCTTCAACAAACTTAGATCTAATCAACAATTCACTCGATCTCTATAGAATATATCAGCAGTCCATTGTCCAAAAGTAATCAACTTGCAAAATATAAAAATTTCAACAACATTCACATCAAATAACATTCACACAAGTATAACACCAAGATTTAATGTGGAAACCCAATTTGGGAAAAACTATCATTAACATGCTACTAATTTTCACTCTTCTAAAGTGAGCTCTATGAAGCCAACCCTATTAAAGGTTTACAATACACACTGTTAGGTGTGACCTTGTTAAAGGATTTAATCACTCTGTTAAAAGTAGCCTGGTTAGAGGGTTTAAGAACACTCCATTAGAATGTCACCTTGATTAAAGGGTTTACAAAATGATTGTTCGGTCAACCTTGATTAAAGGATTCTGACTAATATAATGGTTAGAAAGTAAGAGTAGGTTCTGATCTGAAATATACAACTCACTTTGTAAATATAGATCTAATGCGCTCATATGTTGATTTACTGTCTGAGCTTCATTTCCATCTCCATCTCTGATATGCTTGGAAATCTCTTCAAGAAATCACCTGAACTCTATTCTACTCAAGTCATAGCTTCTCCTTAGCCTTCTGCTTAGATTCATCAATCAATAACATCAACCTCTTCCACACTCTTCTTAACCGCACAATTAGGTGATCCTTATACCTCCTTGATTAGGTAGATTAATCTTTTTCTACTTAATCTCTTCTGTAGATCTCAGGTTTAGGTCAGATTCATCGAATCCTTCCATCATTTTGTTCTCCTTCTTTTCCTTCTAGATACATCTCCAAACTTCCCCTTGAGTCTATAAGAAAATGGTTTACCATGCATTAAATGATCCATATCATTCATTAATAATTTCAACATGTTTTACATATCCCAAAAATTCAACTATGTCGGCTGGGATTCTCAATTCTTTCACAAATTGTAAATTACTAACACTCGATCAATACTGTGTTCATCTCCTTGGCCATCACTGGATGTCTCGTTCATCTCTAAAACTTTCCTTCTTGGCAAATATTGTCTTCACTCGGTTAATTATATGTTTCTCAACAATTACTGATGCTCGGTCGACACTAAACTTACTCGGCTTACACTAGCGCTCGGTCGACACTAGCATCACTCAGCTTAAACTAAATTTCTTCACTTTTGCTCGGTTAAGCCTATGATTCCAGTCTTTCTTCTTCAGTTAGTGTTAAAGATAAACACTACATTACCTTGTCAATGTGCCAACTAATCAAGTACCCATTGAAGTATCACATAACTCAACCTTTTCTTAGGTCCTCTTGTTATCTCCTCTTTTCAAATCCTCTTCATCAATCAAAAGATATGGTACTCTACTAGGTAGCAATTGTCTTACTAGTTGGTTTGACATCAATGACAATATGCCAATTGTTTCAATTGTAGTTTCCAACAATCTCCCTCTTTGACATTGATGGAAACACCACATGAACACCACATTATTTACCATACAATCCAAAATCTATGTGTACCAGATCTTCATTAATATCCTTAGCTTCATTCTGATTCACATTCAAGTACCAACCCCCTCTTGGATATATTTCTCTTTATCTATTCACTAAATATGTCTCTCTTATTCAATCACTCCCTCTTTTCTTAGGATCATTTCTTTTGAATCTCTTTTTTGTATCTCTCCCTTAGGTTCATTGAATCTCTCCCTCTTTGACAAAAATGCCAAAGAAACTTTTATCTGTCACTTGCATCTTTACCATGTAGTTATCTTCATATCAGTTCTTTGATTTGTATACACTCCCTCTGTCATCTTGCTTATGACTGATTAACATCTTTTGCTTTACTTTTAACATCTCTAAGAAACTCCTAAAGTGTGACCTCTTTGCATCATTTTGTCAGATATTCTGATTAGCACATTTGATGTAGTGCTCCTATATGCTACTAGGTAGCCTCAGTTAGGGGAATCACCCCTAATTTACCTCTAAGATATTCATGAGCATCTTTAGGTAATGCTTTTGTGAATATATGTACTAATTGTTCCTTTGTATTCACATACTCCAATCTCACTTCTTTGTCTTCAACTAACTCTCTCAAGTAACAATACTTGATAGCAATATGCTTAGTCTCACTAGTACATTTTGCACCATTTTTTGATGCAATATTGGTCGAAGTTTCTACCCAACACAGTCGAATAGTCGACCAACTAGTTCGTCGATATTATCTACATCAAAATATCATCCCATACTTGAAAATGTCGAATGATCGACTCCCATATTGGTCGAAAAAGAGGGCAATCTAGGCCGAAAATAAAATTGGCACGTGTTCGTGTGTTGGTCAATTTTTTGACCAATATAAATTAATATTGGTCAAAAAATTTGGTCACTCCGACCAGGATGCCAAACTCGTGACAATCATATTTTGACCATAGTTGGTTGAAATATTTAGTGGCTCTGACCAGGATGCCAAACCCGCGATGCCACATTTTGACACAGAATGGTCAATTTTATGCTAGAGTTTCGACGCAGGTTGGTCGAAATTTCAACGAAACACACAATGTTTAAAAAAAATTGAAGATAAATATCCAAACTAATCACCAACAACATCCTGATCGGTGATTAGTCTAGATATTTATCTTCAGGTGTCCACGCTCATTATGTTGCTTGTTGCTAGCAGGTCCTTGCTCGTTCTATTTTCCAGACTGCTTTGGGCTCTAGCAATCCATCTGCTCTGCTCTGTGTGAAACTGTGGGTTTTTTCATTTTGTTTAAACTACTTGAGAGATAGGCTCTGACTAGTGATCTGTGAATTGGTAGAGCTTCCTCTTAGATGCCCACAACTCTTCAAATGTATTCTTCTCTATGGGCTTCCTAGTTATGGGAAAACTTTAATTGCTAAGGTAGTGGCAAATGAAACCGGTGCCTTCTTTTTATGTATCAATGGACTTGAGATCATGTCAAAGTTAGCTAGAGAAAGTGAAAGCAATCTCCATAAGGCTTTTGAGGAGGTTGAGAAGAATGCCCCGTTTATTATATTTATTGATGAAATTGATTCTATAGCTCCCAAGAGGGAAAAAAACCCACGGTGAAGTTGAGAGAAGAATTGTTTCTCAACTTCTTACGCTTATGGATGGACTTAAATCACGTACCCATGTTTTTTTTATGGGAGCAACTAACCGACAAAATAGTATTGATCCAGCACTCAGAAGGTTTGGAAGGTTCGACAGGGAAATTGATATTGGAGTTCCAGATGAAGTGGGTAGGTTGGAAGTGCTTCGCATCCATACAAAGAATATGAAGCTCTCTAATGATGTATGTATATTGGGGCCTTATTTTTTGTACTTCTATATCTAATGTTAAACAGTTCTTGGATTTTGAAAGCATTTATTAATCTTTATGTTTCTTGATGGAGTATCTATTTATCTTTAGTTTTCTTGTTATAGGTTGATCTTGAAAAGATTGCTAAGGATACCCATGGATATGTTGGAGCAGATCTTGCTGCTTTGTGTAATGAGGCTGCACTTCAGTGCATTAGAGAAAAGATGGATGTTATAGACTTAGAAGATGAGACAATAGATGCTAAGATTCTAAACTCCATGGTCATTAGTAATGAGCACTTTCAGACTGCTTTGGGCTCTAGCAATCCCTCTGCTAAAGCCATTGCTAACAAATGTCAGGCCAATTTCATTAGTGTGAAGGGCCCTGAATTGTTAACAATGTGGTTTGGAGAGAGTGAGGCTAATGTGAGGGAAATTTTTGATAAAGCTAGAGGATCAGCTCCTTGCGTCCTATTTTTTGACAAGCTTGATTCTATTGCTACATAGGTGTGTTGATTTTTTATGAGTGATGTTCAAGTTGAGGATGCTGAATATATTTGAGTAGGAATTTTGTTTAAACTATTTGAGATAGGCTCTCTGACTGGTGATGGATAACTGGTTTGCATGTTTGCAATGTGGAAGCAGTGTTGGGGATGCTGGCGGTGCCGCAGACAGAGTCCTTAACCAGTTGTTGACGAAGATGGATGGTATGACAACCAAGAAAATAGTTTTCATTATTGGTGCTACAAATAGACCCGATATCATTGATCCTGCATTGCTAAGGCTTGGTCGACTTGACCAGTTGATTTATATTATCTTACCTGATGAGTCCTCATGTTATCAAATTTTTAAGTCTTGCTTGAGAAAATCACCCATATCAAAGGATGTGGACCTAATGACACTGACTCGTTATACCCAAGGATTTAGTGGAGCCGATATTACATATATTTTTCAGTGAGCTTGCAAGTATGCTATTAGAGAAAACATTGAGAAGGTGAGTTTCAATTGTGCTGGCTTTTGCAAACTAGATTTGGTTATGGATTTTTTAATGGTTTTATTTGAACTGGTGTGTTAGAATTTTATATTTTTTTATTCAAATTCCCTCCACTTGTATCTTATTATTTCAATTTTTCATGTCCTCTTTCCTTTACACTATTATTGCCAATATTAATATATTATCTCACAAATAGATGCAAATTCAAAAATTAATTTTCTAGATTCAACATTTCATCATATAAGAAGAACTGCCAATATCAATAAATTATCTCCCAATGTATATTACATACAACTTTTAAAATTATAAATATACAAATCTATAAAATATACATATATAACATAAAAGGAAGCGTTGATGCATACTGACAAATAAAATAAGGAAAGCTTCTTCTCTCTTGATTTGTAAAATTTTCTCTGCCTCTACTTTTTCTTGTGTTGCCACCCTCATTCTTGCAGTTGATATAAAACAATGAAATGAATGATGGTGAAATTGAGAGAAATTTTGGGTAAATAAACTAAACAGATATAGAACAAAAATATGAACAAAGTTGAGGATAATGAGTTGGGTTTTCTTAAATAAATGAATACCATCAACACATTTACAAAATGCAAAAGTATATGCTAGCAATCTCCAACAATATCATGGTAAAAAGGACATTTAGTATTGGATGTAAAAGTCTCGCTTGCATTTATTTCAGTCATTGCTTTCTTGACATGTGCATCAACCTCTATATCCACAATAAGTGTTTGAACTATCTCATATCTGTAGTTTGACATAGCCTATAAGCATAGAAATGAATGATTGAATTATACTGCGTTCAAATTTCATCTTGTTTGATATTTAAGAGATATTTTACAGTAATCAATTGATAATACACATCAATAAATAAATGAAACTGATATGAATATATCAACCTTTTCAAATTCTTCAATAGCTTTAGCAACCTCGTTCTTTTGCTCAAAGATATCGTCCAGATTCATCTTTGGAACACTGGAACGAATAACTGTAAATCATACATGGAAACAAGGTAGTTTATAAGAGCAGAGATATTATATGATAATACAAATTAAATTAATTTGAATCCTCACAAGGAAAACATAACATTTAGGCATCCAAAAATAATGGATGCAAATTGACAAACTAATTTTCTAAAATCAGCATTTCATCATATAAGAGGAACTGCCAATATTAATATATTATCTCACAAATAGATGCAAATTCACAAATTAATTTTCTAGATTCAGCATTTCATCATATAAGAAGAACTGCCACAGACCTTTTGTGAGGGTATCAAGCACACCACTTAACTACAAATATTTCCTGAAAGCTTCCTTCTTGGATTCATTTGCCTGCCATATAAGGATGACAAGCATTATCATAGAGCTTAAATGTTTAGTTCTTGTCATTGAATTAATGCATACAATCATCTACAATTGCAACACTAAAACAACTAATTTTTTAGCACATAAGGACTATTTGCTTAAGTAGATCCTAAGGGGACAACAAGTAAATTTATTCATGTGGGTGTATTAGGCTATTAGCTATAGAATATCTATGCTACTTATAGATCCAACTGATAACTGATTTAACACTTCACCTACTCAAAAACACAAACCAATGAAATAATCCACATTAGGCCAAGAGAGGTTGACACATTCAATACGAGAATACTTACACAAAATGAAGCCGAATTATGCTAGACAATGACAATGAGAAGTTGACTATTGGCCCTTCTAGTTTTTTATTTGATAGTTTCCTGTCAATGACACATTCAAAATTCACTTATGAGCAAAGACCTAGAATAGATGAAATTGATTAAATAATGAAGGCGTGTTAGTTTGAGCTTCACTTGGTTTCGAGAATACTTTAATATTCTCTACTTAACAAGGCCAACCATGTGAAGGTGGAAGCTCATTTGGCCTCAACCCCCCTCCCTCTAACATCAATCTAAATTCCCCATTAGCATCTAATTACACACTTCATTCATCCATTTATGAACTATAACATTCAATCAATACAATCACATAATATTCATTAATATGATATAACATTCATTAATACACAACACTAATCAAGAATTCATTAACACATAACAATATTCATCAAAATGAGATATAATTCAATATTAATACACAACATTCATAGATAATTACTTAAAATAATGTTCTTTCATCATCCAACAAAGTTAATCAAACAAGTTTTATCAAAGAGCATTTTTAAGAAATCATTTCTTTTTTGGGTTTTTTTAGATTTCTTATTTAGGTAAAGGCTGACAGGAGCCTCAATATTATCTTCCTCCTCTTGTGGTTGTGATCTCAAATTATGATGCTTCCTCATGTCTCAAGGAGGATGATGATGCTGCACTAAAGGGGGGTTTGTTGTAATAACAAGTAAATGGGTTAAATTCGCATACTTTTTTTTACTATTACATGTATTTCATTAACTAGTAGAACATAACATGCATTTTTCTTTACTTGGAAATGCCACATCATCATGTACAATAACAATTTGATCTTCCTCCACCTCAACATGGTCAACATGCTCTAAAATATTCAAAAAAAGGTTACACGACCAATTGCAATTAAAGATGTTAAATTCTATTAATAATTACATAATTTATTTCCAATAGCAAATTGATACCTCCAACACTCTGATGCACATCATGGCCTTCATCACGGCCAGGTTTTGTGGTAGGATTTGAAGGCTGTAGTGAAATGTCATGCACATTGTTATCATGAAATAGTCAATTTATGTTCAAAATTAACTATTCAATTTGATTTACTTTTCATTTGACCAATTTACATGTGTCTCATTTGGTGCAACAAATACTTTGTTATGGCTTTGGGATTCTTGGCGTAGGCATGCAACCACGACTGCATAGCCTTCCTTCAAGGCTATTCTCTTGTCTTCATCTGTGGGCTCTACATTGAATTCTGTGCCCTATATTTTTTGTTTAATATCGTCACTTTTACATGTATGATTTGATTAAACAGAATTGTTTGCAACCTTATATATAAAAATTTGATATGAAATTTCAATGCTGCTACTTACAAGTCAAGAGTGAAGTTTCATATAGCCACCAAAGCCAAGTTTGTGTTGGCCAACCTTTGGTAATCTCGCTTGTGTGGCTTTTGATGTGTCTTGCAGTCTATGAAAAGTTTGAAACATGTTAGATTATATATTTACAAAGATCACTAATTAGTGCATGATTACATTCTACTTAATACTATCACGACATACCTTCTTTTGTCATCTTCTGGTTGAATTCCACTACCCTTTATCCTTTTCTCTTTTGTATCTTCCATTATTTCATTCCACTCCATCAGTGGAATCATAGGAGGATGCTCATACTTTGGGTTATCCTTTAGAGCCCTTCTATATTGGTCCCTCACAGTCTGTAAATGTTTTCATGCTTTTTTAAGAATCATGGCTTTGTCAAAAATTTCATTTCCAAAGAGGTCCTCTAAAGATTTAATGAGCTGATTTTTTAAGCCAGCATCCTGTTTAGTCTACCTTTTTTGAAAAAACAAAATTGTTAGATATCATAACTTTAATATAGTACAATAAATGGAAGATAAGAAAAATATTGTACCAATATTATGAAGCTACGTACCTTTTACATATGGTGGGCCCAAATAGTTTCAATGTCATTTCAAAAAGATGATCATAAAAAACATCATTTCCTACAAAAATACCATGGGATTATCAGTCCAAAATGAGTTATGTATAAGTAAACTACAATTACAATGTAAATAATAACAATTTTAAAGCACTTGGAAGCTTTGGTACTTTTAACGGAACCATATTGTTCTTGTTCATCAACAATGTCCCCGCAAATGAACTAGTACTAGTAACATGGGCTGATCTAGGACATGTTTGATCTTCACTAGTACTGGTCTGATATGTTCTTGTACCAGGTGTAGGTGTATCTATTAGTGCACAAAATAGGTCCATATAGTGTATAAAATTCACACAAGAAAAATAATCAATGCATGATTAGCACATAACAAAATATAGAAAAATAAGGTTTTACCAGTTGTAGATGGACAAAGGAAGATGTCTGCAAGCACCTTGTTGTGGACAATGCAGCCGTCGAATGTGGAATGTTAACCGAAGGAGGCATCTGCACTTCATCATGAGCTAAAGAATACATTGTTTGCAAAGACATTTGCAATGGATAAAGATTAAATGGGGTACTAAAAGCATCCCAAGCATAAGTTGAGTCAATAATGCATACAAAGGTTAAATCAATGGTTAAAGGTTTAAGGATTATTTACATGAAGGTGGTGCAACGCTACAACCCTCACCATGTTGACAAAGTTTCACATGTGTCAAAAAATCCTGTAAGAAGAATACATCATATTTTAGATCATGATCCATAAGATAGTATAAAATATAAACATATATTGAACTTTAATTATTGCTTAAGATTAATTACTGCTTACACTAATAGATTGGACTCTACGTGTCAATTCTTCTTTGAGTTCCTTTGACTCCTTAGTTTCATTTTCTTCCAATACAAGGTTAAGAATTTCATTACCATATTTAGTTTTTATTTCAGTAGCCATAAATACATGGTTAGATTTAGATTCTATGTCATCTCTAAATGTCGCATCAACTTCAGATCGCAAAAGATTTGTTGCCTCTTTTGCTTTTCTCTATCAGTAAGTATCAAGTTGTGACATCAATATCAGTAAAATTCTATCAAAATAACTCCAAAGCCATAAAGAAAAGAACATAATAATATGACATTTGTTTCTATATAATTTGTAGAATTACACTAATTAAGGTTTACCTTTTTTGAAGAAGGTGTACTGTGAGGAACATCCCCACCCATATCTTGAGGTGTAATATCCATGTCACCCTATGACAAAGATTAGTAATTCTTAGCAATCATAAGTGATTGGAGTCAAGATTACCTCTCACTTTCCTCAATCTACCTTTCCCCATCAAGTACTCCCCTTCAAATTTGTTAATAGAGTTGGGATCCCAAATGCGATCTACATGGATATTTGCTGCAAACTTGGGAAGATATTCACTAATATACACTATGGTCTGGTATACCATATATCCCTCCACCATAGAACTCTCAGGACATGCTCTTTGTCGAACCAAGCCCTTCATAAATTTCAAGTGCCTCTCAACCATCCACATTGACCTAGTTGGTACAGGTCCACACAATTCAAGCTCCTCAACTAGATGTATGAGGTAGTGTTCTTGAGCATTGAAAAAAGTTGGAGCTAGACACTTTTTCATTTCACACATAAGTTGGGGAATTTTTCTCTTCCAATATTTTATATATTTTTTATCAATTGTTTTAGATGATAACCACCTAACAGAGATTCAACTTGCAAAAACATATAAACAAGATTTTAGATAAAAATATACAATACATCACATAAAAAGTAAAGCAAGTCATAAATATAATAACACTTCTAACCTCATGAATTTTCCAAGATCATATATAATTTGTTTAACACTATTTTCAAACTAGTCTGGGAGGGATAGAGGTAGGACATACTGCAATGATTAAAAAATGATCTTTTTCAATATATTGTAAAATAATACAATAAAAAGTACATGTAATTTTACAAATATATTGTAAATAGAGAACATGACTTACCTTGACGAAGGTATGCCAATCATGTGTTTTCAACCCTGGCCCAAAATCACCTTTCTTTGATACAGGACTGCTTATATTTGCAACAAATCCTGTTGGAAATTTTGTTTTTTTTATGACTTCTTTTAATGCATCACTTTGCTGCTCAGTTAATAACCAAGGAAGGGCACTCGTATTTATGCAGTCTCCATTGCTATTTGATTCAATGAAAGTTTTCAGTGCATGATTGGATTCATGAATGTCATTACAAATTTTGGCCATTTTTTCTTTGTCACACCTTCCATCTAATAATTTCCATAGTGTCTTTGTTACATTCTTGCCAATATGCATAGCATCAAACAAATGCACGATTGGGAGATCCTTGTAGTACGACAACCTACTAAATTGACTAGGATAACTTTTTATTCCTCTAGGAAGTTGGTCATTGATGCCTTGACAACCTTCACGAGCATCAATAACATCATTAGTAAATAAAAGACAATATCAAAATCTAAATTTCAAACAAAAATCATCAGATGGAATGACATTACCTCGGCGATTTAGTCTATTGTATTCCAACTTCCATAGATGAGGTGTCATTCTTCGTGGCCTTGATGTCATCTCTTCTTTCCCATTAAAAAGATTTTTTTCGATAGTTCGATACTTATGATTATTGTGGAGAAAGTGCCTAAACTCATCAAACACCTGCTTTCCTAAACTTCTTGAATGACGAGATTTCATCTTTGGACCACAAATTGGACATGCAAATTTACCCTTTGTCTGAAGACCTAAAAGATATCGTACAATTGGATCATGTACAATTATCATGCACAACTTAAACATACAACAATAATGTGTAAGCACTATAACATACTAAAAATACGTGACCTTAACATGAATATATAACATACCGCAAAAATGAGTTAGCCCAAGGGCATCATGTATTGTCAATATAAGCATTGCATGGAATTGAAATTTTCTTTATCCTATTAGTCTAGAGATGTCATACATAGTGATCTCATTCCGTAAAATCAACAACTCGTCAATAAGGGGTTCAATATACACGTTCATATCTTTAACTTGGTACTTACCTAGTTGAATGAACAAAAACATTACATAATCATTATGACCATCTTGATGTGGTGTTTGTAAATTAATTTACATAACTATTAAATGAAAAAATACCTAGTATAATCATTGACAACATTATGTGCTCCCTCTTTATGGAATACAAGGAGGAATGTTATTGTTAATAACAAAAACATGCCACACTGAGTAAGTAGATCTCATATCTCCAAATGGATTGACACCGATCGCTGCCACTGAAATCTTGAGATTATGAGGTTCTTCTTTAAAGTGTGGCCATGTTGTTTCTATGTCTTTAAATGCAAAACCATCCATAGGCATTTGCATAATGTCATCTTGACTTCTATTGTGTGCATAGTAATCCATAAATTGTGCCAAGCTAGTGCACCTGAATAATCGTTGAAGACATGGAATAAGGGGAATGTACCGAAGACTCTTGTGAGGCACCTTTTTTGTTATTTGATTTGAGCGATATCTACTAGTATGACAAATAGGGCATTCTATTGTAAATTCATGATGTTTATGATATAGAATGTGATCATTGGGACATGCATGTATTGTCTGATACTACATTCCAATTTGATTCATAATGGTAGATAATTATCGGTACGAACGAGGCAAAATGTTTGATGGTGGTAAGAAAAACTCACCTATCAACCTACAACAATAAATATGAAGTGTTAATATAATGAATTGTAATGGTATGCTAACATTGAAGATGACAAAAATGGCATACCTTAGCATACGTGACATTGATACATTGGATAAACCATTCATAACCTTGAAGTTCACCAACAACACTATAGCGGAGAGAAGAGTTGTTTGGGAGCCTTCGTATAGGGGCCCGTATGCCTTCTCAATTATAGCTATATCAAGACCATCTCCATCATCATTATCAGATGCACTAGTACCATCATCATGATCATCTTGATCAGCTATGCCAATACCATCTTCTTCAATCATGTCCTCTGACACATTATCAGCTACGCCAATACCATCGTCTTCAATTGTGTTCTCTGCCACAGGATCATCTTCTTCCATGGGAGCATTATCATCGGCTTGGATATTCACACCTCCATGTTCCTCCAATTGGAAATCCACATTCACCAATCGACGAAAAATCGTGCCCCCCTTCAATGTGACCATATTGCCTACAATGACTCTAGGATGTTTTAATTAGAATTCTTCGATTCTTTAAGCCCTTACACTTTTTGCAAGGACAATAACTTTTTTCAACATCTTTTCTTTGGAGTTGAGACCACAATCTAGCAAGTGTCTTGTTATTTTGTTCTGGGTTCATGTTGCTAGGTGTCGACTTTCTTCAGAGACTATAAATATACAAAATGTAAACATACAAACATTAGTAGTATCTTTAATATAATAATAAAAATAAAATATTATAAGATTATACAAGATTTACAAATACACACACAAATCATGCTCACTAGACCATGAAATATTCAAAAGGATAAGTATTTTGGGAGTTATTATTATTTTGGGAGTTACACAAATCTCCTCACTAAACTACTGAGTTTGTGGATATTATTCTTGATGCTGAAGTAAATCAAGAATGTGAAGTTGAAGCAATTACATCTAATTCATTGCTTCCTATATATAGTCCGCTACTGTCTGGATATAATTCATAGATGTTTGTGTTGAATTTTATTTTTTTTCATTGGATGAAGAGTTTCATCTTTCATTTATATGAGTCTTTACCTCCCAAAAGACATGTCTCCTAGTTGGCTGACTAGGCATAGTTGGCCAACTAGCATATAACAAATTTATTTTAGTTCTAACAGATCCCTAGGGAATTCATGTGAACTATAAAGGTAAGTATTGTAATTAGTAGACAAGGGTTGGAATTTTATCCAAGGAAGACTTTACTTCAATTTACACTTCAATTTGTAATTAGAGATTATAGAGAATATATTCTGGAGTTGTATAGTCACATTGTCTAGTCTGTAAAGATATACAATATATTTTTGCAAGAGAAACTTGCAATTGAAGATAATAACACATCAAAATTTGGCATTGTAGTGGAGGTGATTCTATACCTAGTACAAATTATTTCCTCTAAAGCTTCCAGATGGCCTTTCTCTGGGAGCTGCATTAAGAAATTCAATTGAGCATTAATGCCCATCTATATCTAGGTTTGCATCACACATTCTTAAGGCAAAAGTTCCTAATACAACTGAAGAGAGTAATTAATATGGAAATTGAACTAAATGTAAGCATCATATGGCATTAATTTTCAAAGACAGTGACAATTTAAAAGAATTGGAAAAATATAGTGTACAAGCAATGATAGTGCGCCTTGGGAAGTCATAATAAGTATGAAACCATAGAGGATTTTCATTGTTTTCTAAAAGAAGATCATTTTCAGAGTGAGATTTAGCTACATAGAGGTGAAGCCATGACATACAAAAGGTAAGAGAACCTCAAAGTTTCTGACATATAATGCTATCATGTCAAAAGGACAACAAAGTGTAGTTTTTAGAACAATGGAACAACCATCTCTCTTAAAAGGAACAACCATCATGTTATAGAGTTATTGAATATGGCCGTTATCATGAGATCATAGGGAAAAACACATCTGTCTACTATTAATGAACAATTTCTTCTATAGAGGCAATTTTGAATTCTATGCTTATGTGAAAAGGAAATGTCACTTAGTTTGAAGTCCTAATAGAATAAATACAATAAGAAGACATTGACATATCATGCCTTAAATTGACAACAATCACAATAAGAAGATGGAACAACCACAAGGTACAAACATGTGCAAGTGATTGTAATCATCGGAGATATGTTAAAAGTTAAGTACAATAGTAGAGCACAACCATGATACAATTAATGAAAGTACCATAAAACACCATGATATTTATAATCAATCATATAGAAAAGAGACAATGTAGCAAATATTTACATATTCCACTTAATTTGTTCAAGATTATAGTTTGTTCAACCTCTTCCCGTAAAAACCGCATGTATACTTTAGTTAAAATAGTTTAGTTTTACAACATGAACAATAACTGATTTTTGATTTGCCAATAAATTTTTTATTAATAACAAGTTAACAACAATGCATTTCCTTTAGTTCTACTTCAAAAGTTAATATGTGAAAGTTTGTCAAAAATTTAATAGTACGTAAAGTACATCATATTCTTGCACGAATTGAATTGAGAATAAAAATCCACTTAACAATGCTTATACTTGTATTGATATTATTGATTTTTAAATTAAATTTACATAACAACAAAATAAATACACTCTAGAAACTAGAAATTAAAAACTCCATTGTTCTAGATTATAGAGATCATAACAGTGAATGTAAACTAAGTTAATGAGTATTGGGAAAGGACCAAGTTAATGATCGATTCTAGATCATAACAGTGAATTTAAACTATGTTTAAGCAATGAAAATGTAAATTCATTTGAAATCTGCCAGTCACTACACGTGAGGGTACAACCTGACTATATTGTTGACAAACATTTATTTTTATGGTTGATATGAATTCAAATGATTGCTAGGATATGGTGTTACATTTCATTGGAGTTTTGAATAGTTTTGTGCATGTTTGGAAGGTGTAATATTTTCACTTTTATTGCCCAATCTGACTTCAACATTATTTAATGAGATGTAATATGATTTTTTTTAATGAATTTCAACATGTTTTCATATCTTGAGTTGGCTAATTTTTTTTTGAAATTTTTGGTTCAGACTTAGACATCCAATGCCAGGACTGATTCTCGGGACAAGAATCCTTTCAAAGGTGGCGAACATGGTGTAGGGGCACCTAGAACATCCAAAGACTACCAGGAGTCCATAATGACAACCATGCACCTAATGACATCTAAAGACATCAATTGGAATTTATTGGCACCTATAATGGCCTATAAGGTCATTCCATGCAATGCAAATGGAAAATATGTAATAAGTCTTAAAAGGCCTAATAGGCCTTAGGACCAAAATAAGAGCCTAGGATGGTATTTGGTGTTACAAGTTTATAATAGTTTAGATTTGATTTTAATAATGCTTAATAAGTTCATTTGGGTCACATTTCAAAGTCTTAAGGCTTCATTATCTTTAAAAGTTTCAAAAACTCCGAATTTGTAATGTTGCAAATTCAAAAATTTGAAATGAAACGGTTATTAGAAAATGGAGGGAATTGGATTTTGTTATGTTTTAGTGCAAACTAATCCATTCAACCGATTGGGATTGGTTGGGGTAGTTTCTAGGAGTCCATCAAATATGCCAAAGTTTCATTGTATGATAGAAGAGGCCTGGTGTACAGATTGTACTGAGTTTTTGACAAATAAACTTCTTTCAATAGCAATTTCTTTGAGTTCTTAGAGTTATTTTGGATTCATTTTGTCATTGTCTTACATTTCAATGCATTTGGAATAGTTAGATATTGATCCTAGACCACATCTATGCATTTGTGAGGTATGTATTTGTATTTTTACTCAATTAATTCTAATTGGCAGAGTAGTTTCAGCCATTCCTTTGACAGTTTTGTGAGTTTCCAATTGAATATGGTCATTCCATGACCTCTAACCACTGTAACACATGGAATGTGGTGCAGGGGCACCACCTCCACCTTCGAATTTCACATCATTTAAGTCATGTCAAGAAAGGATATATTCATTAAAGTGTTAGAACCATGGTATATTTGTTAAATTACATTATAATGATTCGACAAAGAGAATATGGGATATTTGTAAGCAAAATTCTGAATAGGAATATGAATGGTCATGGAAGAAAAACCATTTTGTAACGGTCCAATATGGTCTTAAATAGACTACACTATGTAATAGAGAGGAGGATAGTTAGAGAGAGTCAACAGATAATAGAACAGGCATGAGAGTAATAATTGTGGAAAAGTATTGGGCTCTCTAGCCTTTAGCCAGAGAGCCATGAATGTTTTGTCTGCCTTGAGTATGAATGAAATGTATTTTAATTAAGCTTTATGTATTCCCTATTGGCATTTTTTTTATCTCTGTTACAAAGAACATAACAGTGTTAATGAATCGGCTTCTCTTTATTGTTATTGTGCAAAGAAATATAAATGATCTATTTTGTTTCATGATAGTCCCGTAAGGAATGGTTTTTGGGTTATTAGTCTCTTTATGGCAGTCCCGTAGGGGAGGACAGTAATCGATTTTGTTGACAGAGAAATGTTTTGAAACCGTTTGGTAAGCCAAGAAAGTATTGATGTCTACAACGATTTTAAAAAAATAGTTTTCAAGAACTCATTATTAATTGAGTTTATATATATTCCTTCTATCAATTTTTGATATCTTTTGTGAATAACATAACAGTGAATGATATTGGTTTTGGTTGAAAGAGTTTCATAGTGGAATGTATCAAGTTCCTTAAAGGATTGAATAGTGTAACAGATAGGTGTTTGAGGCATCGAAAACTGATGGTCATGTTTTTGTTTATGAGTTTTGGTTTGCACACAGTCTCAATTTAGGATATATCCAGATTATTCCTAGGACGCTACTGCAAGCATTTTCTTACTTTTCTGGTTAAACACATAGCATATATCTAACTAGGGCATCAATCTTGAAGCAATGTAGCTACTTCCCCCAAATCTGAGCACTTGGGTTATTAAAATTCATTTCCTTGGCTTGCTTCTCACCTAATGGCATTGGAGACCAATGGAGAAATCACAAGTCAAGGTACACTCTCCATGACAAAGCCGACTGAGGAGTTTTCGGGCCAGTCTGATAGAGAGTTTAGTATCTCACAGGCACAACACAAAAGTTTCAATAAAATATTTGCAGAACTAACAAATGAGCTTCAAAACTGTGGATGCATCGAAGGTTAAACTTGCAAAGCTATTCAATCTATCCATTCACTTCACAAATTGACAAGGCATGATATATAAATAATCTAGCAAATACCCAATACATGATGCCCTGGCACATTGCTCATGGGCCCTAAGTAGATAACCAATAAAACAATGCTAGACAAATGCAGAGTAAGAAAACCCTTATAGGCGGTCCTCCTTTTACACCAAATCACAGTAGCAACCCTCGTAGGTAGGCAGTCCTCCTTTTACACCAAATCACAGTGGCAACCCTCGTAGGTAGGTGGTCCTCCTAAAACTCTTACCAAATAACAGTTCAAACAATCGCATGCTCCAACTCTTTCACGTGCTCCAAGTGAAAACCAAACAATGAAATGAGATACAAAATCTTTTTTCTTTTTAAAGTTATGCCCGTGTTAGTCAAAATTTTGACCTACATGGTATTGGTTGAAATTTTGACTAACACGGGCATGGATTGAAAAAAAAAGGAAGTTTTCCTTCTATAATCCGACCAACCTAAACCTTTTTAATTGATTGTCAAAAATTTTGGTAGAAAAATGAGGTCAAATGTAGTAGTGTCTTAGTGTGCATAACATGATTCTTTGATATGTTAATAGCAGTTGTATTATCACAGAAAATAACAATCGGCTCAGTGATTTCCTCCTTCATACCTTTTAACAATTTCTTGATCCACACTACATTTGAACAATTCATTGTTGCTGCTACATATTCAACTTTTGTTGTAGATTGGGAAATATAGTTCTACTTCTTGTTTGTCCAAGAGACTAGTCTCTTTATTCCTCTATCATTGTAGAATATATTGAACTCATTTGATATGAACTCTCCTCCTCTGTCAGATCTCAAACATTTCAATCTTTTACATGTTTCTTTCTCAACGTTTGCCAAATACCACTTAAATAACTGAAAGGCATCAAATTTCTCTTTTAGAAACATCATAGTCATCATTCTAGAATAGTCATCAACAAATAGAATGAAATACTTATCACCACAGTAGCTTTGCACATCCATAGGTCCACAAAGGTCAGTATGAACCAATTCCAAAATATTATCAGAAGTATATGTCTTTCTCTTAAAACTAGACTTTGTCATTTTTTCCAATTGACACTGCTTACACATTACATCATCAGGTTTCTTCAATCTTGGAAAACCTCTAACTTTCTTCATCTTACTAATATTTACCAAATTTTCAAAATTCACATGACACAACCTTTTATGCCATAACCATACATCATCAAATTGTGCAAACAAACATGTTTCTCCAGATAGGTCTAGATAGAATAAATTACATCTTGTATGTTCTCCACTTCCAATTAGTTCACTAGTGGCATCAAATATTTTAGCCTTTCTGTGATGAAATTCAACCCGATAACTAGTACTATTCAATTGTGCAACACTCAACAAATAATCGTTAATACCTTCAACCCAGTAAGAATTATCACATCTGATCTTATTAGTTAATCTTATTGATCCTTTTTCTTTCACATGACATGGTGCATCATTACCAAACTTAACACTTCTACCTTTGTAATGATTTAGGGTTTCAAACTTACTTTTATCACCAGTCATGTGATGTGAGCAACCATTATCAATAATCCATTTATCACCTTTACTCACATATGAAATAAGTGTAGTTTTCTCATCTTCATCAAAATCATCTTTCATAGGAACATAAATAACTTCTATATCACATTCATCAGATTCACTAGTTTCACTATCAATTTCTTCTTCAGTAATATAACAAAATTTCTTACCTTTGTCTTTGTAGTCTCTATACCTTTTGTGATCTATGTCATTTCTTTTGTCTTTATACTTTCTTTCCCTTCTTTCATCCTTGTCAATCCTGTTAGGGCATCTTGCTACAATATGGCCAACTTTTTTTACATGAAAAATAGATTATAGGTTGTTTACCTTTGAATTTTCCTTTTCCTCTCAATAGCCTTCTAGCCATAAGTGCCTCAAGATCATCTAGATCATCATCATACGTATCACTATCACTATCGTTGTTACTGTCACTATTCATACATCTTTCTTTTCCCTTATTAGACTTATGAAGAACCATTTGAGATTTGAATGCAGATTCAATGTTGTGAATAGTGAAATTATCAAAATTAGACAACTCAAAAGTAGTAAGTTTACCAACAAGACTTTCCAAAGTTAGGACATTACTAGGATTACATCTTGATTGTTGTATTGCAGATACTCTAATAGCATAGATAGGAAGCAGGGTTCTCAACACTTTACTAATAACAGTTTCATCATCAATGTTTCCATTAGCTCCTCTAATAGCATTTACTACCTCCTTAATTCTACCACAATATTGAGCAATGTTTTCACCTTCTTTCATTTTTATTTCATCAAACTTACCTCTCAAACTTTCAGATTTAGCTCTCAGTACATTTGTGTCCCCTCCATAGATAGCTGCTAGGGTGTCCCACATTTGCTTTGCATTAGTACAGTCCTTTATGTCCTCAAATTTAGGATAGCTTAGGACAGATGCAATCTCCAACATTGCATGATTGTGTTCTTGTTTTGATTTCATCTCATCGGCTATCAAAGGTGCAACAAGTGGTACATAGTCATTTTCCACATAGTATTTCGTTGAATCACTAATACCAGCTAGGTGTAATTTCATCAAACTCTGCCATGCAGGGAAGTTCTCCTTGTTCATCTTTGGTACCTCCTTTTTGTACATCTTGATCATTAGCTTCAAGTACCTTTAAACTTTTTCTCTACACACACTAACAACTCTGATACCAATTGTTAGAATCATTTTAGAATAACTGAGAGCAGGGGGGGTAAATCAGTTATCCTCATGTCTAGATGTACCAATTGAACTTTCTAGCTATTCAACAAACTTAGGTCTAATCAACAATTCACTCAGTCTCTATAGAATATATCAGCAACATAAAACTTGCAATCCACTGTCCAAAAGTAATCAACTTGTAGAATATAAAACTTTCAACAACATTCACACAAGTATAACACCATGATTTAATGTGGAAACCCAATTTGGGAAAACCACCAGTAACATGCTACTTATTTTCACTCTTCTGAAGTGATCTCTGTGTGAAGCCAACCCTGTTAAAGGTTTATAATACACACTATTAGGTGTGACCCTATTAAAGGATTTAATCACTCTGTTAAAAGTGGCCTGGTTAGAGTGCTTAAGAACATTCCATTAGAGTGTTTCCTTGATTAAAGGGTTTACAAAATGACTGTTAGGTCAACCTTGATTAAAGGATTTTGACCGATACAATGGTTAGAAATTAATGGTAGGTTCTGATCTGAAATATATAACTCACTTTTCAAATATAGATCTAATGCGCTCATATGTTGATTTACTGACTGACCTTCATTTCCATCTCCATCTCTGATATGCTTGAAAATCTCTTCAAGCAATCACCTCAACTTTGTTTAGCTCTTCACAACTTCTCCTTAACCTTCTACTTAGATTCATCAGTCAATAACATCAATCTCTTCCACACTCTTCTTAACCTCACAATTAGGTCATCCTTATACCTCCTTGATCAGGTAGATTAATCTTTTGTCGATTAATCTCTTCCATAGATCTTAGGTTTAGGTTAGATTCATCGAATCCTTCCATCATTTTTTTCTCCTTCTTTTACTTCTAGATACATCTCCAAAATTCTCCTTGAATCCATAAGAAAATGGTTTACCATGCATTAAATAATCCATATCATTCATTAAAAATTTTAACACGTTTTACATATCCCAAGAATTCAACTATGTCAGTTGGGATTCTCAATTCTTTCACAAACTATAAAATACTGACACTCGGTCAATACTATGTTCATCTCTGTTAGAATTATTACAAGAATGGAAACAAGATCAAGAAGATAATCCAAGAAAGTGAAGTGCAAGAAAGATTTTACCATAAACCAAATATGAGAGAGTTGCAAGATCAAACACCAAAACCAAGAGAATACTTCCAAGAATCCAACAAGAGCCAAGAGATTTTTGTAAGGGGAAAAGCAAAGAAAAACACCTTTGTGTATTATGAATGAGGCATGAAAATCCTAAAGAGAGAGAGTAGAATATGAGCAAGAAGCTCAATACAATATGATAAAACTAGTAGGAGAGAAATTGTGTGTAGGAAATGTGAGAAAATTGTGTCAAGTGTGTGGAGAAACATCTCTTTTAAGTAGATATGAGTGAAGGAGTTTGCATGTAACTCCCTATGTGAATGAGTGCCACATTCATACAAGTGTGTGCCAAGTGTGAGCATCCTCATAAGGAGGAATAAACTATTTTCCTTATAAAAAGAATTACAAAATATGAGTTGTCCTCCCACTTGGACTAGAGGAAAAAATTATATGTAGAGATTCCTTTAGGAATATCCTAAAATAAATAAAAGAAGGATACCTTCGTTTATCCTCAAATTAAACAAAACAACCAAGGAAAGATTACTAATTGTAACAATCTCCTCGGTCGTCACTGGATATCTCAGTCATCGCTAAAACTTTCCTTCTTGGCAAATGCTATCTTCGCTTGATTAATTATCTATTTCTTGATAGTTATTTATGCTCAGTCGACACTAAACTTGATCAGCTTATACTAGTGCTCGGTCGACACTATCATCACTTGGCTTAAACTAAATTTCTTCACTTTTGCTTGGTTAATCTTATGCTTCTAGTCTTTCTTCTTCACTCAGTGTTAAAGATAAACAACACATTACCTTGTCAATGTGCCAACTAATCAAGTACCCATTGAAGTATCACATAACTCAACCTTTCCTTAGGTCCTCTTGTTATATCCTCTTTTCAAATCCTCTTCATCAATCAAAAGATATGGCACTCTACTAGATAGAAATTTTCTTACTAGTTAAGGTTTGACATCAATGACAATATAACAATTGTTTCAATTGTCATTTCCAACAATCTATGGGTCACATTCAAGTCGGTTTACCTTAGCAAAGAAACTTCTTACGATGGGGTACTATTGGCTAACTATGGAAAAAGATGCTTGTCAATTTGTTAAGATATGTCAAAAGTGCCAATATCAAGGAACCTGATACACATGTCGACACAAGAGTTGCATTCTTCGACCAAACCTTGGCCCTACTATCAATGGGGGTTTGATTTAATAAGAATGATAAATCCATCTTCATCTAATGGTCACAAGTACATAATAACTACAACTAAATATTTTATAAAGTGGGTTGAAGTTGTGCCTTTAACAACTGCAACAGAGAAATTCTATGTTCATTTTGTACCACATCATTTGTAGATATGGTATTCCACATAACATAATAACAAATAATGGAAAGAAGCTTAAGAATAAGGATATTGATGGATTATGTGATAAATTCCACATCATACACCTTTCATCCTCAATTTATTATCCTCAAGGAAATGGTCAGGTTGAGGCTTCAAACAAAAATATCCTTAAAATTCTAAAGAAAATAATTGATATATTAGGAAGAGATTGGAACATTCAATTGAATCCAGTATTATGGGCCTATAGAACAAGTATTAGAACACCTATGAGAGAAACACCCTTTTCTTTAGTTTATGGGGTTGAATCAGTCTTGCCCTTTGGGGTAGAAATTCCATCTTTGAGAGTCTCTTTACATGTCCTATTGACGGAAGAGGACTATAGAGTGGCCAAATTACAACAACTTGAGTTACTTGAATAACATCAAACACAAGCATATGATCATGTTAAAGTGTATCAAAATAAGATGTCAAGGAATTACAATAAAAAGATCAAACCTAGAGAGTTTCAAATTGGAGATCGAGTCCTACTAGAAAACCCTAAGAACCACCAAGATAGGGAAAAGAAAGGGAAATTTGAGGCAAATTGGCTAGGACCTTTTTTTGTAACATATTCCTATGGAATGAGAACATACAAACTAGCTAATTGTGATGGAGAGGAATTTCAAGAGCCCATTAATAACATCCACTTAAAGAGGTTTTATACCTAATCAGATGAAAGTGTATAGGATGAAAGAGTATCAGACGAGAGAGTATTAAATGAAAGAGCATCACCCCTTGAACAAAAAAAATTGATCATGAAGAAATCCAAAAACATCAAAAAGTGAACTTGAAAAAAGTCCCAAAATATCAAAAAATGCGAGAAATTCAAAAATAGTGGAAAAGAGATCCCGAAGAAAGAAAAAACATTGGAAAATGTTGTGAAAAAATAGGCATCTTGGTGAAAACCTGACAAACAGGTGCCTTGGTACTATAAAAAACATAAGAAAAAAGGTCCTAAAAAATTGTTATATTGGTGAAAACCTAGCAACAGGTGCCTTGATAATACAAAAAAAAAACAAAAAAAAAAAAAAACAATTTTTTTAAGAAAAAAATAAAAAAAAGAAAAAAGGAGAAAAAGTGCCTTGGTGAAAACCTAGTAAACATGTGCCTTCATAGAAAAAAATGAAATCAAGAGAAAAAGGCAATAAACTCAATGGTGAAAATCTAGTAAACATGCGCTACTTGCCCTAAGTTAAGTCAATCCTTTTGCATCTGCATTTTCCTCCATCATAGTATATATCCTTGCATTTGTACATAATCATAATAAAATCTCAGAGCTACATTTGCATATACCAAAGCTTTCATCATGGTTTAGAAGTTCACCTAGGTCCAAAATCTTTGTTATATCTAATTGGGGGTACAAATCCAAAATCAATGAGCTTATCAAGACAGATCCAAAATTGACACAAATCAATGCATCAAACCAAAAACTTGACACTTGAACCTTTGATCCATCTCAATTTCCAATTCTAATTTGATCTTGAACTCAAACCTTTGACACATTTGACCCTTGACCTCGATTTGACTTATCTTAATCAGGATTAAAATTACAAACAAAGATCAAAATAAATGAAGATCTTTTGAAATATGGATGGAAAAACAAAAGCAATAATGTTCAAAGTGTTACTAGATGTTTGAAATCATGTCTTTTAGTAAATCAATGATGTCTAAATTAACTAGATGCACGATGATGGGGACGTGATATTTTTCTTGATTTCTGCTTGTCTTCTTGTAAGATTGATCCATAGAAGTATGCAAACATGTCTAAAGATATGGTCATCAAAGAATCATCGAGGACATTTCCATATGTAGGGGATCATATCTTTGTTTGTTTACACAAAAGGATACCTTGGCCATTTAGATTTCTCATATCTTAATGCCAAAATCCACTTGGAACATTGAATCTGATGAAATCAGTATTTAAACCACCATGGTTGAAAACCTGACCAATGAGGTTTGTACTAAATTCATGGGAAAAAATCTAAGAGAAAAAAAGGTATTCATACCATCATGGTTGAACCAGTGACGGTTATACTGATTTCATATTTTAAATAAGGTCAATGATGAAAAAATGCACTCCTTTAAAGTGACAATTAGTTGCATTTTGCATTGATATAGATTAATCTTGCATGCTAAAAGTTATGGGATTTTTCTTAATTAGGGGGTAGAGTTAATCATGATCACATCATCAAGATTTCCTTTTTGATGGATTATGTTGGACTTTAGTAAAAACATGGCATATCATTCAAAGTGTATCTAGTTGCATTCATTACTCATTAATCATTAAATTGCATTTCATTATATTATTAATATCATACAATTGCATTCATGATCATTCAGTGTAAATACATTAATCATTAATCCTTATCTAACATGCATCAAATGCATAAATCATTATTCATTTATTAAATCATTTAGGCACATTGCATTAGTTAAGTGCACTCATTTAGTTCATTTATCAACTCATTTAATCAGGTGCATTTCGATCATTTAGTTAAAGGCATTTATTGCAATCATTACATTCATTATCATTCATTTCATTACATCATTTTAGTTTCATCTCATTAAGTACATTTAATTGCATTGCAATAAGTCATTTCATTATTACATTGCATTAGGTACATTGCATTTATCAATGTCATAAGAATCAAAACAATGCATCTAGAATCATTAAGTACATATAGAATCATTTAGAATACATCTGAGTCTAATGCATCATACATATCATTAAAGCATCATAAATGACATCATAAAACAAAAATCAACATAAGATCATACATTTGCATATAACAATTTATCTCATCCTATATATACATCCATATAAGCATGCCATGCATCTATATAAAGCATATAAATTGGGTAAAGGTAGTCATATCATTTTGCATATAAAAACACAAAAATAGGCATATAGATAGGACCATCTAGAACTACATCCATTCATAGATCATCAAAACTATAGAGTCCAACATATAGTGACATCATAAAAGGAAAGATCAAATAAAAAAGATGAGAGTCTATTAGAGAGTGAATCATGTCATCAAATGTCTAATCAAAATGTACATCAATAAGTGTCTATCAGTAAAAGTCTTGATCAATGGGGTACATCATGGTGTATAATCAAAGCAAGGTGGACTCAGCTAGGGGAACTCGAACCACCACCTGCACCATCTGTGTCACCTATACCATATCTTCTCGCTAAACTACCAAGATCTATTTGTGGAGCTTGGCTAGTGGTCATAGTATCTGTACGCACCTGTATCCCTGTCTGAACAGGATGTGTCAATGAGGTAGTAGAAATCAAGCCTTAAATCAATGCATCAAACTAATCCATATGAATACTCATGGCTTCCACACTATCCTGCAATGTTTGCACATCTTGGCTAGTTTCCACTGGTATTGTTGGTGCTAGAGGAACAACTAGAGCATGAGGTACGTATAAGTGTCTAGCTTCTTATTATCCTTGTCTACCCCAATCTGGTACAAATACTATAGGAGGAGGAACCCAGCCACCAACACCACCCCCTCTCATCCTAACTTTTCCACTAACCCCACCCCCTTGCATCCTGATACCACCACCACCTCCACCACCATCTCTACCTTGAAAACCAACGACTAAACCACCTCTCCTGCACATAATATTAGGAATAGAATGATGACTTGGAAAAAAAACACTACCTAGACATCTAGGCACTCTACCAGCCTATCTACCAATGGCTCTACCACCTCGTACTTGATCTCTACACTGCCTACATCTTCTACCACCTCTACCTATGCCTTGGCCCCATCCCCATCTCTACGATCATCATCCTCATCCTCATCTGATGAGAGATCATCAATATCAAGCATCGACTCTGAAGGATCTGTATATCTAGGGTAACAATGCTCAAGGAACCATCGCCTGAGCTCAACACTCATACCTTCATCTGTGATGTCCTCATGACGATCCCAAAGAAATGGTTGCATCTCAAGTAATGAATCCCTTGAAATTCGATAAGTTCAATCTGTGCACCCCACAAAGATCTCTCTACTTGTACGTTGGCGTAATGTGCATGTCCCCGTGGCATATCCTATCATCTACCATATTGTCTTAGGACTCTCATAAAATAGAATCTCTGAATCACCTGAGGTGTGCATCCAATCATCCAATGAGGCATAAACATATAGATCATCTCCTCATCATCCTCCTCCTAGTCCTCACAATGACAGTTTGGTCTCCAACATACCTCATCTAGATCATTGAGCATCCACCTCCAGTAATTGGCCTTGCCCAAATGAGGTTAGACAATGATGCCATCATAGATAAATATGTATAGTAAACCTAGAGCTCTTTGTCTGTCTACAATTGGTTGTGTGATAGGAAGGTGCTCCCATTTACAAACCTCTAAGAGCACTACATCTTCTGAAAAAGTTGCACTTCGTTGATACACAACATGATGCAAGTCATGATATAGTTGAGCTAGAATGCAAGAACCCCAAGAAAATCTGTGTGGTTATGTGATCATATCCTCTAAGATCCGTTCCCAACCAAAAACAAATCTATGACCTCTCCTATCTGGTAACAAGAAACCACCAATCAACCCAGCCAGAACATAAGTTAGCACATCATAGGATAGCATTCGTATCCAAGGAATGATGTCATCTACAATGGTATAATCTCTAAAGAAAAGTCTACATGCAACACTATCGTATACTTGATCATAGTATATGAGCTCCCCGACCGTCAGAATCCAAAAAATATGATAGACGTCCTCGAAAGTGATCATCATCTTGCCTAACAGGAGGTGAAAGGTATTATGATCTAAGTGCCATCACTCAGCCACAATAGTAAGCAAACCCCTGTTTATCCTAAACTAGGGCATCTCTAACAAATACTAGAATCCACATCGATCTATGATCTACCGATCCTGATCTGACAATTGACCAATCAACTTGAGTGGCCATGGATAAAGACCTTTGACATAGAGCCTTCACCCTCGAACCTATTTTGAAATCAAGATGAAACCAATCAATTGGCATCATCTAAGTGGTAATTTGACATCAATCTAATCAATCGATTCTATCAGGTACTCACTCATCGTGAGAACATCAACTTTTTGGACTCTAGATCTTGAGAAAGGAAAATCAACCGATCATCTATCCTATTTGACCTAACAGATTAATATCAATACAACATCACTAACATGATAAACACTAACATCAAATGCTTGGTTTCATAACATCATCAATAGACATTATTGAGTTTTAATCAAATATATCCATGAGATGACCTAGCTGCTGCAAATAGTGCAACAAACTGAAAAAAAAAATGACAAATTGAGCAAAAATGTGTATACACGCTATTTCAATATATCCTAAGTGCTAATACATGTGTGCACTACAAGTGTACGTATACACATAAAAAAAACTTCTTATGCATTAAAAATATGTGTTCACGCTATAGGTACTCATACATGCCAAAGCAGTTATTAGAGGCACTACAAAATTTGTAATTTTGCAATTTTATGTCATACGTGCTAATTGATCACACGCTATGCACTATTTTAAAAACTAGGGTATCCTAATATGCGCTAAATCAAACTACGGATGCACTACAAGACATGGTACATGCGCTAAAAGAAATGGTATACGCACCAAAATAGGTAAAAATGACAGAAAAAGAATGGAATCGATCCTAAAAATCCAAAAATCTATCTACAAATTGATAAATTGAAATGTGAAGATGGATTTTGGTACTCACTAGAGGTTTGTAGTCAGATGGTCTCTCAAATCAATGACCATGCTTGAATCTATGCTCTCAAATTAGGACAACTATCGTGAATAGTCTCCAAGTCACTAGAGCTCCAAGAGGGTAAAAATGAGAAGTGAAAGTGAAAATGAGTGGTGAAAAAGGGTTTTTGACTCAGGTTTATATACCCTAAGGACCTAAAAGGAGGGTATTTCATGATATTTTCTTTTTTTTACCCAAGGTTATTAGTAATGCATTTCTTTTCTTTTAAAAACTAGGGCATTATTATTGAAATTCTTTTTCACAACATATTATGGGAAATGAAATCGAATTTGAAATTCTCATGAAAATTTGAAATTCTAAAAAAATATGATATTGATTGACAACATCCAAATCAATTTTGATTTATTTATTTATTTATTTATTTATTTTGGGGGGGGGGCATAATATCATCAAAGCACAAAATTGAGCAAATAGGTATAATTTTTCAAATCAAGGGCATCAGAAATAAAAATTTTGAAATCATTAGTGAGGCATCTTAATCAATGAAATCTTTCATCACGACATTGTATCAAGGTTTCACCATCATATCAGTTTGTTTATCAATGAATCACTCATCAAGATCAGATCAGGCACCAGTAAATCAGTCAATTAAATATTCTTTGAACCAACATGCTTCACACATTGATTCAAAGAGGGGCATTTATATACACCCTAAATTGGTAAAGAAAAGTCAACCAAATTAAAGAAAGGCAAATAAAGTAATTATTGATCAAAGCATGAAATAATTGAAAATCAAAGCCAATTGGATTAATTAAATCAAGGGTCAAATAATTATGCAATTGATTTAATCAATTAATTATATAGTTCAATTAATTAATTAAATCCAACCCATTTAAATCAAGTACTTGGCTAAATAAATTAATTATTTTAATTAAATAAATCAAATAATTCTCACCAACCACACAAGGACAAAATTGAATCAACCAATGAGGTGAGAGTATTTTGATCACGTGGATCACTAATAGGCTTTGTTATCTCAACCCTTCAATTTTCCTTTACATTTCGGGCCACTCATTTTGTCTCTTTGTCCCAATATTTGAAACTAATAACTCAACTCTCATCTAATCATGGTTAATCTTCACTCTACCCCCTACCCTTGGAAAATACTATAAATAGGAGGGCTTAAATGAGTTAATCATCCATTATTTTAGAGTCATCCTTGTATCAAAAATCATTCTAGGCTTTTAGAGATCATTTTGAATTCAATTGCATTGCATAGGGATCATAATGGAGCATGTAGGATTGACTTTGAACATAATTGAGATTGATATGGCGATATTAAGCTAGTTTTGCATCATAATTCATCTTAGCATTTAAATTCTCATTCTAGGATTGTCACTTTTAAGTGCTAAAAATTCTGAGAGCATTAGTTTAGCTTCTTAGTTAGAGATCCATACGATGTTTACAGTTTTGATTTCAATTCATTTTGTATAATTAGCTTAATCTTTAGCATTTGATTGTTATTTGATCAAACTAATCTTATGAAGGTATTTATTATACATGGTTACTTTTTCTTTCTTGCATCCTGATGATGGACCGCATAGTGTGATCCGGAATGTTAATGACAAAAAAACTCTACACAATCGAATCCAAAAACTGATAAAGTAATTTTGCTCTAGATTTTCCATAAGCTCCACACTCCAAAATTGACTACCATAGTTCTTTTTGTATGATGTCTAGAGCTTGGAAGAATATGAGTCTATCTACGTGGAGATATGTAGACTAATTAATAGTTGACACATTAGCAATGACATCAATGTAGGTGGACATATAAGTATGGTGGGTGTTAGTTTAATAAATTCTACTTCAATGGTAATAGTTTTCTTTGGAATACTGACCTATTTGTAATTGACATGTGTGTCCTTTTCTTGATTTTTTAGAGACACATATATGGATTATCATGATTTTCCCTTATCCTTCTCAAGCTAAGAAGCATTTTAGGGATCAAAACATAAAGAAAAGGGATAATTAATGTTGATCTATACTTTCACATTTATATCAATTCTTTTGAACACCAAACAAAGTTTGTGTAACCACTTGAAAATATGAGAATAAGTATAACACTGTTCTCCAATAATCTTCTATTGCTCAATAATTTATTTGCTGAAAATTAAGCTTAATTATTGCATTTTAGTTGTCACTTAGTATTTATTTGGTTCAAGTCTATTCACATTTTTTTTACTATGATTCTTGTAAACACACCAAGTTCATTCCTACTTCTTCATACTAACTTTATGCAAATTAATTAGATAAATCATTATTTAATTAATGATCTCCACAATCAACCATTTTCCAATCATCCATTAATCCCCTTTATCCACTAAGGTTAATCAACTAAGTCAATATTAATTAATCTTACCTCTCAAATCATCCAACTAAATCAATTTATTATTCCATTCTTAGTTGATTTAAATCGATTAATTCCTCATTAACATTCCTCTAACATTTAATTTCACAACACTACATATGGACAATATAATTTGTGCTTTAGTCTCAACCATCCAATCCATTAACATAGGTCAATATCTTCACCATTCTCTTGATTCCATGTGTCCTCAATCCCCTATGTTCCCACATGTGTGAGCATGCTAACTTGAAGGCATGTTGGCTCTCTACCTTAACTCACTCTAATTCCTTTTTGACACATGTAATCATGCTAACTTGGGAAATCTTAATCATCCCTCATCACTTGATTCATCTCCATCTCCTATGCACACGTGTGAGCATGCTCTCCACACATAACCTCCATGTTCACACATGCATGAGCATGGTTAGATTCCATCTCATTGAATTCAATCCTCCTATGATTTCCCTCATCTCATTGCATCTCACAATTAGACAAAATTTAGGCTACTTTAATATTGAATATGTCATCCTTTTGTGGCCCTTGTCATGGTGTTCATAATCCTATCCATGTAATTAAATATTAACCACTGATTCCATCTCTTTATCTTAGTCTTCCATTTCTATCTTGAGAAATCTATTAATGGAGGCTTGTTAGCCTCATTCTATCAATTAATCATACAATCCACATAATGATTTAAGCATAACATATAATTATTTGGAACATGTTTCACATATCAATGAAGTTTTGATGAAAACTTTGCATTGTCTTATTTACTTTTATTTGATATATCACTAGTATTTCCTTTAATTTGAATTTTTAAGTTTGTATTTCTTACTAATCTATTATAAACAACTCAAATAAAGTGTCCACATCTCTAACATGTCAGAAGGGACTTTCCCACAATCCTTATTTTTATCAATTTTAATGGAAATTGTTTACATGAGTATATAAGAGTTTAGTGAAAGTGAACAATTCCAAATTTATTTGAAAGGAATTGGTAGTGAGGAGGTTTTCCTTCTGTGCACATCCATATTACATTACTACCAGAGTTAGTTTCCTATGTCCAATTTTTTAGTGTTTGATTATTATTTCATATAGAATATTTTTAGATTAAACATGTCACTTGAGTGTGGTTGAGGTAGTACAACAAATCTTGTCTAAATTTGACAAATGGAAAGGGAGAGTTGGATTTTTTTGTTTTTTTTTTAAGAAAAAGTGGTTGAACCACTGTATATATTTATAAAAAACTGATTCAAAAAATCTCAATCAGGAAAGAACCAAGAAGAAAACCTGAAATCATCGCTATATATACAAAATTTTATAAGGTGAAACCTTATACCAAAATAATTTCAATTATTGTCATATTTCATTACAATTGTGAGACCAGGGCCAATTTTTCGAAAGAGAAAAAGGTCAAAAACCAATACATTTTCAATTTTGAACTGAATTTGCTAAGACCAAAATAATGAAAGACATCAACTCGAGTATGTGCTAACATGTGTATGAACATTCAAAAAACAAATTTTCAGAGCAGCTCAAATTCACAGTCTACTCCTCCATGGCATCGCACACTTGTGGGACAAAATTTGGTTGAGAATGCGGTGACCAGCCTGAGGGCTCAGCAAGCCATTCTAAAATTGGCTCAATCTTAGAGTCTGGGCTCCATGCGAAATCCTACACATCATCACCAGAGCCCCCAAAAGAGGGATTGACTTCATTCCAACCCAGAGCTGCAAGGAGTGGTTGAGCAGAGTGAGCGACTAGAGAGCCATTAGCCTCACTTGCAAGTAGTATGTTTCCACTTGGGCTCGTCACAACATGTGGTGGGAGAATTGGAAAAGGAGCTGGGTAAGCAATAGAGCATGAGGAAGGGGAAACATATGGAGCTTTGAGCAAATGGAGAAGTGCCTCAACCACCAGTTTAATCTTCATTTCCAAATCAAACCCCATCGTTTGACCATACGACTGCAAGGAGCCTTTGACAAATCAAAAGCTCTACTTTTCTAGCACTTTCTTAATGCAGTCATATGTAACCATGGCCACATGATTCTTAAGCAGCATGTGTCAAGAGAAGAGGCCACCCACTAAAGTGTGTCCAGACCATAAATCATACTGTTGCATTGCCTTCTACAATTCATTTCCTTCCCAAAAGTGAGGCTTAACAAATTTAAAGGCGAGTATTTCCAAGAGTTGTACCGACTATAGTAAGTCCATGGCGTTTGAGAGGAAGATTGACACCACCTACGATGGGTATAGAAATTGTTTTATCCACGGGGAAAGATTCTCTTCCCCAATTGACATTTTGATGGCTAGCTGATTTGAGGCAGAAGAGATAAACATCTCATCCAACATAGGGTCAGATATATTCTGTGGTAATGCGGCATCCACAAATGGTAGTTTTTTGGAAGCATTTCATTGTGGAAGCAAGCACAATCATCACATTGAACACAAACTTCAAGGGATTCACCATTATCAGAGCTTGGCATAGGCAAGGTATGGAAAAACACAATGAGACTACTGCATAAATAACCCTTGTCAATGGAAAATGGTGAACCCAAGTTGATCTGAAGACATTGATTACAACTGAATGCACCCCAAATGAAGTGAATGGAAACATGTGTGAGTTTTCCAGTAATAACTTTGAGTAACTACTCAAGTGTGTGAATTGTCCACCCGTCTCTTTGACAACATAATAGAGGGGGAATGACAGCTAGTTTGTCATATCTCTGCAATGTACTCCTTGTACCAAACATCCATCACAATTATTGTATATCACCTTCATCTGATGCAGGAAATAAGTGGGTGATGTTGAAGTAAATATGACGATGGTAACCGACATGTGTCCTAGTACTAAGCCCATCATGCATGGAAACTTTAGAATTGCAATGAGGATGAGGAAATCTAATCAGGGCGTGTGATGTCATTTTCCTTCACCTGAAGATTTATCTGAGGTCACCAATGTTTGGAGGTCACCACAAACTTCTTGGAATGTATTTGGTACTAAGCACTTTATTTCTATTCCATCACATCCCTAATTGGCCAAGTAATCAACAACCTTATTCCCTTCGCTCAACGTATGGGACATAAGTAGGAGAGGGAATGTATCTATGATGCACCAAATTTGTTTAAGGATGTAAACAAACTGCCAATTATGGGATTCCTTCTTGATGCAAGCATTAATAATTAGCATAGAATCTCTTTCAATATGAATATTATCAAATCCACCCTGTTTTGCCAAAATGAGTCCTGCAAGCAAAGCTTGAGCTTCTACCATGTTATTAGACCCTATGGGTAATGGGGAGGTAATGAATTCCATTAAATTTCCCTGATAATCTCTTATACAAGCACCAAGACCTAAATTTACACATGAAGCTCCATCAAAATTTAGCTTCAATAGGTTTTGAGTAGGTGGAGACCACTTAACTGTTGAATGATCCACTTGCAATAATTCATTTTTTGGAGGACCCCAACCTAATGGAATGGAAAGCATCTTCCATTCTTTGAGGACAGTGCTATCCCATTGTGAGACTACTGGATTGAAGCTGCGTCGGTGAATACTCGCACTAACCACTTCAGAGATTATCCTCTCAATGCCCCCCAAAATATCCTCAATTTGTGAATAAATATTTCTGAATATACGTTTATTTTATTCCCACCAAATTGACCACACAACTAGTGCTGGTTGTAATCATCCAAAAATGGTCATCTAGACTATTAGCCCCTTGCTAGCATTATTTGCTAAAATCATCAATTGCTTATTCTTGATCAAATCCTAGTTCTATCATTTATTTGATTATTTTCTATGGGCTAACCATCTTATCCTAAGTATTTATTTAATTAAATAAAAAGCATCCCACTTTTCATCTTATCCTAAGTTGCACAAATAAAGCACTATTCTTATTTTATAAAAAGGGAAAAAACACTTTTTGTCTCATATGGACACAAAAGTCAACTCTTATTTTCTCATTGGAGGATACTTGTGCACATGGATTGCTCCTCTTTGATGCTCCACCCTTGATTAAATCTTTTGCCTCTTAATCTCCATGGTCCATTCTTTCTCATTTCTTATAAAAGGAGAGCTCTTTTCTTCATTCTAGATCCCCAACTTTTTATGCTAATGTTATGCTGCAGGTTTTCTAGGTCACTTTGGAGCTTTTTGAAGATTTGGAGCATTCTTGGCTTTTGCATCTACATGTTATCATAGTTTCATTTCTTGCATTATCATGGCATTCATAGCTTCATACTTAGCTTAGTTTCCTTTATGCTTTAGATTACTTCAAGTAGCTTAATTAGGAGGCTTTGTAATACTTGCTCTTTCTTTTCATAGCTTAGTTGCATTGTTCTTTCATTTTTATAGCTTAGCTTGCATTTCCATTTCTAGCATAGTTGCATTGCATTTCCATTTCCATTTGATTCTTGGGGATATTGGCATTCTTGCCCTTGTCTTCATTTGAATCTCCCATTGCATGGTTTCACTAATACATTTGGGGTGAAATTGCGACGACAATTTGCGACGGCAGGAAAATGTCATGCGGTTTTGGCCTTTTTTTTTCAAATATAGCCCGACACCGTCGCAATTTGCGACGATAATACATTTGGCACTATCGCAATTGCGACGTTGTCGGGATATAAGCGCAAAATTAAAAAGGAACGTTGTCATGTGTGTTTTCAACAGCGCCGTAACCCTCCGCGAAATCACATCAGGATATAAGGGCAAAAAAAATAAGAACGTTGTCATTTATGTTTTCAACAGCGCCGTAACCCTCCGCGAAATCACATCGGGATATAAGGGCAAAAAAAACAAGAACGTTGTCATTTGTGTTTTCAACAGCGCCGTAACCCTCCGTGAAATCACAGCTATAATTTCTGAGTATGTTGGGTTTATTTTTCTTTTGTCATTATTATGTAATCTGGTATTCAGCTGTTAGAGAGCTAAAATACCCAGAAATGAGGACATATCTATGTTGAATTTATTGTTAGCGGCTTTGGTTATTTAGAAGTTTAATTCTTTTTGTTCATCTTTCAAGCACAAACATTTTGTGGACCGTAACGTCTTCATTGTTTCGGGTATGCAGTGAAACAGCCCTAACTTGCAATTGCGATGTTGTCGGGATATAAGGGCCAAAAAAAAAGGAACGTTGTCATTTGTGTTTTCAACAGCACTGTAACCCTCCGCGAAATCACATCGGGATATAAGGGCAAAAAAAACAAGAACGTTGTCATTTGTGTTTTCAACAGCGCCGAGAGAGATTCCCTCCGCGAAATCACAGCTACAATTTCTGAGTACGTTGGGTTTATTTTTCTTTTTTCATTATTATGTAATCTGGTATTCAGCTGTTAGAGAGCTAAAATACCCAGAAATGAGGACATATCTGTGTTGAATTTATTGTTAGCGGCTTTGGTTATTTAGAAGTTTAATTTTATTTGTTCATCTTTCAAGCACAAACATTTTGTGGACTGTAATGTCTTCATTGTTTCGGGTATGCAATGAAACAGCCCTAACTTGCGACTACCTTCACGGTACTTGTGTACATTATCATGTTGTCTTTACAGTGACGGTCCTCATTCAAGTGGCAATTACACAAGGGACAGTCATTGTGAGATGTCCTCATTTGTGACAAGGACAGTCACACTTAGGACATCTCATAGTGATATTCCCTTGTGTAATTTCCACTTGAATGTATTGCTATTGAACCACATTAATGCTTTTCTTCTTCAACAAATGAGGACAGTCACTGTAAAGACAACATGATAATGTACACAATTACCAAAAAATGATCTTGTTAATTGATGTAACACTTTGTCTTGCTCACTCCCTATCCTTCACTAGGGTCTCTTTAGGCCAATGTTTTGACTTGATAGGGTACTTAACTATCCCTACACTCTTTAGGTATCTCTACCCAAGATCCCACTCCTTCAACTAGTGCACACCAACAAGAAATACAACGAATTTTGCTCAATACCAATATAGCTACTAGGACACTCCTAGTCTTATCTTCACAAATTGAAACACATTCAACTAGAACTTTACTCCATGGAGAGGCTGGCCACTAGGACCTCTATTGGTTTCAATATTACTCCTTCACCTATACTTTTCATCAGTACTTCAATCCGGTTCATCAAACCATGCCAATTGCACCCAAAAATAGGCTGCTAGCAATTAGGCCTTTGTCAAGCCTTTTTGTTTATATTAAGCCACCTAAAGGGCTTAGGATTCAGATGCCCTTTATTGAGAACTCCAAGATATCTAAGGTCTTCTCCTCCTAGATTTTTTGTACACCAACTACTACAGCCATGCCTGAAAACAAGTATTTTGACACAACTTGGACAGTCTGACTAAGAGTTTGTTTTCTTAGCAGCCAAAGAAACTCACCCAATCTTCTAATTTGACTTGGGGCTTCTTTAGATGTGTGTCTACCTCTCCATGAGATTTTAGTTGAAGCAACCAATGCATTCAACTTGTTGTAATCTTCTTGTAATGATTTGTCATCCCTAACTGTGCTCAACTGACTCACCTAGGACATCATTGCAAACATAGAAAATGAGCTTCCCAGGGCCCCTCCTTCCAAACATATAGTACATGGAGTCTCCTCACCCATTCCAAGAGCCCGTACAAAATTGACAATGGAATGATGAGCTAAGACTCCATTTGTTCAACCTGCCTGGTTCAAACCAATGATAGGGTACTTAACAAAAGAATTAACAAACTAGTTGGAATGCTTCAAAACTCAAAAAAAACACAACACAGAATAAAAAAACAACTTGTACTAACTTTTCCAATAGACACTGCGAGCTATCTAATCCATTAATCAACTGAAAACAAAGAAACAAAAAAACTCAAGAATTCACTAAAACCGTGTTACTCTACAAATCTTCTTAATTCCAAAAGTTTTTCCCCCCAACCTTTTGCATAGATCGATGGAGGCCTCTTGTAGTTGATCTGATGCCTAATTCAATGGTTTCATATAGTTACATAACCATCTTACTCGAAAATGCTCCCTTGCACAAATGTTGTCAATGTTGTGAATGATAACATTGACAACTTGTTACAACCTTTGGGATTTTGGTTCAAAACTTATTGTTCAAACACCATAAGACCCTAACCATGACTTAGTTAGGATATTTAGACCTCACATAGGCCACTTCTACACTTCTTTGCCCAATTTGACCCCTAAATGCTTCATTCCCACTTTTGCCACAATATTGGTAACTTGGGTACAAATTGGCACTTGCCTTCACAAAGGTCACACATGAGGACATCTCACAGTGATCAATTGTCCCTTGTGTAATTTCCACTTGAATGTATTGCTATTGAACCACATTAATGCTTTTCTTCTTCAACAAATGAGGACAGTCACTCTAAAGACAACATGATAATGTACACTCACTGTAAGGACAGTCACAAATGAGGACATCTCACAGTGACTGTCCCTTGTGTAATTGCCGCTTGAATGTATTGCTATTGAACCACATTAATGCTTTTCTTCTTCAACAAATGAGGACAGTCACTCTAAAGACAACATGATAATGTACACTCACTATAAGGATAGTCACAAATGAGGACATCTCACAGTGACTGTCCCTTGTGTAATTGCTGCTTGAATTACACAAGGGACAGTCATTGTGAGATGTCCTCATTTGTGACAAGGACAGTCACACATGAGGACATCTCACAGTGATTGTCCCTTGTGTAATTGCCACTTGAATGTATTGCTATTGAACCACATTAATGCTTTTCTTCTTCAACAAATGAGGACAATCACTCTAAAGACAACATGATAATGTACACTCACTATAAGGACAGTCACAAATGAGGACATCTCACAGTGACTGTCCCTTGTGTAATTTCCGCTTGAATTACATAAGGGACAGTCATTGTGAGATGTCCTCATTTGTGACAAGGATAGTCACACATGAGGACATCTCACAGTGATTGTCCCTTGTGTAATTGTCACTTGAATGTATTGCTATTGAACCACATTAATGCTTTTCTTCTTCAACAAATGAGGACAGTCACTCTAAAGACAACATGATAATGTACACTCACTGTAAGGACAGTCACAAATGAGGACATCTCACAGTGATTGTCCCTTGTGTAATTGCCGCTTGAATTACACAAGGGACAGTCATTGTGAGATGTCCTCATTTGTGACAAGGACAGTCACACATGAGGACATCTCACAGTGATTGTCTGTAATGTCCCCTTTTTGGCTAACTTGGAAAATAGGAACAATTACTCCACTTCTCAGACTTACTCTATCAGATACTTACAATTAAACTAAGTAATGGAGGTTACTTAAGATATCAACCGCTATTTCAGATTCAATCACAATATGTGTGCAAGATGATATTGATACCAATATGTTTAATAGCACTGTCGGATATAATGATATGAAATATGCTATGAATATGATGTTTCCTATCACTTATAGTGATAGTATAATGATGGTATGTCTGATATAAACAATATCGATATACAATCAATAAGTATTGCTTACAACAATGTATTTGCTGTGTCTGATATGATGATGTAATTATGCAAATGTGTAATATCGCTATGAGTGATATGTTGCTATTTCAGATTCTGAATTATATGCTTGCAACTTCAAATATTGATGCTCTTTCTGACTATCCTTTCTATCTGTGCAATCATGGTGTTGTCTCTGATCTGCAATGATAAACTTGAAACCAAACTGCCAAAGGCAGATGCTCTATTGAGTATATCCAAATATGGATAAGTAAATAAAGTTCTAATGATGCCTTGAGTGACTGACGAGAATGCATTCTTATATTGTCTTTAACAAATGAAGAGATGCTATGAATGAGACGTGTCTTGTTTCTTCCTCCATGTCCCTTTGTTAATCACACCTTTCCATAATCCGACAGTTCACATAATATTATTTCATTATTTTCTGATCATAGATAACTCCCAGATTGACTCAATATCAAATCTTTTTATGAAGGTAATCTTCCCTAATTGGTAGTGCAACCAGTAGTTAACATCCATTGTGTTTGTATTAGTTTGGTCTAACTATCATTAGTATTTAGTCAATCGATATTAACTCTTGCCTTATCCCATATTGTTATGATGATATCCAATCTTTCTACTCTGATACAAGTCGATATCATTTTCTGATAATTGTCCATTTATTGGTTGATTGCTGGTAATGGAGTTTGATCTTCAAATTGACTTCCATTCCTGTTAATACTTAAGGATACATTGTACTTATTATCCATGACTGATGCCTCATTCATCAATAGCTTGTGATATAATCACTGATGCTTTTGTGTTTCTACAAGATGTGGTTTATCTCAGACAATCGATAATCTTTCAATCCTTTAGTCGATATCCTCCTATGTGGTGTCTATTGATATAGATAGTAGAATTCAATCTAGTTTATGTTATTGTCATGATAACATAGGAAGTGATGGTGCATATTTGCTAGCCGGTCTTCATGTTTGATATTGCTTTATCGGATATGTCATTGTCTAAACTTGTGCAATTAATGATTATTTATAATATATGAATGGTTATCCTTCTTGCTTATCAATACATCTTCTGAAACACATAGCGACCTATCCCTTATTCATATCATGTTGATCTTGACTTCATAGTATTTGGTTCATTAATCATCCTCTCATGGTATCGATGTGTAATGACTAGTGATTGTTGTATCACTTCTTCATTCCTCATCGTGATAGATAATGCAGATGTTTATCGATTACATATATTCGATATTGCTTTAAACGTTATTATTATTATTATTATTAATTTTATTGTTATTATTAAATATTATAATTAATGATGTTAGTAATATTAATAATATTATAATAAATATTATTATAGTGATAACATATTGTTTTATATTGAGAGGTTTATTAATATTATTTATATATTAAAATTATTATATCAATAATTGATTTAATATTATTACTTAATATATTATTATAATATAATATATATAATTTATTAATAATTATTTATTATTAATTTATATTATAATTATAATCATAATTATATTATTTATTAATATTTTAATATTATTTAATTAACATATTACTTATTATGCTAACTATATATTATTATTATCTTTTGATAATAATTATATATTATTGTTATATACCGTTAATAATAGATTATTATATATCATCTAATCATTTTATTATTATACTAAGTTCAATATGTCACGGCTCATGACATTGTCCCTTGTGTAATTGCCACTTGAATGTATTGCTATTGAACCACATTAATGCTTTTCTTCTTCAACAAATGAGGACAGTCACTCTAAAGACACCATGATAATGTACACTCACTGTAAGGACAGTCACAAATGAGGACATCTCATAGTGACTGTCCCTTGTGTAATTGCCACTTGAATGTATTGCTATTCAGCCACATTAATGCTTTTCTTCTTCAACAAATGAGGATAGTCACTCTAAGGACAACATGATAATGTACACTCACTGTAAGTGTACATTATCATGTTGTATTACAAATGGACCTTATGTTGGTCGGGATATAAGTGCAAAAAAAAAAGGAACGTTGTCCTTTGTGTTTTCAACAGCGCCGAGAGAGATTCCCTCTGCGAAATCAAGCGGGTTATCATTTGTGTTTTGAACAAAGCGGGTTGTCATTTGTGTTTTGAACAGCACCGAGAGAGATTCCCTCCGCGAAATCAAGCGGGTTGTCATTTGTGTTTTCAACAGCACTGAGAGAGATTCCCTCCGCAAAATCACAGCTACAATTTCTGAGTACGTTGGGTTTATTTTTCTTTTGTCATTATTATTTAATCTGGTATTCAGCTGTTACAGAGCTAAAATACCCAGAAATGAGGACATATCTGTGTTGAATTTATTGTTAGCAGCTTTGGTTATTTAGAATGCTTCCCCACAATACTTAATTACACAAGGGACAGTCACTGTGAGATGTCCTCATTTGTGACAAGGACAGTCACACATGAGGACATCTCACAGTGACTGTCCCTTGTGTAATTGCCACTTGAATGTATTGCTATTCAACCACATTTATGGGCCCGTTTGGACCACGACACACAGTAGCATCTACAAAGAAGAATATCCCATGTGTAACAAGTTGTAAGAATATACCAACAGTTCTAAGAAGTTCCCTAGCACGTAGTAGCATCTACAGAGAAGAATATACAACATGAGGGCAGCCACTGTAAAGACAACATGATAATGTACACTCATTGTATGTGTACATTATCATGTTGTCTTTACAGTGACTGACCTCATTCAAGTGGCAATTACACAAGGGACAGTCACTATGAGATGTCCTCATTTGTGACAAGGACAGTCACACATGAGGATATCTCACAGTGACTGTCCCTTGTGTAAGCCACTTGAATGTATTGCTATTCAACCACATTTATGGGCCCGTTTGGACCACGGCACACAGTAGCATCTACAGAGAAGAATATCCCAGGTGTAACAAGTTGTAAGAATATACCAACAGTTCTAAGAAGTTCCCTAGCACATAGTAGCATCTTCTAATTGTCTATACCACTTCACAAGGTATTGTTTGCACACATTGTTTTTGGTTCTTTTGATGACCCTTATTTTGAAATTGCTATTAGGCCTTGTAGCTTATATGTTTTTATTGCTGGAGAGCTTCTAAAGCTAAGCAAGAAGACCATTGCACGAGTTATAGCTGCGCGCTCAGGTTTGAAAATTGTATATTTTTTAATTTAATGTATATTTTAACTAGACTTTTAGCTTATTTTTGCTGTATATTTTAATCTAAAGGGAATCATGGATGTGAACTTGAAAGAATTTTGTACTTAGTTCTTATGGAGAGAATAGTAGTAGTTTACGGTCTAATATCAAATAGAGTTTTCCAATTACAGAAAGTTAATGAATTCTAATAGCTTATATGTTTTGATTGCTGGAGAGCTTCTAGAGCTAAGCAAGAAGACCATTGCACGAGTTATAGCCGCGCGCTCAGGTTTGAAAATTGTATATATTTTAATCTAATGTATATTTTAATCCTTTTGCCATGTCATGTAATATGTCTTGCCTTGTAGCTTATATGTTTTGAAATTGCTGTTAGGCCTTGTAGCTTATATGTTTTGATTGCTAGAGAGCTTCTAGAGCTAAGCAAGAAGACCATTACACTAGTCGTAGCCGCGCGCTCAGGCATGAAAATTGTATATTTTTTAATCTAATGTATATTTTAACTAGACTTTTAAAATATTAAAGGATTTAACTAGGACTAAGAAGATTTGTGTACTTTTGACAATTTTGCTTAGTCACTGAAAGTTGTAGACCGAAGTTTTCATAGCCCAATTTTGCTTCCTACGAAGAACGATCATGTCAGATAATATAAGTGAAGAACAAAATAGGGAGACAATCGCTAGATTGTGGTCTAACTTGAAAAGAAAAGGTGATGGAAAATGTTATTGTCCCTGCAAAATTTGTAAGGGCTTAAACCGTAGAAGATTGCTAATCAAAACAGTTAAGAGACATTGTAGGGAGAATGGTCACATTGAAGGGGGGCATGACTATCATCCACTGGTAAGTTGTTCATTATATCATTTTAACAATTTATATACATATGAAATCACTTGATGATGAGTTGAAGATCATGGTTTATTTATGTTAATCAATTTTATATAGGTTGATCTCCCCAGGGAAGTACATGATATGGAGGAACATGGGGGTGCGAATATCCAAGGTGAAGATAATGATCCCATGGAAGATGACGATCATGCGCTAGAAAACACAATTGAAGATGATGGTATAAATACATTGATCCATGACACATTTAGTCCAAGCGGATCTGATCATGATGATGATGATAGCCTTGATGTACCTCTACTTGAGAAGGCATACGAGCCCCTATACAAAGACTCCCAAACAAATCTTCTCTCTGCTGTATTGTTGTTGTTGAACTTGAAGGTTATGAATGGTTTATCCAACATAACAATGTCACGTATGTTAAGGTATGTCATATATGTCTTTATAGTTAACAAAGGGTGAATAATGTACCACTAATATTGTTTATATTAACAACTTATATTTTTTGCTGTAGATTGATAGGCGAGTTTTTGTTACCACCATCAAATATTCTACCTCGCTCATATCGAGAATTATCTGCTATTATGAAAGATATTGGAATGGAGTATCAAGCAATACATGCTTGTCCCAATGATCATATTATATATTATAAAGAACATGAATTTGCAACACAATGCTCTGTATGTCATACGAGTAGATATCAAACAGATCGAATAACAAAAAAGGTGCCTCACAAGGTTCTTCGTTACATCCCCATTATTCCATGGATGCGACAATTATTCAGGTGTACTAGCTTGGCACAATTTATGGATTACCATGCACGCAATAGAAGTCGAGATGACATTATTCGAATCCCTGCGGATGGTTCGGCATTTATGCACATAGAGGAAAAGTGGCAACACTTCAAAGAAGAACCTCGTAATCTCAGGCTTTCATTGGCAGCGGATGGTGTCAATCCATTTGGAGAGATGAGATCTGTTTTCTCAGTGTGGCCTGTTTTTGTTATCAACAATAACATTCCTCCGTGGATGTCAATAAAGAGGGAGCACATTATGTTGGCAATGATTGTTCCAGGTATTTTATCATTTGATAGTTATTAATTTACATGTACTTACAAATCTTATAGTAAAATGGTCACAATAATTATGTAATGTTACTGTTCATTCAAGTAGGTAAATATCAAGTTAAAGATATGAATGTATATATTGAGCCTCTTATTGACGAGTTGGTGGAGTTATGGAACGGTGTCACTATGTATGACGTGTCTAGACCAATAGGACAAAGACAATTTCAATTCCATGCAATACTTGTATCGACAATACATGATGCCCCAGGGCTAACACATTTTTGTGGTATGTTATAGTGAATTCAAGTTGCGCATGATAATTCTAATTATAAAAATCAACATATTTAATAATCCAATTATATCATTATCTTGTAGGTCTTCAAACAAAGGGAAAATTTGCATGTCTAGTTTGTGGTCCAAAGATGAAATCTCGTCATTCAAAAAGTTTAGGAAAGCATGTGTTTGATGAGTACAGACACTTCCTCCACAGGAATCATAAGTATCGAAGTATGGAAAAACATCTTTTCAATGGGAAAGAAGAGACTACATCAAAGCCACGAAGAATGACACCTCGCCTATGGAAGTTGGAATATAATAGAATTAATCGTCGAGGTAATGTCGTTCCACTTAATGGTTTATGTTTGTAATTTATATATTTCTATTGTGATTTTTGTTTACTAATTATGTAATTGATGATCGTGAAGGTCGTCAAGGCACTACTGACAACCTTCCAAAGGGACTAAAAAGCTATCCCAGACAATTTAGTAGGTTGCCCTACTACGAGGACCTACAAATTGTGCATTTGTTTGATCTTATGCATGTTGGAAAGAATATAACAGAGACATTGTGGAAAATACTGGATGGAAGGCGTGACAAAGAAAAAATTGTCAAAATTTGTAATGACATTCATGAATCCAATCATGCACTGAAGAATTTCATTCACTCAAATAGCAATAGAGATCAGATTAATATAAGTGCCCTTCCTTGGTTATTAACGGAGCAGCAAAGTGATGCCATAAAAGAAGTCATACGAAAAATTTGATTTCCCACAGGATTTGCTGGGAACATAAGCAATCTCATATCAAAGAAAAGTGAATTTGGGCCAGGGCTCAAAACGCATGATTGGCATACTTTCATCAAGGTAAGTTATGTTCTTCTGTATTTACAATATATTCATAAACTACGTGTACTATTCATTATGTTATGTTAGAAAATAATGAAATGATTGGTTTATAATTACTGCAGTACGTGCTACCTCTATCTCTCCCAGAGCACTTCAACAATAACATCAAACAAGTGATATATGATCTTGGAAAATACATGAGGTAAGCAGTAATATCTGTTCAATTTGTTGTATATATTTATTATATTCGCGATTTGTTTTTCTTGCTATGTAATCTATTGTATATTATTTTGTAAAGTCTCGTATTTATATATTTTTTGTGACTTGAATCTCTTAATGTAGGTGGTTGTCATCTAAAGAAATCCATAAAGAAGATATAAACTATTGGAAGAGAAGAATTCCTCATTTATTGTGTGAAATGCAAAAGTGTCTACCTCCAACTTTTTTCAATGCACAAGAACACTACCTCATACACCAAGTTGAGGAGATTGAATTGTGTGGACCTGCACACACTAGGTCAATGTGGATGGTTGAGAGGCACTTGAAATCTTTGAAGGCTTTGGTTCGACAAAGAGCACATCCTGAGGGTTCTATGGTAGAGGGATACATGGTATACCAGACTATGGTGTACATTACTGAATATCTTCCTAAGTTTGCTTCAAATATCCATGTAGATCGCATTTGGGATCTCGACCCTTTTAAAAAATTCAAAGGGGAGTACTTGATGGGGAAAGGTAGATTGAGGAAAGTGACAGGTAATAAATTATAAGATTTTATTGTAATAAATTATTTCTTAATCTTCAAAATAAATCGGTTGTAAGTCGTCTATTTTTTTTTTGTACAGTTGCTCGAGAGTGGGATGCACTACATTTGTATATTGCAAACAATCTTGATTGGATGACGGTATGGATTGAACGATGTCAACATTCTGGTCACACATTAACATGGGAAGGTGTATCTTCATTGGTTAAAGAAGCTCATCGTAATGAAGATTCTAATGTTACGCAAAGGGAAATAGATTTAGCATATGGTTTAAGAGATTTCCAGGTACGTACAAAATTATTAATCACCCGTATGTTTATCAACTCACGATATAATAATTTTGACATGTTTCACATATTATTGCAGGTTAAACACCACAAGGGTATGTTCTGTAATGGTCAAAAATTTCGCGTCAAAGTGTTGGATGACACGAAGAAAACTTGTGATTTTGGAATAACTGCAGTCTTTCAAGTGACTAATATTTCATCTAGAAATGACTTAGATCCTCAAGAGTCTAAAAATCAATACTATGGCATTTTGGATGATATACTTGAGTGTGACTTTAGTTCCTTCAAATTAGTACTCTTCGTTGTCAAATGGTACAGGCTACGACTTAATCCAAATGATCCTAATAGAACTGTTATTGAACATGATAATGGATTTACAATGGTTAATACAAGGTCGTTTGAGCCAGTTGGGGATGAGCCCTATGTTCTTCCAAGCCAATGTGAGCAGGTATTTTACTCAGAGGTTTCACATAAATCGGGTTGATCATTTGTTGTTAGACATGAACCGAGAGGAAGGCCGATAAAGTATAATGCGATGGAAGAAGAAGATACCGAAGAAGTAGAAGATGATGTAGATGATGATCACGATCGACAATTATTGGATGATGTTCCTGAGACAAATTTTCATGAAGAAGAAGAAGAAGATGATGCTGCTACTGATGATGATGATGAAGATGATGTTGATGTTGATGATGATGATGTTGATGATGACGACAACGACGACAACGACGACGATGACGATGATGATGATGACGACGATGACGAGGATGATGATGATGATGATGATGATGATGATGAGGATGATGATGATGAAATTTAAAGGTATGCCATCAATCCTTAATGTATTTAATATTCATTTCTTGATAGAAATATATTTGTCTTAAATGGTTACATAGTTTATTCATTATCTATTTAAAAGCTATAAGTGTTATAATGTGTACGTTTTAATGTTTTTAATTTTTATGTGATGCTTATGATGGATGTGATTATGATTATGATGTGATTATGCTCACGATAATTGAATTACATTTGCAGAAAATTGAACCCCTTTCAAGAGCATCCCGCACAGTCTCATGGATCGACAGGTATAAGTCAATACACCTTATAGAAAGTCTATTTAATACACTTATCAATAGTAAGATTGATGTCTTCTAAGATCTCTCCCATTTGCAGGTACCAGCAAATAGGTATTTGTCAGAAGTGTCTTCCTCGAGTGAGGGAAATATAGGAATAGAAGAGGAAAGTGAGACATGCAGTTTATCTAGAATAGGGAGATTAACTAGAGGTCAAAGGACTAGAAGGAAATTCAATAAACACATGAAATTTTTCCTTGCTCAAGGGGGGTCATGTTCTTATGATGATGAGACGAAAGGCGACATCGAGGTGCCCTTGAGGTACCAACATCTACAGAAACATTGGGTACCCAAGGAACTTCCTCCAATAAACACTGATTTTTGTGTTAATGAGAGGATATATCGCATAGCACCATCATCATTACATGGTTTGGGCCTATTTTCTATGGATGGCATAAAGGTGTCTTACAACAAAGTTTCTGAATTGATGGAGTATGTTGGACCATGTTACGATTACAAAAGTTGGATGCATATTGTTCAATATAAAAAAAGTATGCGTAGGTATGCACTCTCAGCAAATTATATACAACAGCAAGACAATAATCAAAGTAAAAGTGTGGCTATATACATTGATGGAAGGCCAAAAGCAACAGGGAATATTGCGGGTTTTATAAATAGTACACGACCTGGGTCAACTATAAAGCAACCCAATTGCATATTTGAGGCACGCGAGGGAAATCGTGTATTCATCTGTGCGATAAAATCAATACGTGCAGGGGAAGAGCTGCTTATTGATTACAATTTGAACCGCATAGATACAAACGAGGCTACTATCATGGGGGTGGTACATACTATTAAACCAACTTCTAATCAATGACTCCAACATACCATTTAGTTATTAAATTTTTGGCTAACATTTTTATACTTGATCTTTGACATAGGGGCACAATATGGAGCAACTGCCCGAAGGTGATGGTGACGATATTCCTAGCTCATCTACACATGAGCAGGTAAAACTCATTGTAATTGTGCAAACTAGATAGAAGCAAAATGTTATTTTTTTTAATGTTATTTTCTTCATTGTTTTGGAGTAATTTTGATAATACTAATACTATTGTTGTCACAGAGGGCCGATGGTCGGAGAGAGGGAAAGCAACCTGCAGTCCCTCAGGAGTCCCCCCTTGTGGACCCTTTTTTTATTGATTTAGTAGAGACCGATGACCCGATCGGTTCCAATAAAAAGCTGCTAAAGAAAATTGGGAAAGAACTTCTACGTTTGGTATCCATACATCCTCAGACTCAGGAAATAAAAGACAGGGCAGCTGAGTTGTTGCGCACTTCTGAAAACTTTAAAGTAAGTATTAATGAAATTTTTAATTATTACAAGAGTTCAATAATGGTTTTTATGTTATGCTCTTTTATGACATTAATTAAAATATGGATGCATTGTCTTTACAGAGTTATTTGCGTAATTTTGAACCCCATTCCCATGATGAGGCCGATATTGCAAGTGGTTCAGGTAGATCACATGTTCCATTCCCCACTTGTGTTTTCCACTGAATATATATAGGAATGATCATAATCATTGACAATACATGCTCGAACAATATTTTCTTTTAATGCTCTAACAATCTTGTCCATGCTAGTCCACGCGTTCTATATTTATGCATGCTCTAACAATTTTATTCTTCAGCTCCTTTTCATGATGATATGACAACGCCGCCTCCATCCAGGACAGCCACAAATGTCTTGCCGACTGCCATGTCAACAACACACAGCCTAAATGCACCAACTGTTGCACCATCTACTGGTACACAAATCCCTCTTTTTCTCTCTTTTGTTATGTGTTTAAGTGTTATGTGTTTACGATGTAGATCCCTTGATTGTGTTTGTGCCATGGGTGCTCTACACCAATTTATTTCCCTTGAAGTATTATTTCTTGGAGGCATTTGATAATGGTTTTCATTTTTTGCAATAGGAGATGCAACAAGTCCCGATGCAACATCATTTCCTGGATGTTCCCGTGTTCCTAGTATGGGAACGGTGAAGGATTGCGTATTGATCATCAGCGATGATGAAGGCGTTCCCTTAAAAGTATCCAAACTTCCAGGTACTTTAAAGTTATTATTATTCTATAGTGATATAATAGTAATTTAGTTTTTGATCACTCTTCATCGACTAATGATCCCATGATTATTTTGTAGGGAATGATATTTTTTGGTGAAAACTTGGTGACGAGTGTTTGCGGATATTCAGGCCCACCATACGTACATGGTGGAACATCATATCCTAACTAAAACCCCAAACCACTATTTTGATTTCATATCATTGCTAGAATAGTTTTCCTTTTCATCAATTTCTTGAACTATATTAAAGGTAGCTTCTCTTCATTTATGAGTCTAACATGTTTTTTTTTTACTTAAAAGGTGGAATAACCAAGATAAAAAGTTGAAGGATGATCTTGTACATAGTATGACCCAGCTTTTTGGACCTCGTGCATTCGAGAGAAACAAGCTCCTTGAAAGAGCTGGTTTATGTTTGAAGTATATTAGGGACCAGTACAAGAAATATTTAGAGGTTAACGCAAGGCACGAGCGTCCGCCCTGTGTTCTTGAGGCTGAGTGGCAGGGTTTGATTTTGGATGGAAAGTATAAAGCCGACATGAAAAAAGGAATTACGCCAGTAGAGAGTAGAGCAAGGTATGTGATACTTTTGAGAATGTAATTATGTACTAATTAACCTCTAAATTTTTCCTGTACTGGTCTCTAACATATTTCAAACTTTTCATAGATTTCCTGACACATCAAAGGCAACAAAGGCAAGATTAGAAAAGCACGGGACACACAAGCTCGGCTTTGGTGGTTTTTCAAAACTTCAAGCACGAGTTGTAAGTATTAGTAAATGAAAACTTGTATCAATTTTTTTATATATTGCAAGGAAATTTTTTTTGATCAAACAATGCAAGTAAAATTCACCATACCAAGAAAAAATGTAGGGGTCAGAGTTCAATAGATGCCTCACAGAAGAGGACAAGAGAATTGGCTTCCAACAAGGCTATAGAGCCGTGGCTGAACGGCTACGAGCTGAAATCAGTGTGCAAGGTTCAAATAATGATGCATCTGAGCCACAGGTAAATAAGCTAAATGAAATTTATTTCAAATTGAATACTTTACCAATTAGTCTATGTGATGTTAAGTTCTAATATAAAGTGAGTATATCTGTTTTAAGAAAGCAATGATAACAATGTGTAGGATATTGGAATGCAGCCTGACAATCCTTCTACACAATCTATGCATAATGAAGGTTCGCATGATGTGCATCCTAGTGGTGGAGGTATACATTTGCTATTAAAATTTTTATATGTAATTACAATTGGTGTTTGGATTAATGTAACATTTTGTATAGCAACTGTAGAGGATCGAGGGGTCGGTGCTCATGAGCATGTTGAGGTTGAGTCTAGACAAAATGATGTGGCCAGATCAGGTAATTAAAGAGCGCCACAGTTATGTTCTTTAAAATAATTAAATACTTGTAACAATTATAATTAAATATTTTAAATTTAACTCTTTTATTTGTTATTGTAGAGGACCCCCCTTTGCAGCAGCATAGGAATTTGAGATCATCAAGAACAAAGAACAAAACAACTGATGAGGGGGGTATTGATGATAACACTGATGCTCCTCTTAGAGCTTACATAGAAAAAAAAATTAGAAAGAGAAAAAAGAAATGATTGTCATCTAAATACCTTAATTGATAATGACTGAATTTTATGTCTCAATGAATTTAATTATGTGCTAATGAATGTTCATGAATTATGTGTTTATTTTCATATTGATGAATGTTGTGTGTTAACGAATCTAATGTGTTAATGAATGTTATCATGTGATATTGATTGAATGTTACATTTTATTAATAATTGAAAGAATGAATGAATGTTAGATGTTAACGGGGAATGTAGAGTGATGTTAGGGGGAGGGGGGTGGGGCCAAATGAGCTTCCACCTTCACGTGGTTGGCCCTGTTTAGTAGAGAATATTAAACTATATTCTCGAAACAAAGTGAAGCTCAATAAGATAATAAATGAGTCAAAATGGTTATCAAGGTCCTCTATCCATAAGATACTTGTAGTCAAAATGGTTATTAATAAGATACTTGTAGTCAAAATGGTTATCTAGGTCCTCTATCCATTCCATAAGTTCTTCACCATTCAAACTTCCTCCATAACAAGGAATGTGCTCTAGGTTAGTCATGAAGCCTAGCATGGACTCTCTATCAGATAGAGCCACTATTTTAGAGCCTTTTCTGTGCATTTCCTTCAAGCACTGTACAGTGTACGGATGTGAAAGGGAGGGCAGACCAGTGTGGAAGTTAGAGTATTTATATCTTATGCTTTGAGAGTTTATTTGGTAGATTCAAGACACCTTATATCAAAGTTATTCCTTTTTCTTATCTGTTGTTCTGTCAAACCCTCATTTTTTGGGTTATTGCATTCAAATGGCCTTAACTTGCAAATAAACCATAGGATATCCTCTGTTCTTTGTAAAATGCAAGTTAAGGGGGTTTATTTTCATATTTTAAAAGCTTTGGAACAGGATACTAAGCCAGAGAATTTCAAGAGCAAGCCCTAGGTCAAGAATCTCAATGTTCTTGACTAGGAGTTGATGGATTATGCAAGATCAGAGGGTAGCGGCAAGTAAAGGACCTCAAACCTTGTTGAATCTAGATCTTTAGAGCATGGTGGACATCTTCAAACTCTGATCTTGGTTTCATGCACCCATTTTCAATGCCTTGTTTTGGAACCCACACCCAAAGGCATGCATTAGGTCTGCGGACTCAATAAGGACATTGATATGCTGGAGTGGAGTCAGGGTCTGGGAGTTGGAGGATTGTTAGAAAATCAAAAAGGGTACTCAAAAAACATATAAGTTCATAAGGTCCTTTGTCAAATTGAAGAGTTATTGCTGCAGAACAGGTTTTGGAGACCTACTAGAGTCACTAGGTTTATTTGGACCCGTTTGGACCACGACACACAGTAGCATCTACAGAGAAGAAGTTTGGTATGCAATGGTCTTGAAACCTCCTGAGAAATTATTGGTATGCATTTGTGTGGTGCAAAAGCTTCGTTGAAAGAGAAAACGAAGAAAAGAATAGAAATGATTTTTTTTCTTTTTATGTCATATACTGTAACCAGCTACTTATAACTTGCAAAAATTATTATAACCATTTGAAATTGAAACTTAGTTTAATGTGAAATTGAGAACTGCTTTATTAGAGCTTTCTGTGATTTAGATTCAGACATCAAGAACATTGTTTGCCTAATATTGTGATTAATGTTTATTTATTAATATCTCATACTGACAAACAATTGATAATTGTAGGGAAAACGTCATTGGGGGTCTTTGAGGATCCACCAGAAGCCAAGGAGAAAATGTATTCAAATGCTAAAGATGGTGTAACAGTCCTTACAGCTGTTGAACCTTGCTGTGTAGATCATCTCCGATTCTCCAAGTTCAACAGTACTGTGGTATTCCTTTGGATACTTCTAATGGTAAATTTCAGACATCAAGTTCTTTTCGTATGAAACTACTACATTTGTAATCTGTAGTTTTAAACTTTTAGTTTATAAATGTTCATCAGCTTTAGTTTGTATGCTGCCATTTCAAGTATGATTAATGAAGTTACCTTTATCACAGGATGAAAGTGAGCAGTCAGCATACTGGTACGGAGCTGGCAGCATTGATACGGTGACTAGGGCATCGTTTAATGGTGGTATTGTGTTTTCCCGTATTTAGGGCATCGGCCTTTTGAAGCATTGCCTTCATCTTTCTTAAGTCTGAGTTTTAAGTTTGTTTATCTCTCTTGGCGCTGTTGAAAATACAAATGACAACATTCTTGTTTGTTTTGCCCTTATATCCCGATGTGATTTCGCGGAGGGTTACGGCGCTGTTGAAAACACAAATCCGTTGTGTAATTGCCACTTGAAGGAGGACAGTCACTGTAAAGACAACATGATAATGTACACTTACAGTGAGTGTACATTATCATGTTGTCTTTAGAGTGACTATCCTCATTTGTTGAAGAAGAAAAGCATTAATGTGGCTGAATAGCAATACATTCAAGTGGCAATCACACAAGGGACAGTCACTGTGAGATGTCCTCATTTGTGACTGTCCTTACAGTGAGTGTACATTATCATGTTGTCTTTAGAGTGACTGTCCTCATTTGTTGAAGAAGAAAAGCATTAATGTGGTTCAATAGCAATACATTCAAGTGGCAATTACACAAGGGACAATCGATCACTGTGAGATGTCCTCATGTGTGACTATCCTTGTCACAAATGAGGACATCTCACAATGACTGTCCCTTGTGTAATTCAAGTGGCAATTACACAAGGGACAGTCACTGTGAGATGTCCTCATTTGTGACTCTCCTTACAATGAGTGTACATTATCATGTTGTCTTTAGAGTGACTGTCCTCATTTGTTGAAGAAGAAAAGCATTAATGTGGTTCAATAGCAATACATTCAAGTGGCAATTACACAAGGGACAATCGATCACTGTGAGATGTCCTCATGTGTGACTATCCTTGTCACAAATGAGGACATCTCACAATGACTGTCCCTTCTGTAATTGCCACTTGAATGAGGACAGTCACTGTAAAGACAACATGATAATGTACACATACAATGAGTGTACATTATCATGTTGTCTTTACAGTGGCTGCCCTCATGTTGTATATTCTTCTCTGTAGATGCTACTATGTGCTAGGGAACTTCTTAGAATTGTTGGTATATTCTTACAACTTGTTACACCTGGGATATTCTTCTCTGTAGATGCTATTGTGTGCCGTGGTCCAAACAGGCCCATAAATGTGGTTGAATAGCAATACATTCAAGTGGCAATTACACAAGGGACAGTCACTGTGAGATGTCCTCATGTGTGACTGTCCTTGTCACAAATGAGGACATCTCACAGTGACTGTCCCTTGTGTAATTGCCACTTGAAGGAAAAAAGCATTAATGTGGTTCAATAGCAATGTATTCAAGCGGCAATTACACAAGGGATAATCACTCTGAGATTTCCTCATTTGTGACTATCCTTACAGTGAGTGTACATTATCATGTTGTCTTTACAGTGACTGTCCTCATTTGTTGAAGGAAAAAAGCATTAATGTGGTTCAATAGTGATGCAGAGTAGTCAGGGCTTTTAGAATATACAAATATACATCCTTAACTCTCATTCCACCAAGGAAGAAGGAATTCCAATGGTTGAAACGTGAGTTAAGGTGTTTACATCAGTCAAACCCTGAAAATGAGGGTTTGTAAACAATGCACAGAAAATTTGAAATAACTTAGATATAAAACAAAGAGAATCAATCAAACCAACTTCCAAAGCATCAGATGTCACTATTACAACTTCCAGGCAAATTTTATCATCCAACCACCATCTGTACAGCCGTACAGAGTTCATTTTTCACCAAAAATGCACTAAAACAGGGTTATTTTTATTTTTTATGAAAGCAAAATGATTACAATACTGGTTCTCTGTCTGTCTTCGACCATTTGAAGCCTAAAATAGGCTCTCCAAACATTGGTTCAACCATCTAGGTGGTTAGAACAGTTTATCCAACAAATGTCAACTTTGCTAAGCAACTTTTAAAGTTGCATTACAACTTTGCAAACAACTTTGCCGAGAAGGTTAAAAATGTGTTGTGAAACTTTAGGAAACTTATTAAAGTTATTTTGGACCTTCAAACTTCTTAACAACATCTAAAAGACACCTAATAAACACTTACTATGCTCATTTCATCCAAGGACTCAAAAGATGCCCAAGGTTTATAAGTCACCAAGGGGTCTTGTGTCCAACAAGTGGATGTTTATAAGGAGATAAAATCAATCCTTAATATTTATTACAAACCAAGAAAACATCTAAAACTCCTATTCTAATTTATTGTCATTCAAAAAGACTCTGATTTGTCATTCAAAAAGACTCTGATTTGTCAATCAAAAGGACCTTTCACCAGTCAATCCTTCAAAGCTCCAAGGTGAAAATCTTATGTTCCAATTGATAGGATTTGACTCCTTGGCTTCATGGCAACTTCCTTCAATCATGGTGTCTTTGGCTTGCATTAGGGATGCCCCTGCATCAAATAGCAATGCATTCAAGTGGCAATTACACAAGGGACAGTACATACCCATTAAAGTTGGTGTTTTGTTATCCAGCATGACAATGGAGACAACATACTCTGTGTCAATTTTACTGATCAAATTTCCCTCCGCCAGGCAAAGCAACAATCTGGGTATGATAAGGTGAAATTTTGTAGTCCTTTTGGGTATGATAACAGTTCCAGTTTCCAATAAGATGGTTCATTTTTATAATCTAGCTTCAATTTCTCTTGTGAAAATCTTTTTTTCATTTTATGGGTGGTAAAATATAATTATTATGCTAGAGGTGTGTACTTATGGATGATAATGAAACAAAATGATAAGATTTAAGACTCTTGTTTTTTTTTTAAATAGCAATTTAAGTTTCCTTCTATTATAAATTACTATTTTTCTATTTTTTAATGTATCTTTCCAAATCTTTTATATCAATTTTATTTATGAAATATAAATATATTAATAATGTTTTAGTGTTTTTAGGATTAGTTTATATCAATTCTATGTATCATCATTCGTCATTCAATTGTCAGTATTATTAATTTAGACTGTGCAACTGTAGAACTACTCGAATATGGGTTGGATGGATACTCAAGCAGGGGAACCCTCCTCAAATATCTCAAGCAGTGAACTTCAAAAAATGTGTCCTGAAGGAACCCTTTCCATCAGAGAGATAAAAGTACAAACAAGTAAAAGAAGCAGGCTCTGCAAATATGTTTTTGAGAAGAAAAATGATAGATTATTCGAGTATGGTTCATGAGGTATATCTAAAAAGACAATTTTTTTTCTTATTATAATAAAAGAGGAAGTTGTGAATGTCAAAGTTGAGTGAAACAAAAATTATTTTCATCAAATTTTGTTAGGCTTGCTTTTGGGAATAGTTTCTTACAATATTGCTATTAAGATTTTTATTGTGTAGTTTTTAGATTAGGTTTATAAAATTATATTTCATGAGTAGTGATTCATATTAATCAATTAACGATACTTTTGGAAGGTATTTTCAATGTGTCAAATTTTGATATTTTTACAAGAATTAGATTGTGTAATTTTTTTAATTAAAGTCATTGACTCATATTTCATAAATAATAGTTCTCATGAATCCATCTCTTATAAGATTGAATAGTCTATTTAGGAAGTATTTCTGATAGTATGTCAAATTATGATATTACTATTACCATTAGATTGCATGGCTTTGAAGTCAACCTCGTTGACCCATATTCTTCTCTGTAGATGCTACTATGTGCTAGGAACTTCTTAGAACTGTTGGTATATTCTTACAACTTGTTACACCTGGGATATTCTTCTCTGTAGATGCTACTATGTGCCGCGGTCCAAACGGGCCCATAAATGTGGTTGAATAGCAATACATTCAAGTGGCAATTACACAAGGGACAATCGATCATTGTGAGATGTCCTCATGTGTGACTATCCTTGTCACAAATGAGGACATCTCACAATGACTGTCCCTTCTGTAATTGCCACTTGAATGAGGACAGTCACTGTAAAGACAACATGATAATGTACACATACAATGAGTGTACATTATCATGTTGTCTTTACAGTGGCTGCCCTCATGTTGTATATTCTTCTCTGTAGATGCTACTATGTGCTAGGGAACTTCTTAGAACTGTTGGTATATTCTTACAACTTGTTACACCTGGGATATTCTTCTCTGTAGATGCTACTGTGTGCTGTGGTCCAAACGGGCCCATAAATGTGGTTGAATAGCAATACATTCAAGTGGCAATTACACAAGGGACAGTCACTGTGAGATGTCCTCATGTGTGACTGTCCTTGTCACAAATGAGGACATCTCACAGTGACTGTCCCTTGTGTAATTGCCACTTGAATGAGGACAGTCACTGTAAAGACAACATGATAATGTACACAAGTACCGTGAAGGTAGTTGCAAGTTACGGCTGTTTCATTGCATACCCGAAACAATGAAGATGTTACGGTTCACAAAACGTTTGTGCTTGAAAGATGAACAAATAAAATTAAACTTCTAAATAACCAAAGCCGCTAACAATAAATTCAACACATATATGTCCTCATTTCTGGGTATTTTAGCTCTCTAACAGCTGAATACCAGATTACATAATAATGACAAAAGAAAAATAAACCCAACGTACTCAGAAATTGTAGCTGTGATTTCGCGGAGGGAATCTCTCTCGGCACTATTGAAAATACAAATGACAACGTTTCTCTACATTATCATGTTGCCTTTACAGTGACTGTCCCTTGTGTAATTGCCACTTGAAGGAGGACAGTCACTGTAAAGACAACATGATAATGTACACTTACAGCCTGTGTACATTATCATGTTGTCTTTAGAGTGACTATCCTCATTTGTTGAAGAAGAAAAGCATTAATGTGGCTGAATAGCAATACATTCAAGTGGCAATTACACAAGGGACAGTCACTGTGAGATGTCCTCATTTGTGACTATCCTTACAGCGAGTGTACATTATCATGTTGTCTTTAAAGTGACTGTCCTCATTTGTTGAAGGAAAAAAGCATTAATGTGGTTCATTAGCAATGTATTCCCAGCATCTGTACCTGCATCTCTCTTATATACTACAAGTTGCTTGCCATCAGAAATTGCAGTTCCCTCACGTGACATTGATGGTGAAGTGTTCTTTTCAAAACCATCATCTGTGGTTACCAATGCTCCTATTTTAGGCAATAAGTTTGTTGCATTCCATGAGCCATTGGTCAAGTTTCTTCTACGAGCTTCTGATGCCTCAAAATCTAAGTAGCGCCTACGCATGCCTCGTTGTGGTTGATTATCATTCTGTACATGAATTATAATGAGTAATCAGTTTTGGGCCTTGGAATCTTGTATGTAACATGCACAGGCATTTCATGGCTAAATGAATCTATTTTAAAAGCATCAACTTTTCTTACATGATGCTGGATACATAAGTAGAACAAGCGTATATCAAATTGGAAGCAATCAGAACTCCATAATGACATATTATTTAGAGTACTCTTCAGTTTAAGTAATAATGCATATATTGACACTGTAAAGACAACATGATAATGTACACTCACTGTAAAGACAACATGATAATGTACACTCACTGTAAGGACAGTCACAAATGAGGACATCTCACAGTGACTATCCCTAGTGTAATTGCCACTTGAATGTATTGCTATTCAGCCACATTAATGCTTTTCTTCTTCAACAAATGAGGATAGTCACTGTAAAGACAACATGATAATGTACACTCACTGTGAGTGTACATTATCATGTTGTCTTTAGAGTGACTATCCTCATTTGTTGAAGAATAAAAGCATTAATGTGGCTGAATAGCAATACATTCAAGTGGCAATTACACTAGGGACAGTCACTGTGAGATGTCCTCATTTGTGACTGTCCTTACAGTGAGTGTACATTATCATGTTGTCTTTACAGTGGCTGTCCTCATTTGTTGAAAGAAAAAAGCATTAATGTGGTTCATTAGCAATGTATTAAATAATTTATTTTTTTTTAATCCACCCACGGGCGTCGCAATTGCGACGGCAACCCGTCGCAATGTGATGCAGGCGCCCGTCGCAATTGCTTGGGAGGTCCGTCGCGATTGCGACGGCCCTCCGAAGCCATGCGACGAGGGGGCGACGCCCATGCTGCTAACAAATCTTAGTCACATTGCGACGGGATATGTGTCGCAATTGCGATGGCTACCCATAGACGTCGCAATTTGCGACTAAAAAATAGCGACGTCTATGGGTGTTGCTATTGCGACACATAGCCATCGCAAAATGCCCTCAAATGTATTAGTGTTTACTAGCAAGGTTATTGGCTTAATAGCTCTAGTTGAGAGCATTTTTAAACACCCTTGCACTCCATGCCTAGGGAGCTATGGATCAATTTTTGAGACCTCATTCTTGAGTGTTCTTGATTGTAATGATTCATAAAAGTGCACTATTTTGTGTGTACACTGGTATGCATCTCCAGAGATTAGAAAATAAGGAATTTGAATACATAGTTGGCCATGATTGGAAAAGGTCCCAAATTTTATTAGGCAAGGGGGTGGAATAATGAAGTTTATTGAGGACAAAGGACCAACATTCCTATGCAAAAGTACACCTCAATAGTAGATGATCTACATTCTCAATCTGATCTTCACATAGCTTACATTTAAAAGATTGCATGATGCGAAATTTCTCAAGTCTGTCACTGGTAAGGATTCTATTTTTTAATGCCAACCACTCAAAGCATCCTGCCTTGGGAAGGACCACATGATTCTAGTAGAAAGAATAAGCATGAGAAGAGATCTTATCAAACTTAGTTTGATGTATAATTTTGTATCCCTCTTTTATCAAATACTTTCCATCCTTCGCAGGAGCCCAAAGTAGGCAATCTTCTTTATCTGACAAATGAACTACTCTAAATGAGAAAATTTTATGACATATTGCTTTCTGTGGCAATGAGAGAGTTAGTTCGTCTGGATCTTTCCAAATGACTTTACCTGAAAATATACAAATAGCAAAAACAAAGTTTATGAGTTGAGTGCCCCTTATATTTTCTGATGTGGATATAATATCTTGAGGAATCAATGGAGTTGATAAGATAGGTAGCCCATTCCATGAACCTCTCCAGAATTTGATATTTGTTCCTTTGTTAACCTCCATGACACATGTATGAACACAACTTCTCTTGAAGACATCGTGAAGTTCCAAATTGCTGATCCTTTAGGGGGGTCAGAGATTGACAAAACTCGCATTGGATTATGATTATCAAGGTATTTCTACTGCGTAATTTTACACCATTTGTTTTGATGTTTGGTGGTCATTTTCCATACTAATTTACCTCCAAAAGATTTGTTCTGTTTGCTCAAATCATGGACTCCTGCACCCCCTAGACCTGGGACATGAGCCATATCTTTTAAAGAAATGAGTGGGATCTTCTTCTCATTATTCATGTTTCCTAACCATAATAAGTCTCTTATTAATTTCTGAATTTGTTGGATAATTGATGAGGGAGCTTTGAGAACTGCTAGATAATAATTGGGAATAGCTAAAAGCATTGATTTGATGAGTAAAATTCTGCCAGACAGTGATAGCCACCTTGCTTTCCATGCCATAATTCTATTTTTGATTCTATCAATGACCGAGGACCAGTAGCCTGACTTGTTTGCTCCAACAAAATAGAATGCCAAGGTATGTCGAGGGCAGAATTTCTATCAGAAACTCCAAGATTTGGACAATTTTATTCGAGATGATATGATTTGTGTTAAACAAGAAGATCTTTGATTTTTGTGAATTTATTTTTTGACCTGAGGTTGCTGAATATAATTCCAAAGTGTGTTTAATCTATCTAGCCTCCTTAACTCCAAACATACCAAAAAATAAGGTATCATCTGCAAATAGAGAATGTGTGACTGATATGTCTGTCCCACTAATATGGAACCCTTTCCACAGTCCCATAAAGTGTTGTTTTTGAATAGTCCTGCTGAGAGCCTCAACCATAATAATGAAAAGGAAAGGCGATAGTGGGTCACCCTACCTAACCCCCTGAGAGGAAGAGAAAAACCCTGCTGTAGATCCATTGATGATAACAGAAAACCATGCCCCTGAAATACAAGCTCTGATCCACTTACACCATTGTTTAGAAAAGCCAAATTTCTAAAGGAATTGCAAAAGAAAATCCCAACATACTTCATCATATCCAGTTTGATGACAAAGCTAGAAGACTGGTTGTTATTGATAGAGTGAAGGACTTCGTGGGCTACCAGAGCATCGTCCATGGTTTCTCATCCTGGGACGAAGCCACCTTGCTCTTGTGAAATAATGGATGGAATGAGATGTTGGAGCCTCAAATAGATAGCTTTAGTTATGATCTTGTATGTTGTGTTACAAAGGGAAATCAGACAGAAATCAACAAAGTTTTGTGGGTCTTTCACTTTTGGGATGATAGCAATGTTGGTGGAGTTGAAGTATTTTGAAATAAATTTATTTTTTCTGGATTCCTCAATAATGCCTAGCAACTCCCCTCCAATAGAATCCCAAAATGTTTGAAATAAAAGAGTCGTGAATCCATCAGGGCCTAAAGCTTTATTTGGTGGAAGAGAGAACACCACATTTCAAATTTCTTCCAAACTAAATGGGGCCATGAACAGCTTATTATCTTGGTGAGAAACCAATGAAGGGATAGCATCAAGGATATTGTTGATTTGTTCTTGAGTTGGCGAGGGGCCAGAGGCAGGAGATAGGAGATTCTTAAAAAACTCGATTCCTTCCAATTGAATTTCTTGTGCATTGTTTAAAGTTTTTCCATTAGCTATGTCTTTGATTGAGAAGATTGTGGAAGCTACTCATTTCTGTTTGGCTGAGGCATGAAAATATCTTGTATTCTTGTCTCCTTCGTGAAGCCACAACTCTCTAGATTTTTGCCTCCAGTATTCTTCCTCCCTACTGTAGAGCTCTTCCCACTCCAACTGGAGCTCTTTTTGCTTATGGCATGTGCCATTATCCATACCATGCTGGATGGTATGCTCGTGGATGTCAGTTAACTATTGTGGATTTTTTTTCTTATTTGACTTGTTTTTGCAATATTACGACTTAAATAGTTTTACAATTTACTAGTGATTAAAGATTGCATTATAGAGAATAATTTTTTTGGTACTTTGAAATATGATAACTATTTAATTTTATTTTTGTATAATTTGCAGTTTATTATAATTTATTTTTTAATATAGTCTATGTGTAGGTTCTATTGAAGATCATGGTAGAGGCTACATGTTTCTATTAGGAATAGAATATTGCACAACTTGCGCAAGAAAAGAAATATTTTCACATGTAAAAAAGATATTTATTTTTGGTGTAGCTTCATGAAATATTTTTAACTACAATATTGTTTATTAAATTATAAAGTTTTTTATTAAGGGAAAATAAGTTTTGAAGGCCCCTAAAACCCTGTACAATTTGGTCAAATAAGATATTCAAAGAAGCACTCTAAAATGGAACAGATCAAGACCATAGCAAGGGTTTTACAACAGGCTCCCACAACCTGTAGAAAAAAAGGTAACAGAAGAAGGAATCTGGAAACTAGACTAGAAAAGCCACTGCTAAAAATATTAAAACAATTAAAACCAGCAGCCCTAAAACTTCCAGCAGACACTAAAGAAAATCCTACCAGCTAAGGTCTAGCTGCCCACAGGGAAAAGCCCAAGCAAAGTTATTTCTTCCCCTTCTAGGAATGAAGGGACATATCAAAAGAGGCCAGATTTTTAGATTTTTTTAACCTTTCATAGAAGTCCACCCATCTTCCTCTTTCTTAGCCAAATCCTGCCAAGAAATTGAATCAAGAATCGAGGCACCCAAAAATGGAGAATCAAGAGATTGTCCCAGGATAGGGCCACGAGAATCCACAGAAGCTGAACCGAGGGGTGAATATGTAGCAACCATTCCAGTGTGGGCCAGTGAAGCTTTGTCAATAGGAAGAGAAGACACCTAACAAACAGAGGCCCGAACAACTGAATCTGAACAAATTGATGTTCCAGGGGTGGAATCATCACCCGGGGAAGAGCCAACAGTGGTCCCAAGAGGCACAGAGGCCTTAGCAATCTCCTGAGAAGAAGAAACAACCTGAGAAAAGCTTTGGATAAATGAAGCCTTCACAACAGAGTAATGTTGGAAGGAGGCATCCTTCCACCAAGAAGCAGGTTTTTTAACCTTTTCCAATCCACATTGATCTGCTAGGTGACCAGTTTTAAAACATCTCCTACATCTGAAGGGGAGTCCTTCATAGTCCAAGGATTGAATCTAGAATCCTTTAGGATGCTTCAGCATAATCTTTTTTAGAAGACCCTTGGAAGAATCTAAATCAACTAGAATCCTAGCATATGTGGAATGAATAATATCACCAGATTCCACATCAACCATCAGAAAATCCTCAAGAGCATCCCCCACGGCCTCAAATAGAGAGTCGATCCAAAAGTGAAGAGGGAGGTTGGGAAGCCTCACCCAAATGGGGACCTTGGAGAAAGTCTCAGAAGAGGCATCAAAGTCAAGATGCCAAGGCTTCATCATGAGCATGAACCGGGCATCCCAGCTAAAAAAGTTATCACAAAGAATTAGTTTCCTATCAGCAGGATTCTCAAACTTAGCTATGAAAAAGCCCTTTGCAAGAGGGAAAATATGAATAGTATCAGAGATGATGGGTTTCCACTGACGAGTGACCCAGGCATGAAAATCAGAGAGACTCGGCTAGAAGCCGTTAAACCTATAGATAAGACCATGATCTGTGAAGACTGAGGATGCTACATTAATGTCTTTCATAGCCTCATCATCTAGAGAGAGGATTAGAGGGTTAGAGACACATAAAGAGGTTACACCCCTATGATCGGAAGCCAAAGTTTGCAAAGAGGTGAAAAACTTGAGTTGAGAGGAGCCCCTAGGAATGGTAGCAGTAGGAGGAGCATCTACACCAGGGGAGCCGACAACCCCAACCACTGATGAAGAAAACCTAACCCGACCAGATGGAGGGAGGGGCGGGGCCTTAGTAGGCTTAGCGTGAGCGGGCAGTAAGGGGACATTCTCTGCACTCCCCACAGAGCCCAAAGCAGCAGAGGAGAGGCTATAGGAGAGAAGAGTATCGACAGTAGTAGGGACCCAAGACTCGGCTGTAGGAGAAGCGATGAGAGCCCTAGTCGCTGGAGCAGCAAGAGCAGGAGCCCTAGGCTCGGCGGGAGTGGGAGCCATTGTGTTCCTCCCAAGAGATAAGTGTTTGAGAATTATTATTAAATTATAAAGTTGTATATAATAGTGGTTGGATATTTTTGTTATAGATTATATATTTTATGCTTGATCTTTGTATTCATGTATATAAATACTATTATTTATGAGAACATTCAATTTTTGGTAAAATAATTCCTTTGAACAGAATGATCGTATCTTCTTTTACCTATAAAGAAAAATATAACAGTGAGATAAAGTGATCTACATATATATTCACATACCACCACACTAATTTTTAGAATCATAATCAATATATGACATAGTCACAACCCTAATTTCAAATAGAAAGCTTCTCTAAATGTGGATTTTTATTGTTAGCCTTTATTCTGCAAGTATTATTATGGTGGCCAAAGGTGGATAGGGAGTTGTTGATTCCTATGTCAATAGACTCTCTTAAGAGCAACCAGATTATGAGGAAAAGTTTTCATGGTGGCATAGCCATCGGGAGATGTACTGTTAGAAAATTAGTTACTGACATGCTATGTACATGTTTTTTCTTATGATAAATCACAACATATTACTATATGATATATTGTGTTATAGACATAAGTTGAACAGAAATGAATTTTGAAATTCACTAAAAAATTTATGGTTTTCAATATACATGATCATGTTTTGTTGGACTTTCAGATGAGGTATTAGAAAATTTGGGCCCACTACTTAATGGACAAAAATTACAGTACATCAGTGCGTCCTATGAGTCAATTTTTTATTGGTCTAAATCTTATTATTTCTTTAATTGTTTTGATAGGGTTGTTTGGGTTTATAGTCTATTTTGAGTTTGGAAATTACACATGAGATTACTATTGGAGGGCCTTATTTTGTAACATATTGTCATCTTATTCAAATTGTTTGACTATTAAATGGTTTACAACATTCGATATCTATTTTATTGGTCTTTTTAATTTAATTGATTTTTCTTTAATGTAGATTATTTGATTTTTAGTCTGATCTGAACTTAGAAACCACTTATAAATATCTCTTCTCAATGACCTTATCACTGTAATACTATTAATATAGAAAGCCTTAATTTTCAAAATATTATAGCCTCATTCAGTTTATTTGATTATTAAATGATTTATGTCATTTCACATTGTTTATATATATATATATATATATATATATATATATATATATATATATATATATATATATATATATATATATATATATATATATATATATATATATCCAAAAAAATTATGTAAAATACAATGTTGAAGGATATCATTTTAAAATAAAAAGATTTATAATTGATCCTAATATTCATTTACAAGGTTGAAAATGAACAATTCTTCTATTTGTAAAATTTATAGTAATACCTAATATTCATTTTTGACCTTGCAAATAAATATTAAAAGATTAATTGATAACTCCAAACATACTCCACGACCTATTTTCAATTAATATCAAGTCAAACATAATAATAATGATGTATACCCATATTCATAATTAAAAGAAAAACATATCTATACCCATATTCATACTTCAAAGAAAAAATATCTCTTTAACAAACTCATATTATGAAACCCAAATTCCTTCAAACAAGCCTGCCACCATTAAAATCCATTACAAAATAAACAGAGGTTTAGTATAATGAAATGATATCCTGCCTAACACCCAAGTGAAACATCTCAAATCTAAGTATAACAACAATACTTTGAATCAATAAGAGTACAGCAAAGGTCCATAAGGACCATTTTCCCACATTCCTTCATGTTTCAGGTAGGCACGGACATCATCATTTCCCCACCTCTGTTGATAAGGCTTACACCGAACATGGTGTTTCCCATTTACTTTCTTTCTGAGACAAAACATCTTATTACGCCTAGATCTAAGCCAGATCATCGGAACAGCATTGGAATTATCCACCTCCATTATTTCCATTTCTTTTCTGCTCTGTTGGGGCTGTTTTTCCTTCGAAAACTGCTTAAACATGTGGCCTTTGTGTTTGAATCTTCTGTAAATATAAGGTATTAAGCCTGAACATTCATCCATTTCAACACATATTCAAGGCTTCTTATGGCAAGATAGAGTTATATAACGTGGGATTGCAGAGATTGTTTTCGCTTTTACTCCACAATTTAGAATCCTTCATAAAACATCAATGTGGGCGCATTCCACCATTGCAGCTTTTAAGGCGTAAAGTGTTTCCAAACTTGTTTCTTTGCTTATATGCCTCATGTTACGTACTTAACTTATAAGCCATTTGATTTATGTGACATAATAATACGATCATTTTGATTTATGTGACATAATAATACAATCATTTTATATGTTTTCTGCTCATAGCTTTGAGAGTTTGGGTGTGGATTTTATTGGTAATAGCTAGTGGGTCCGGACTCTAGGATGGTTCTTTGACTTCCATCCGCTATGTTCTTGCTGGCCTCTAACGCTCTTCTTTTCTGATTTGAGGGCCTTCCTGGGGAGACATGAATGGCTCCCACATCTCCATTTTTTCTATTTGTAGTGCTTCTAGCTATTATAGTAGCATTCTTAGTCATCTTCAAGAATACTTCTTTTTTCTTATTTTTCGTTGTCTTTTTGTTTTCCACATCATCCATCCATCTTTAGTCAAGACATCACAACTCAAAAGGGCAGTATCAATATCCGCCTCATCTCCCCATTTTTCAGACTTAGATACAAGGGGTAAATGCTTATGAGATCCCATAGGAGTAGAAATAGGATTTTGAGACAAGTCTTCAGAATAACCCAGTATGGCACAGTTTTGAGCATCCTAAAAGATATCATCCTTCCTTTGCATAGATAAGGTATTTGCATTACCTCCAGACATTTCTCTCTCAATCAAATACGCATCAAAAACCTCCTTGACCTTTGTCTCACCCAAAGGCTTGCTCTGAACTTCTTCAGCAAAAGAGTCCTCAATTCTCCTTTGGGGAGATTCAGTAATTATTTCTGTGCTGACCTCCTTATTCTGCTATGTTTCAGAAGGAGAAGTTCCATTGTCTTCTCCATTAATGCCCTTCTCCTCCATCTTTCCTTCTTTCTTTCCATTGTCACTCTTCTTGTTGGAGTTCATTCCAGATCCTGATTTTCTCACCCACACCTTCTTTTGTTTCTTAGGTTGGGGTATTATTTTTGGGCATTGTTTAGCCCAATGTCTAGTTTTCTTGTAGTGAAAACAAGCAAATGGTGTAGACTCATACTCAATCTTCTGGACCCAAGAGCCTAATTTGGACTTGAGTGTTATAGATTCTGGTATGTCCACTCCCCGATGAACCCCCACACAAATCCTGGCATACGTTAGGCGTCTCCTAGAGAGCGTAACTGGATCCATAGACAAGAGCTCCCCAAAAGCATTAGCTATCCCCTTAAAAACATCTTCCATCCAAAAATCAAGCGGCAGACCCGGAGGTTCACCCGGACCGGAGCCTGCACATTCAAATCGTCCTGCATGTTCAGGTTAGGACACCATTTATGGAGAATCATGGAGTGCTTTCCCATCACCCATGGTCCATTACACAGAGTATTCCTTAGATCTTCCTGACAAGAAAAAAAGAAGGATAAGCAGCCTTTGGGAAGAGCCGCCACCTCAACTTGACCTTTCAAGACCCATTTTCTTTTGACAAAAGCCCTAACCACCTCGATATTAGGATGAGTTCCTAGAAATTTAGTGCAATTGTTGCATTTTAGTTGTCACTTAGTATTTATTTGGTTCAAGTGTATTCGCAATTTTTTACTATGATTTATGTAAACACACCAATTTCATTCCTACTTCTTCATACTAAATTTATGCAAATTAATTAGATAAATCATTATTTAATTAATGATCTCCACAATCAACCATTTTTCAATCATCCATTAATCCTCTTTATCCACTAAGGTTAATCAATTAGGTCAATATTAATTAATCTTACCTCTCAAATCATCCAACTAAATCAATTTATTATTCCATTCTTAGTTGATTTAAACCGATTAATCCCTCATTAACATTCCTCTAACATTTAATTTCACAACACTACATATGGACAATATAATTGTGTTTTAGTCTCAACCATCCAATCCATTAACATAGGTCAATATCTTCACCATTCTCTTGATTCCATGTGTCCTCAATCCCCCATGTTCCCACATGTGTGAGCATGCTAACTTGAAGGCATGTTGGTTCTCTACCTTAACTCACTATAACTCCTTTTTGACACGTGTAATCATGCTAACTTGGAAAATCCTAATCAGCCCCCGTCACTTGATTCATCTCCACACGTGTGAGCATGCTCTCCACACATAACCTCCATGTTCACACATGTATGAGCTTTCTTATATTCCACCTCGTTGAATTCAATCCTTCTATGATTGCCCTCATCTAATTGCATCTCACAATTAGACAAAATTTAAGCTACTTTAATATTGAATCTGTCATCCTTTTGTGGCCCTTGTGATAGTGTTCATAATCATCTCCATGTAATTAAATATTAGTTCCACTGATTCCATCTCTTTATCTTAGCCCTCCATTTCTATCTTGAAAAATCCATTAATGGAGGCTTGTCAACCTCATTCTATCAATTAATCATGCAATCCACATAATTATTTAAGCATAACATATAATTATTTGGAACAAGTTTCACGTATCAAAGAAGATTTGATGAAAATTTTGCATTGTCTTATTTACTTGTATTTGATATATCACATGTATTTCCTTTAATTTGAATTTTTAGGTTTGTTTTTCTTACAAATCTATTATAAACAACTCAAATAAAGGGTCCACATCTCTAACATGTCAGAAGGGACTTTCCCACAATCCCTATTTTTATCAATTCTAATGAAAATTGTTTACACAAGTATATAAGAGTTTAGTGAAAGTGAACAATTCCAAATTTATTTGAAAGGAATTGGTAGTGAGGAGGTTTGCCTTCTGTGCACATCGATATTACATTTCTACCATAGTTAGTTTCCTATGCCCAATTTTTTAGTTTTGATTATTATTTCATATAGAATATTTTTAGGTTAAACATGTCACTTGAGTGTGGTTGACGTAGTAAAACAAATCTTGTCTAAATTTGACAAATGGAAAGGGAAAGTTGGATTTTTTTTTGTTATTTGACTTGTTTTTGCAATATTATGACTTAAATAGTTTTACAATTCACTACTAGTTAAAGATTGCCTTAGGGTATATGCACAAAGATGGGGGACCAAAAAGGTGTCACATTCCTTTTTGGCCCCCAACGACCATAGTGTGTGCACACTATAGCATGCACACGCTATGGCTTGGGTTGCCCAATCCTTAGGCTTGGGAAATTCAAAACATAGCGCACACACTATGGTTTGAATTTAAAACGGTTTATTTTAGTCTTGCATAGCATGTACGCATTATGCAAGAAACACAAAAGTGGTAAAGGGAGAGAGGGGGTGACAAGGGGAGAGGGAGGGAGGAAGGGAGTGACGGAGAGAGAGAGAGAGAGAGAGAGAGAGAGAGAGAGAGAGAGAGAGGGAAGATAAGGTGAGGAAGGGGTCCTAGGATCATCTACAACTCATTAGGCAACAACATGTGCACTAGGCATGGACTAGATGGAAATAATCATCTATATTCTATGAATTCCCAAGGATTATGAATTATGTAAGGGTCGTGAAATGTATTCGACACAATAATATGATTATCAAAGGCGTAACAAACTCCTACACCTTTTTAATACAAACCATTTGTAGTCACTTATTACAAACTCTCTCTCTCTCTCTCACCTTCTCCCTCTCTCTCTTCCTCTCTCAGCCCCTGCCACCTTCCCACTCTTTCTCTCTCACTCCCTTAAGCCTTTTCCGAATGTTACATAGCACATATGTGCTATTCAAGCCATAAATTTGAATAGCGTGTACGCACTATAGTGTGTACGTGCTTTGTAATAAATTGGAATCCACCAAGCCTAAGGCTTGGATTTGCCTTGGAGATCCAACCCAAAGGCTTGGAGGATTCAAATAGGCCCGAGATGTGTTTTCCAACAGACATACAAAAAATTCACATCTTTTTTGTGTGCTCCTCGTCAGTTTTACTCGTGGTTCAATAACATTAAAATCAGACGAAATGATATTGTAGATCTCTCTGTTAGCTATCTAACCATATAATTTATTTTGAATTCTGATTATGTTAAGCTTTTCATGTCTAATTTCTTTTGTATGTATGCCCAATTTTTGTCAAAAACCAATGTGTAGTATTTTGGGCATAGATTTTGGCTCGTTCGTCAAATTTTGCAACAAGTTACTTTTTTAGAAACTAGACTCCATTATACACACTTTGAAAATAAGAAACTTTGATTTTTGATTAGTTTTCAATGATTTCTAGGGGGGCACACAGAAATGTCACGTTTTCAGGATGTGTGCACTTCGAAAATTCATAAAAATTTATATATTCATCAAAAAATTAGCAAAAAAATTTAGGATAAACTACGTGGTGTTAGCTAACTTCTCATTGGAGCGATTAAAAAAATTCAAAAAAAGGTTAACATTTTAGGGGGAGCACACAAGACGCTATGTTATGTTTTTTCACAAAAAACATGACCACTTTTTGTGCTCCCCTTTTTTGAGGGCCTTAATATGCACCATTTTCAAAATAAATTTGTAGTTTAGAAATTAGATTCAGAGTATTAAAACTCTTGTTCTTGTCGCATCTTAAAATTGAGTCTAACTGTGTTCAATTTCTCATTGAAGTTCAGAGTTTGCTGATTTGAGGAAAAAAAGTGGCATCTTATACCCCTTTTTGGTCCCCCATCTTTGTGCACTTACCCCTTATAGAGAATAAATTTTTTTGTACTTTGAAATCTGACAGCTATTTAATTTTATTTTTGTATAATTTGTAGTTTATTATAATTCATTTTTTTAATATAGTCTATGTGTAGGTTCTATTGAAGATCATGACAGAGGCTACATGTTTCTGTTAGGAATAGAATATTGTACAACTTGCACAAGAAAAGAAATATTTTCAAATGTAAAAAGGTATATTTGTGGTGTAGCTTCATGAAATATTTTTAACTACAATATTATTTATTAAATTATAAAGTTGTATGTAACACTGATTGGATATTTTTGTTATAGATTATATATTTTATGCTTGATCTTTGTATTCGTGTATATAAATATACTATTATTTATGAAGAACATTAAAATTATTGCTAAAATAATTCCTCTAAACAAAATGATCGCAACTTCTTTTACCTATAAAGAAAAATATAATAGTGAGATAAAGTGATTTCCATATATATTCACATACCACCACACTAATTTTTGGAATCATAATCAATATATGACACAGTCACAACCCTAATTTCAAATGGCAAGCTTCTCTAAATGTGGATTTTTATTGATAGCCTTTATTCTGCAAGTATTATTATGCTGGCCAAAGGTGGATGGGGAGTTGTTGGTTCCTGAGTCAATAGACTCTCTTAAGAACAACCAGATTATGAGGAAAATTTTTCATGGTGTCATAGCCATTGGGAGATGTACTATCAAAAATTAGTTATTGACATGCTATGTACATGTTTTTACTTACGATAAATCATAACATATTACTATATGATATATTGTGCTATAGGCATAAGTTGAACATAAATGAATTTCAATATTCACTAAAATTTTAACAATTTCAATATAGATCAAGTCTTGTTGGACTTCCAGATGAGGTACTAGCAAATTTGGAAATTACACATTAGATGTACTATTGGAGGGCCTCATTTTGTAACATGTTGTCATCTTATTCAAATTGTTTGACTATTAAATGGTTTATAGCATTCTATATATATTTTATTGGACTTTTTAGTTTGATTGATTTTTCTTTAATGTAGAGTATTTGATTTTTAGTTTGATCTGAACTCAGAAACCACTTATAAAGATCTCTTCTCAACGAACTTATCATTGTAATACTATTAGAAAGCCTTAATTTTCAAAACATTATAGCATCATTCAATTTGTTTGATTATTAAATGATTTTTGTCATTTCACATTGTTTGTTTGAATGTATAACTAAAATATATATATCCTAAAAAATTATGTAAAATAAAATGTTGAGAGATCTATCATTTTAAAATAAAAAGATTTATAATTGATCTTAATATTCATTTACAAGATTGAAAATGAACATTTCTTCTATTTGTAAAATTTATAATAATACCTAATATTCATTTTTGACCTTGCAAATAAATATTAAAAAATTAATTGATAACTCCAAACATACTACAAGACCTATTTTCAATTAATATCATGTCAAACATAATAATGATAATGTATACCTATATGAACATAATTAAAAGAAAAACATATCTATACCCATATCCATAATTAAAAGAAAAACATATCTATATACCCATATTCATACTTCAAAGAAAAACATATCTATATACCCATATTCATACTTAAAAGAAAAACGTATCTATATACCCATATTCATACTTAAAAGAAAAACATATATATTTAACAAACTCATATTATGAAACCCAAATTCCTTCAAACAAGCCTGCCACCATTAAAATCCATTACAAAATAGACAGAGGTTTAGTATAATGAAATGATATCCTGCCTAACACCCAAGTGAAACATCTCAAATCTAAGTATAACAATACTCACATCAATAAGAGTACAGCAAAGGTCCATAAGGACCATTTTCCCACATTCCTTCATGTTTCAGGTAGGCACGGACATCATCATTTCCCCACCTCTGTTGATAAGGCTTGCACCGAGCATGGTGTTTCCCATATACTTTCTTTCCGAGACAAAACATCTTATTACGCCTAGATCTAAGCCAGATCCTCTGGACACTATTTGAATTATCCACCTCCATTATTTCCAATTCTTTCCTGCTCTGTTGCAGGGGTTCTTTTTCCTTTGATAACTGCTTAAACATGTGGCCTTTGTGTTTGAATCTTCTGTAAATATAAGGTATTAAGCCTGAACATCCATCCATTTCAACACATATTCAAGGCTTCTCATGGCAGGATAGAGTTATATAACGTGGGATTGCAGAGATTGTTTTTGCTTTTACTTCACAATTTAGAATCCTTCATAAATCATCAATCTGGGTGCATTCCACTATTGGAGCTTTTAAGGCGTAAAGTGTTTCCTACCTTGTTTCTTTGCGTATATGCCTCATGTTACGTACTTAACTTATAAACCATTTGATTTATGTGACATAATAATACAATCATTTTATATGTTTTCTGCTCATAGCTTTGAGAGTTTTGGTGTGGATTTTATTGGTAATAGCTAGTGGGTATTATCTATTCATAGCTTTGAGAAATTTCTCCTGATTGATTTGTGTACGTGGTCGTCAAAGTCCTCTAGATCCAGTAAATGTCAGCGCCACATCATTAGCATTTTCAAGGGGTGAATCAGAACACCAGTTTTGACTTGATTCCGTGTAATCATTGGGGCCAACAACTCGAGGAATTTTCTTTTGCTTTAAATCATAATTAATTCTCTAGATTTTCAAAATAGGATATAAGTTGTATGTGTTTCAATGCTCAATTGAAAAAACCCCTATAACATAGAAACAAAACAAATCCTAACGATGGTGTAGCTAATTGTACTCTTCCATTCTCTATTATAGAGAAAACATTTCCCTCCCATTTTTTACATGGTAGGCGAGTCCTTTTTCAAGATGAAGACCACTTCTATAAAAACCACTAACAAGTTGTATGCAACTTTAGTAGAGGAGGACTATTTTATCAAAACCTTTTTTTATGTGTATATCTATTTGCTTCTTTGATCACATTTTGATTTGGGTCTTCAAATTTATAACTTGTCTTCTAAATTCAGTTACATTTGTGCATGCTCTCTTTAACTATCTTAGGGACAATCTTGAGGATAAAAAATAAGTGTCGTCTTTTTTATTTAAGAGGGTTTGTCTAAGAATTTTATCAACATAGGGGACAATTCTCACCCTTGTGTTCCAGGGGATATATATAATTAAAGATGAATCTAAAATATATTGATTGGAAAAGAAAAAGTGTTGTTTTAATTAAACACCCAAGAATTTCATACCTTTCGATGTGTAGGAGTAGGAGGAGAGTAGGTTACCCTCTTGAACTAGGAAATTAGGCACATTCATTCGCTATTTCAAGAAATAAAAAAGTACCTTGATGATATATTGAGGACACCCTTAGAAAGCCTTTTTAGCATTGCTTAAGACCTTCAAATGTGCTTGAGAATGATGCATCAAATATAGACTGCCTTAGGAAGTTACTCACGTCATACCCCTTGAAACAAACATATATATTACATGTGCTCTCTCCTTGCACCTTTTGAGCAATTTTGGGCAATCAAAAGTAGTCATTGCCTCATAATAGGCCGTATACATTACACCAAGACAATTTATAGTAGTGGGCTCATTCTCATGCACACACCCTTTTGTACTTGTGTAGTATAGTCATGTTGTTGTGTCTTATATTGTTTGTTGTTGTGTTATGCTTGTGCTTGTTTCTAACCTTTAAAACCAATCGAACTTTTAAACAAAAAAAATCTACCATTACCTTGAGAAAACAAACATCTAAATGGTATTCATAAATACAACTTGAATCCGAGTGTTAGTCATCCAAATACAACTTAAGTCCATCCCCAAAATCTTAATCTACACTCATCCTAAACCATTTCATCCTTCCATTCATACCCATAACCATATTCATCCACTCAAACCGGATCCAACCTCCCCCAATTTTAATCCATACCCATCACCAAACCATATTTAATCCTCCTAACTTTAATCCACTTTCATCATTTTCAAAATAATCTCCCAAATCTTGTTCATCTCTAAACCTTTATCCACCTCCAAACTACCACCTCAAACCACCCCCAAACTATCCCAATCAAATTTTAATCACGCATACATATCAACCTTAACCTAGAAGTGACACTTAAACTCATCTCTAAACCATTAAAATCAAACCTTATATCTCATATAAATTAAATCCATCCTATAACTCAATCTGCCAAACCGAATCCTACAAATCCTAGTCCATTACAAAGTTTTGATCAACCTTCCAAACCTACGTCCATATCCCTACTATCAATATCAAATTTAATATTCTAATACATAATCCATTTCTAACTCATATAAATCAAACCTAGTCTCCTACATTCTAGTGCAAATTCTAAACCAAAATCAACCCATATCCCATCCAGATTAAATGTAACTTCCTACAACTGAATCCATTTCCTAAACTTTTCAAATCTTAATCCACATTCCATTCAAATTAATTTAATCTAAACTTTAATCTATCAAAGTTAATTGTTAAAGCCCCAAACCTTATCCCTTATTCAAACATCAATTTCCAATCCAAATTTTATCCTCTAAATTCTATCCAAAGCTTGATTCACTCCCAAAAAAATGAAATAAAACTTTAATATTTTCCCCCATCTAAACCTACACAAATCTTAGTCCATGAAACCAAATCTTATCCTTGTATTGTGCTGAGAAATATATAGGTTCTAATATCAAAGGTTGATAAATTCAATCTCTATCCAAATAACCAATACAAGGATGAGATGCAATGCTTCAAATGCTACAACTTGAAAATTTGAAACTTTTATGCAAATCTAAAATAAATTCACCTTAATATGAAATAACCAAAAGGAAATAAGACAAACACACTTCATCATGATCAAACATGGATCATTACTACACAAAAAGACAATGATACATACAATACAAAATACAACACAAAACATGGAAATAACATGTATAGGGAAGGATAACAACTTGTAACCAATTATATGTAAGCACAAGGAATTGAAGAATATAGATGTAATTAAAGCTTACAAATGTATTACAAGTCAAACCCTATAAGTAGACCTATGGAACAAGGCCTTGTGTAAACTATTGCAATCACTTGCCTTTGTTAAACACAAGATAATTGAAGGAGCCAATCTCCCTCAACGAGAAATTAAGTTCATAACCTAGATGCAATAACTAATTCTTTCTTACATGCATCAGCTCATGAACATTGCCTAAGAAGTGAATGCTTATCCTACCTTCAACACTAATAACACACCATAGACATATATGTATTGGAACTACATATGCATAAAACATGTACCTAATAGAAAGGGTGTAACTAAAACCATATCATAAAGACCATATAAATGGGTGAAATAAAACATCAACCATCAAACTAGTCAACCTCACTATACTTTTTGACCTCCCAATGTCAATCAAGGAAAAAAGAAAATGCCCCTAACTCAAATGAGAAATAATATCATATTTGAAGGTAACCCTACTTAGCGTAAGGAAGGAAATAGTCTTTCACTCCAAATTGGTATGCCTCAAGCCCAAGTACATTGTTAAGTTGGCTTGCAATATGCAGATCATCTTTTTAGAGAATGTGTTCCTCCTTAACATCATCATCACTTGCATGCTACACCTTCACCACAAAGGAAAATAACACAATCAACATTATCAAGCTATGAGATATTTTAGGAAACTAACATACAAAACTTTCATACATATTAATGCATTTCATGTTTGGATCAAACACTTGATGCACATAGGTCACATGAATAATATTAGCATAAGAGTTAACACCTTAAGTAATATCAAGTGAAGAACCAAGTTCTTCATATTGTCACTATATTTCAACATCATCTTTCCACTCCATTGTGCCATATGTATTGCTAAATTTAGACTCGTGAAAAATATCTTCCCTATAGAGCATCCATGCATAAACTATAGGGCACACTTGGAGATTGAGAGGAAGAGGGGGGATGGGTTTCAAATTATAGCAATCCTAAACTTTTTTCTTTAAATCTAAAACTTGTAAATTTAATCAGCATCTATGAAAGATAAGACAATAAACACCAATACACATGAGAAAAATAGATTTGCATGGAAAACCCTATGAGGTGAAAAAATAAATTGATAATATATCACAATAAATGAAAAGTGTTACAAGAGGCTCACTACCAAAATGGATACCAAGACTTACTATCTTAGGGAAAGATACAAAGGACTTACAAATTAAATATAACTTCTTCAAGGGAAGTTACAAAGGGACCTAAAGAAGAGACTTTTTGTCTCAATACAAGATACATGAAATGAAGAATAACAAAATGGGCCTTTAGAGAGCTACTTCTAGCATTCTTCTTAGAACATAAATACTTTTGACGTGATATCTGAAGGAAACATTATTAAATCAACTCCACTTCCACCACACATTGTTTCTTCCTCAAATTCACATCTCTCACATCTCATTGACACTTCACACCTACTGCAACTGATTTGATCTTCTATTTATACCATCTAGATCAAGGCCAAACAATAATTAGGTTGGCTAGTACAAGGGACAAGGATTAATCCAAATAAGTCAGCCACCAAAGCATACTTGTGGTGAAAGCAGTCCTATTCTCTACACAGAGTACCCAAAACATTATAACACAATATCCAATGTGATCTCAAATATCAAATATGTAAATGATACACATCCTCCAAAGTTAGGAATAGAGCAACATGTAGCAACAATTAATCATCCCAAAACACATATTCAACATGAAACCACTTAATGCGGGTCTCCAAACAATAAGGTGAGACCCAAACCAACTTAACACATTATCCACTGCAATCAAGAATACAACATAAGGAAGAGAATGTAAACCGTCTTGACTAGATAGCCGCAAACAACCTTGTAAACCAACTCTAGACACATTATAGCACCAAAGAACTCAATCACTACCATGCATATCACATAGAGATGTTCCTTGAACATCTAACATCATTCCCAAGAACATATATCATATTTCCTCAATAATCAAGCTACTACAACCATAACACAATTATTTATAACTAGAAAGCCAAGAATACACATTTGCGAAGTGTATCACCAAAAACATATTTGTAGTACAAATCTCTAAAAAACTAAGTTGAGACATTGCATAGATATTATGAATGTTCCCTCCAAGTGGAAAACACTGCAAACATCAATGCAGAGAAGTGCACAAAACATTATTTGGACCAGTCCTAATAGACACCCAAACTACTAGCATACAATATACATATGAAACATTAGTTCCAACACTAGGGACCTAAAAATATAGGGCGAAACATCCACAAAACACACAATCCATGTTCCAAAATACAACTCCATATCATCAAACATGGAGTAATGTGGAGCATTCTTCTAGATAGCTACTAACACACTTCTCACACTCTTCAAAATTCTTCACTGATTAAGACATCATTGTACTATCAATTTCTTGTTAGGAGAAACAAGAGAAATGATGACTCAACTATAATTGTTAAAATGGCTAACTCCCACGCATGATCTTTGCCTCCTATGCGCCCTTCCTCTGGCATTGCAGAGGGTTTGGAGAAGGTTGGGGCTTTCTTGGCCTCTCACGCATGCTCTCTGCCTCCTACGCGCCCTTCTTTTGGTGCTGCGGAGGGTTTGGAGAAGGTTGTGGATTCTCAGCTTCTTCCTCTGTCGGCATCTACTTTTGTTGTTGTTGCGGAAGGTTTGGAGCAGGCGGCTGTTGTTCTGGCAGCATCTACCTCTGTTGTAGTGTCTAGGGTGTGTGTTATGGCTGGCATCTCTTCTTTGGGGGATAATGATCCTGCTTCTAAGGCATCTGTGGGGTTGGAAAGGTCTTTAGCTGATGTTGTTTCCAAGACGGTTGCAACTGAGAACGGACATAGGGTTTCCACTGACAATGGGCTTCTATTGCCCCAGTTCTTGTTTGTGGGTCTTTATCTGTCAAGTTGTCCTCTGGTGTTGATAGAGATTTGAAGAACAGTAATGAAATTTTTAAATCCCACGTACTGATTTGTCAGTTTTAGGGTTTTTGGCCTAGCCTTCCCCAACTACATGATTGGGTTTCTTGAAGATGGGAACCAAAATTATCAGGTACTATTAACATCTATCCAATGGAAAAAGGATTTTTCATTGCAAAATTTGATAATGTTGTGGATAGAGCTACGATCCTATGTGATTATTTCTTTTGTTGGGAGGATGAAATTTTTTTGCTCATGGTAAAGTCGTGGCACCCTGATTTCAATCCTTCCATTGAACTCTTTAGTACTATCCATATTTGGGTCAGGCTCCCCAATTTGTCCCTTCATCTGTGGCATGATTTCGTTCTTGAGGAAGTGGGTGGGGCTTTGGGGGAATTCTTGTTGATTGATAGTGAGTCTGATAATATGTATCATTCTACTTTTGCTCTTATCTTGGTAGAAATTGATATATCGAAGGGCCTCCCAACTGAAATTAAAATTGAATCATCCTTGGGACCTTGGATCCAGTAGCTTGAATTTGAAGGCATTCCATTTAGATGTCGTAAATGTTTTAAGATTGGTAATATATCATTCCAATGTGGCTTCATTTATAAGAAAAAGAAATCTTCTCCTTCTTGGTGGAAGGGTGCTTCTACCCAACATTACATTGTCTTGAAAAGCTCCTCTCACCCTGTGATGGAGGCTGCTCCTGATTCTAGCAATCCTCTGCCTGTTAGTGAGAAGGTTGGTTTATGTCCTGATATTAATGTTCCTGAAGGGTCTTCTAGGGCTATTGGCTTTGTCCCTGTCCTAGTTGCTGGACCTAAACCTTCTCTTTCTACGATGGGTGATACCGGTTATTTTGTTGATTCGAAGGGTGTTGGCTTTGCTGGAAATGATGGTATTTTATTAGGTGCTAGATTTGACCTTACAGTTCCTTCTCTTGATTGCCCTGTGGTTGGATCTAATGGTGGCCCTGCACTGGATTTTTTTGGGAGACTCAACCCCACTTTTGGGGGTTGGATCTCTAGCTCTGGAATTATTGTGCTGGCAGGATAAGGCTGCTAGTGTTGAAGAAGGCTGGATTACAGTTAAAGGAAAATATTCTGAGAAATCCTCCCCGTCTTTTGACATGACCCTGCGTTCTCATTTGAAGGGGTAAAAAAGATAGCCCATTAATCTTTTGTTGCGGATTTCAAATGTTTTATCTTATGCAATGATCTAGGTGTTTATGTGACTGAGTTCTTTTGGGTGGTTTCTTGGGGATGGTGGCCTTGTGTTTTGGCTGTGATGTTGTGCACGGTGTTCTCCTAATGCTCTATCTTAAGCTTTTACTTTGTACAAGGTTTTGGGTCCCTTCAAAACCTATTTTTACCATTAATCAAAACAAGAGAGATGCTACAACAACTTGTTGCACCACACAACCATCAATACCAATGTCATACTTCTAATCCTCATCTCAATTCTTCTAATCTCAATTTCATGCCTCTAAAACTTATCTAGTTTCCTATTAAATCAATGTCATGATTTTAATCCCCATCTTAATATAACATCATCATGATATCATATCACAGTCACCATCCCTCAATTCCAACTCTAATCATCAACACTCATGGTTGTCAACACAAAGGAGTTGACACAAAATCTTACTGCAACAATTTTGACCATCAATAAAATAACTCTCTACAACATGACATCTTTAACACAAAGGTGTAGACATCAAAACCAAGTAGGTGGACATCCACAAAATAAAATACTCAACCATCAATCATCTAACACTAGCACAAGCTTCTATCATTAGCAACATACCAACACTAGATTAGCAACACATTTGGTATATGTCTGACATTTATCAAACTCTCCACATCTTCATAGTCATATTAGAAAAGATCCAACATCACAAACATTAACGACACTGACACATCTTATGGTCTCATAACTATAGAAATATACAAAATAAAAAATTGACATAGAATGACAACACCAACTCTCACCAGCACTCGTCATCATCTACTTCTTTCTCCACAAGCTATTCACATCCTCTCCCCTCTTCATTATTATCTTTCCCCCTTTTACATCAAGGACAAAATGCCAAGATCTTCATATAAATCTTCATTAACTCTTATCATGTCTACACTTCTTGTCATAGTCTTTCCTTTTGTCAACAACAACCAATTAAACTATCCTCTTCCCTTAAGGTGTATACCACATCAGTTTAGGAGATAAAGGGTATATCTCAAGAAATTTACCCCTTGGACATGTGCACCATCTTATGCATCTAGTTAGAATAAGGAGGCGTGTAATGACCCTTAGATTCTCTCAAAGATACTCAAAAGTATCCTTAGTTTGATTGTGAAGATATTTGCAATTTGATCCTTGGTGGGAACATACTCCAATTGGACTTCTTGTTTTGTAAGGTCTTCTCTCCTAGAAAGTGAAATCTAAAAGAATGTGCTTAGTCCTTGATTGCATTATTGAATTCTTTGAAATGTTTACAGCACTATCATTTTCAAACATAATTGAAATTGCTTCATCATACAATGAGATTTATGGGTCTCATTCCATGTTTCTCAAAATCCTTCGCCTCCAAGTGTGTACATTAATTTGCATTCACAATGAACATGCATAATATGATGATCAATTAAAAGACGGTGTTTACCCTCTTTCCCAAGACTTTTGTTTTAAGGCAAGAGATCAATAGCCATCCTTAATGATGTAAGAGCACATGGTGGTGTAATGGCAATCTTGCATCAACCTAAGAAATATTTTATTTTATTTTTATGCAATATATGGAATAGTGCTCTAATAAATAAATTTGTATTTGGGGCCTAAATGTTTGGTCATGTCCTAGTAGCATCTTACAGGTGGAGTTGGACTCATGTTGATGGAGGTTACAAGGCATAATGAAGGAATCTTTGATCAATGCACCCACTTTGGAAGGTGGAAACAAATTATGGACCCTTGTCAGTGGTGGTTGAAAGAGTATCTTGGAAGGATCCCAAGCTTAGGTGTCCATTTTGGAAGTTAGCGACTTTTGTCTTGCATTCCTAAGCATGTCGACTCATCACTTACATGCTTTCTAGATTGTGGCACCCAAGCTTGCATGTCTTTGTATGTCTTTGCATGTGCTATTTTGGGGTCTCAAGGAGTTAAGAACATTTTATGACACCCACTTAATTGGATAAGAAAGTGGCGGCCATTTGGAGGTCATGTAATTCATTTATTGTATTTTACTAAGTTAACAAGTTATCCACTTAGTTGGAGTCCTATGCATTTTTACCCTGGATTTTTAGAACCTTGTTTTGACCCATGGTAATGTTTTATGGTGATCTTTTGAGCCCCTATGAGTCTATATATTGAGAGGTTGAGTTGGAGATTTCAGTTTTCAATTTGTAGGTATAAGAGTATAGATTTAGAATGCAAAGTGAAGATCAAGACCTAAGAATTATTTTCAGATTGAAGGTCAAGATTTTCCTTGTAGTTTTCTCTTGCATGTGTTTATAATTTTAAAACCAAATTTCAGATTTATGCATGTTGTCAATGAGGCTAAAAGCATTGTAGTTTCAAAACAAGTTTTTAATTTCATTTTCAAGATAATCAATTGAAAGAAAGAGAAACAAACAAACAAACAAACAAACAAACAAACAAACTTTCCTTATTTTCTTCTTTAATCTTTTTGTTATTTTATGTTAATTTATGATACGGGAATAACCCTACATCATGTTAAGTCAAATCATTTGTAGATTTCATGTGTTTGGTTTGAAAGAGAGCCTCTTGTCATCACTTAATCAATGCACCTAAACATCAATAATCAATGAGCCAAAATATACATGTACGACAAACACCCAAGTTTGACTCTAGGACCAAGGATTGTTACAAAATCCAAATGATTTATCCAATCTAAAGTCCAAGATGACTTGTCCAAGAAAAATGTCTTCCACATTAATCACATTTGTCCAATACATCTGTGCATTAAATCACGAACTCATTAAACCATGTACACACTAAACCATGACCCTTAATATATTTCTCTATGTACCATGCTGAATACACACAACTACCACTTTGAAAGATGATTTCACTTCAAAACTATGATACACTAGCACTTGCACCGAAAGGAGGGGCAAGGGATGTGTTGATAGACATTTAAATGGAAAGCATAAGTGAAGCATTACGTAATACAAGTAAGTGTTTAAAAGTGTAAATGAGAAGGCAACATGATCAAAGCATATCAAATCAATGGGCAGGTATACCCAACATACAAAGCATGACAACATATGAATATTATATTGAGAGCTTCGCTCTTACTACTTTCAATATCTAGCATGCTTCTTTGAAACCGTCGAAGCTAATTCAAAATGCTAGGTATGCCCAACAAGCTCCCAAAATCTATGATACATTTGTAGTAAGATTTGTACCACTCACCTAAAGTGAAATCATAATAAAAAATGAAAAACATACAAGATCACGAAAACTCATTACAAATATAGGGAAAGCATAATCTTTAAAAAGCAATGCAAGGATCATATATTGGGCTCGAAATGGGAACATGTACAATAAGATGAGCACACTTTTCTTTGACCTTGGATCTATCCCAACACTTAGGGTGAGCCTGGACAATTTAAAAGTCATAATTAATACTATTGTTTATGAAACATCTTAAAATATATTTAATGTTATTTAAACTCGAATGTATTACTAAAAGAATAAATAAATTTAGTTTTCCTTCTATTTTTATATAAAAATTTGTTACTTATAAATTCTTAAAAGGAAAATACCTAAGCAAAATAATGAAGAATACTATCTTACGGATAAGTGTCTACATCATATTGACATGATACCCCTTTAATATTAAAGTTTAAACTAAAAGATTTGTTAAAATATTAGTTAACTTAAAATATTAGTTAATGAATTTTTATTTAAAGCTTCAAGAGGTTAAATCTCATTTATAATTTGTATTTGTATAGCTTTTTATACTTTGTAAGTTATAAGTTATTATTGTTTATTTGAATATTAGATATTTTATATAATATATTAATCATTATTTAAAATATCCTTCAATTACTTATATCTATATAAGGAATAGTAAAATTTTTGGGAGCACAAGAGTTGGTAAAATTTTTTAAGTTATAAATATATATAGTTTATTGATATCATAATTTTTATATAATATAGATTTACTGAATTTTCATATTAATATTTATATAATATATCTAATGTTTAACTTTAATGATTTGAGAATATGATTTATCATATATTTTTTCCTAAAATTATATATAATATATATTAAACTATTATTAATATATATTTTTTTCTAAAATGAAAAATTATAATTATTGTTTTACTTAATCAAATATAAATTTTTTTAATAGATAAATGTCGCTAGCTAAATGATTTTATTAGTCAAAGTTAATAAAAAATAATTTAGAATCTAAACCTAATTCTAATTATTTTTCTAAAACAAGAATTACTCCTATTAAAACTTTAAATGTCACCTATAATATAAGGAATAGTAAAAAATTTGGGAGCACACGAGTAGGTAAATTTTTTGAAATTATAAATATATATAGTTTATTAATATCATAATTTTTATATAATATAGATTTACTAAATTTTCATATTAATATTTATATAATATATCTAATGTTTAACTTTAATGATTTGAAAATATGATTTATTATATATACTTTTCTAAAATTATATATAATATATATTAAACTATTATTAATATTATTTTTTTCTAAAATAAAAAATTATAATTATTATTTTAGTAAATCAAATATTATTTTTTTAATAGATAAACGTCGGTAGCTAAATGTTAATAAAAAATAATTTAGAATCTAATCCTAATTCTAATTATTTTTCTAAAACAAGAATTAAAACTTTAAATGTCACCTATAATATGAGGAATAGTAAAAATTTTGGGAGCACAAGAGTTGGTAAATTTTTTTAAGTTATAAATATATATAGTTTATTAATATGGAGGGTGCGCTTGGTTGGACCACTTGGATAGATAATCTAGATGATGTTCTTCATTAGAGCTATTTTGTTCCTTTTTTATGGATCCTCCGTACTGTTTCAGTCTGTAATTATGTCTTAAACTCTTAGCTGTTTCTTACCTAATACTTTCCAATTGGTAGGCTGAAGCCTAGCCTCCCCTCTTTTTGGTGCTATTTTGTGAACTCTCGATCTTTAATATAAAAATATCATAATTTTTATATAATTTAGATTTACTAAATTTTCATATTAATATTTATACAATATATCTCATATTTAACTTTAATGATTTAAGAATATGATTTATTATATATGTTCTTCTAAAATTATATATATAATATATATTAAATTATTATTAATATATTTATTTTTTATTTTCTAAAATAAAAAATTATAATTATTACTTTAGTTAATTAAATATAATTTTATTTAAATAGATAAACGCCGTAACTAGATTTAACCAAACTTAATAAAAAATAATTTAGAATTTAAATGCAATTCTATTTTTTTTTCTCAAAACAATACTTTGTGGAAAGAAAAAGTTTTGTGCATGTAAAGAAGATAAAAATATTTAAATGGATTGATTCTGTGTACGCTGCAGGAAGAATGGATTACTCCTTGAACTCTGAAAGTATTTTTGTAGTGGGAGGGTTCATTTCTGGGGACTTTTTCAAGTTGGGTTTTTCAAAAATGGCGTTCATTTGCCCATTTTTAGTCAAAGCAAAGCAAAATTATCCAACAAAATGCAATCCCATTTTACAGTTGTGTAGTACTTGGTTGATGCGAATTAAAAATTCAACCAACAATTGGACCTTTATAGTTCACATCTTGGGCAACGATTATCTAGCCATATCATTTGCATGCATAACTGACAGGTTTCTGTACTGATGCGAGTTTGTCTACATAAATTATACATTTTCGCAGGTGAAGAATTTTTAAATTAAGGAAATATAATTAAATAAAAAAATAAACTTTAAATTTTTTATACTTAGTGTGGATTCTATGAAGGGCAATTGGGAATTTTATTTTTTTTCAGTTTGAAAATAACTTATTTTTAGTTTTCAAATTATTCATTTATTATTTTCTAATATTTTAAAAGTTATATTAATAAAATCATTAATATAATATATTAATAATATTTAAATAATTTAATAATATTATATGTTTGCGATTCTTTTTTTTAAAAAAAATTAATAATTTTTTATATTATAAAGAAATATGTTGTGTAATTTTTTTAGTAATGATATTATTTACCTACTAAAAATATAATAAATAATTAAGTTATTTTAAGATGTATAAAATATATATAAATATATTAAAAAATCTAAATTTGAAAGAAAAGTAATAATAATATTATAATATATATGTACATTAAATTTTAATTATATACATTAATTAAATTATTTATTAAATTTATTTATATATGATTATAATTTATATTTATATTTATTTTAAATTAAATTATACAAAAACTATGAATTTCTTATATGAAAATGCTATGCCGTTTTAAAAGGGAAAGGGAATGTATGCAATATTAAAAAGACTAATTTAAAATTATCTCTTCAATTATTTTGTACAAATAGAGATGTAGATGTGTAAATAATTATTATTTTAATTTTATAAATAATTTACTATTCTTATTAATTTATAATATCATACCAACAAAATTATACTTCTCCCAAAATTAAATAATAAATACAATAAATTATTTATAAAATTAAAACAAGAATTACTTACATATCTACATAATATCTGCATTCGTTCTAAATAAGTGAAGAAATAATTTTAAATTAGTTTTTTTTAATATTGCACACATTTCCGTTTTTCAAAACTGCAGAGCATTTCCATTACCCCAAAACAGTACTATTTCTGCTCACATCTTGTACCGTCTGCAGCTTTGAAGTGCAGGGAGTTGTTTTTCCGCCATTTATAATTTTTGCCATGTACAACTGTGTTCTCACACAAAATTAATTTTAAATTTGATGTTTTCAAAGGGACTAAATGGTGCTGCGGATGATGGGTCCAAATATTATATTTTATAGCCTTGTTTCGAAGTTGACAACTGCATTTTGCATTACCCAAAGCAGAGGAAATTATGAACAACTGAGGAATTACGTGGGAGTTGCTGAAGACAATTTGCTCAGCTTCCCACTTTTCATGAAAACTTATGCATTGCAATTTTACAGCATCAAAACCAAAATATTTAAAACCCCACGCTCATATGAGTATTTTGATTATATCTATATCAGAAAACAATTAATATCACAAATGATCCCAATGAAATACTCTGTATAGCACCTCAAAGTAAATTTGATGAAAATTTTCTAGCTTGGGTTTTGTAATTCTGACATACATTAAGGTCTCGGATAACATAGATGACAAAATCATGGTTGAAAGGTATTGCATTTTTCTTTATATTATCATTCAAAGATAATATTCAGGTAAACACCTGACATAGCATTAAGGCATGACCATGATCATACACTTCAAGTGGAGAATAATACATATTTATCCTAAATTTCTAGGATACATTAACGACGACTCTTTCAATTCTTAAATTTTGTATGTTATTAGAGATTCTTTATCCATGCGCTTAGACCACAAGGTCTGAACAACAATTTTTGTGAGATTTTCATCATCTAATCGTTTCCAAGTAGTTAAAGATTTGACACCTTTCCAGCCTCCATTTCTGTCTTTCTCTAGAGATGTAACAACGACTCTGCTTCTCCTTGCCCATCCTGCTTTCCCATAAGCATGGTATCCAAATCCACCTGAATAACACAATTCAATTCCCTTTACCTTCCCACAGAAATTATTCCAATGATCATGCCCTGTGAATGCAGCCTTAAAATCCCCTGCTTTCACCATTGTTTTCAGAAATCCAGAATTAAATGAAGGACACATGATGGCCTGTTGTTTAACACCTATGATGTTAGAAACTTAGAACTATCCAGTTCATTTACTTCTGGAAGAGGAATGTGAAAATATACCAGTCCTGGAGAGGGTTCAGATTGTGTCGGTGGAGTGCTTGTATACATTTTCTGCAATCATGCACTCCAAATATCATCAATGCCCATTATTTACCTCTCAGTAGTAGTTTCTAAGGCAAATTTTCAACAGTTTATTATAGTGGAAAAAAATGCATTTATGTTAATCGCTTAATTTCTCTTTTATTACAGATATATGATATAACAAGGCATTGCAATGCAAAAGAAAACAGTTCTCAACAAGCAGCTGAAAATATTAGCATTTTGTCTTCAACTATTGAAATGACTTCATCCTTTAAAATTTAGAAAAAGGCACGCCCAATGATAGTTCACAATCATTGTTGACCACATAAATTTAAGGATATGATAGTTGGGAGTGACCTGAATATCATCAGTTATTGCAATATTTGATTCTACAATATAGATATATAGATATTGGACGCTATTATGTATGTAACTTTAATATCATAGGATATTTTGAACCCTGAGTCTATATTATATTTGCTAAAGAGCAACAATGGATTCTATATTTACTTGACCTTACTGGCTTCTTCATCAGTAGTAAGGATTCTTCAGCTTTGGGAGTGCTTCTTCATTGGCACCAGAATTGCTCTACTGAAGCACTGCCAACTTGAGCAATTGATACTGCTACTGATCTCAAAATTCTTACTACTTCGGATACAAATAAATAGCTCTAATACTATACTACAGGGTAAAACATGCTTTGAGTTTATATTACTCTTTATAATTTTAATACCCTTGCACTTACATGTTGACCCTTTTTTTCCCATAATTGTCATGGATCTAAAATGTGTGTACTTTTCTTCTGGTAAAGGTAAACGCAAAACCTTGGATAAGAGGACAAACTCCAAGTGAATTATTGGAAAATGTTGATGGGGCAAGATTGTCTCTTGGCAAGGCTGGGATTGGTAGTGTAACAGGTAAGGAAGATAGTGATTTTGTAAGTGCCATAGTGGCACATGAAGGCTTTTGCTCCAACAATAAGGGTGAAGCAGTAGCACTTACTGAAGATTTTGTACGAGCCCACTCTCATGACATCATGAACATCATTGTTTGTTTGCTTGTGTTATCCCTTATAGGAATTTGAATAGATAATTAAATTGTTATATATTATGTTAAACCATATTATTGTAAATAAATAATTAATTAATAAATTTATTTATCATCAATTTTTATTCAATGATATATTCATTAACTAAAATAAGCATATAAAATAATAAAATATGATATCTCAAGTCATACTTTCGCATCACTTGAGACATGAAACATATGACTTCTTATTTCTAAAATATCCTTAAAATGTGTTACATGGGACTGACCCAGCAATTATATTAAACACGGTATTGATACCGTTTAAGATGACCAGTGTTTCATAACTAAGATTAACATTGGCATGGATTAACATTTGCGTTAACAGGGATCAACATTTGCATGGATTAACGATTGCATGAACACAAGTTTAAAAGTCACGATGAACGGATGCAGTCCATCTCATCGTGCAAATATAAAACAGCACACGTATTGGTCTTCAGAGGCATCGAAGAGGATTGAAACATCTTATTTGGATCGCAGACTAAAGGCGCAACCTAAGAAAAATAGATACTAAAAGCGAAGGTAATCGCTGGCACTCACGCAGTCCCATATCAATAAGGTACTCACGCGGGGCCCTATCCAAAAGCATATAACCCCAAAGAAATCAGAGTGTATACATATATGTGTATCGCTGAAGACAGAGGATCATAATTGAATCCAACAGCAAGTATTAATATTTCCTGTTATTGGAACAGTGGCTACCCTGATGGTGAGTAACAGAGCTGTTTATAATCAGTAAAATAGAATGCTCTGTTGTGTTAATTAATTAATAGCAATTCATCTGACCACATGTCCATAAGGAATTAAGATAATCAGGAATCCCAAACATAATATAAAATTGATCTCTGTTACTGCTTCAAATACGAGAATGGAAGGCAGAGGCTACCAAAGAGGGGCACTCTAAATCCAGTAGGGTAACTCCCAAGATAGGGTAGGGACCAGTCCCCTCTTTAACCTTGAGAGCTTAAGCTCGAGACAGGTTAAAGGCTGAGTTTGTAAACTTTGAGGGAGTCCATCAATGGTCTCTAAGCACTTTGGTTTGCCTCCAATGTCTTCTCCCTTCTCAAAGATTGAAGTAATAATAAGATCAGTCATGTAATATGGATTGGAAATAGCCAAAAATTCTTAATTCATTATTTGTTCTTTATTTTTACTACAAATGTTATTTTTAAATTAGCAGGGGACATTACAAGTGGTATCAGAGCCTCTTTCCTGCCACCCTGTGGAAATATAGTTGATGCAAAGGGCTCAAAGAGCATTAGAAAGAGAAAGAAGGAAACTAGTAACAAAAACTAATAATACGATGGATGAATTAACGGGCAGAGAAGTGAGGTCATTCATGGAAATAACAACCAAAACACTAATGGAACAAAATGAAAGAGCCCAAGTCCTCATGGAAGCCTTGAAAAATATGAATGCTTCAATTAACGATCTTAGATCACACCCCAATGGAAGAGACGCTAATACAAATCAGTCCAAAAATAATAGTAGGACATCCAACCCAAGAATAAAAAACCCTTCCTTTCTACCAAGGAAGAATGCACTGAGGGAGGAAGAGGGGAATAATCACCTCCCTAGCAACACAGAGGAATTAGCAGAAGCATACTCAAAACTAAGTCCTGAAATAAGGAGGAGCATGTCTTTTAGAGATTATTGTGAAACAAAGAGACAGAAGCTCCTAGGAGAGAAAGGGACCAAACTAATAAGAACTTGAAACGCAAGGCGAATAAGGTTACCATTCCCAACTTTGATGGATCTGGAAAAATCACAGCCCATGGATGGCTGCAAAAATTAAACACTTTTTTGAACCTCAATTCCGTGACTGAAGAAGATGCAATTCAATTCGCCATCTTACATTTGGAAGATGCAGCCCATGATTGGTGGCACCATGGCATCAATACCCAAGGCTACGAAAAATATAACTTCTTATGAAGAATTCTCGCAAAAGTTAATAAAAAGGTTTGATCGTAAACATCCCCAAAAAGACTTCAGAGAATTAACTCAACAAAGGCAAACAAGAAAAACGGAAGAATATATTCGTAGGTTCCAAAGAATTTCAACAGGTGTTACAGGGTTGGATGAGTAAAAAATAACTTACCTATTTGTAGATGGACTAAAAGAATCAATTAAAGGGTTGGTAGCTGCGTTCAAGCCAGCCACTTTAGATGATGCAATAGAAACAACCCTAAACTTAGAGGCATCATCCACTAATAAAGCCCCAAATGATCATGTAAAAAACATTCATAAAAAAGACAACCATCACAGGGACTACCGAAATCGAGACGAACTGAAAAGGAAGAACTTGTGCTTCAAGTGTCAAGAACCTTGGGAAAGAGGGCACAACTGTCATAAGAGAGGGTTAAACAATAAAAGAGAATGCTATAAATGCAAAGAGAAATGGGAACCTGTCCATAAATGTAAGAGTCAAGCCCATCGACTAGAAGTAACGTCGGAAGAAGAAAGAGAAGAAAGTCCCAACAAAAGAATCAAGTTTGATGATGAAGAAAGAGTGACTTTGGCTACCATCACCCAAACCACCAAACATCACCCCTTCCACATAAAAAGCAGCCTTAGGGGACAAAAGGTCATTATTCTAGTCAATAGAGGAGCTTCCCATAACTTCATAGATGAGAAGTTGGTGGCAAAAATGAAATTAGAAACTAAAGACTTCAAGGGCTTCATAGCAGCAACTGCAACAAGAGCCATGGTGGAGAGCACCAAGATAGTACCCCAGAGAGCACCAAGATAGTACCCCAGTTGAAAGTATTCTTGGGAAAACACCCCATTAAGGAAGATTTCTACATAGTACTCTCAGATGCCGACATGATTCTAGGCACTCCATGGATATATTCTTTGGGATGCTTTATGTTTGATCTACCAAATTTAACCATTCAATTTCAACATGAAGGGGAAGAAATGACGTTAAAAGGGCTTCCTAGCGGCTCCCCAAAGATGGTCTCTTGCAAAAGAATGGAGAGAATTTTTAGGAAAGGACAAGGAGAATGGGCAGCCCAATGCATGATTCTCGACAAAACTACCTCTCAAGGAAAGCCCACACACATTGATATAGAACCAATCTTGAAAAGGCACAAATAAGTTTTTGATGATATTCCTCTAGGACTACCCCCCAAAAGAGGATTCAAACACATCATAGAATTAGAAAAAGGAGCACAACTAGTGATTACCACTCCATATCGGCATCCGCAAAAATTCAAGGAAGAAATAGAAAAAACTATAAATGAAATATTGGAGATGGACCACATTCAACCAAGTTCTAGCCCATTTGCATCATTAGTTGTACTAGTCAAAAAGAAAGACGGAACAAGGAGAATGTGCATTGATTATAGAGCCTTGAATAAAATGACAATCAAGAATCATTAGCCTATCCCTAGACTGGATGAACTTATTGATGAACTCCATGGAGCCAAATACTTCTCAAAAATTGACTTAAGGTTTGGATATCACCAAATAAGAATGGGAGAGGAGGACATTCCAAAAACAGTATTCAAATGCCACTATGGACACTTTGAATTTCTAGTCTTACCCTTCAGGTTAACCAATGCTCCCGCTACATTTCAGTCCTATATGAATCATACCTTTAGGAAGCAACTCAAAATTTGTTTTTTGATGTTCTTTGATGATATCCTCATATATAGTAAAACTTGGGAGGATCATCTTAAGCACATTGATGAGGTATTGGAAATTCTTAACCAAAAATCACTTTATGCCAAATCTTCAAAATGTGAATTTGGGTTGAAAGAAATTTTATACTTAGGCCAAAAGATCAGCGAATAGGGAGTAAGTGTGGATGAGAAAAAGATCAAGGCTATTAAGGAATGGCCTAAACCCAAAACCTCAACCCAATTAAGGGGCTTTTTAGGGCTTTGTAGTTACTACAAGAGGTTGTTAACGGATTCTCAAAATTAGCCACACCTCTCACAAATTTGACTAAGAAGGGAATTTTTAGATGGAATGAACCAGCCCAACAAGTTTTTGAAGAGCTCAAATAGACCATGAGTTCATGTCCAGTATTAGCTGTCCCCGATTTCTCTCTACCATTCGAGTTACAATGTGATGCATCAAGAGAAGGAATCGACGATGTCCTTGTGCAAAATAAACACCCAATTGCTTTTGAAAGTAGGAAGTTCCACCCCACCGAAAGATCCTACTCTATCTATGACAAAGAAATGTCATGCATAATTGGAAAATTTTAGACAATACTTGGTTTGTGGGAAGTTTTTGGTCAAAACATATCACAATAGCCTAGAGTTCTTCCTAATACAGAAAGGTCTTAACGACCGTCAATAGAAATGGGTAAGCAAATTATAGGCTTATATCTTTGACATATAATATGTAAATGGGAAAAATAATATAGTAGTTGATGCACTATCCAGAAGACCCTACTTGTGTACCATAACAGATATCACAACAGACTGGAAGCATTCCATTATCGCAGAATATGTCAAGGATTCCCATGCCAACAATATCATTGAAGGTCACATACCAAATGAAGATTACAAAGTGGTAGAAGGAGTTATCCTCTATAAAAATCGAATTTATCTCACACCCAACTCAAAAATGAAAGCAATCGTCACCAAAGAATTTCATGATAGCCCCCTAGTAGGACACCAAGGGTATTACAAAACATACAAACAGGTAAGGGAAAGGTATTCTTGGAAGGGACTTAAGAAGGACATACTCAAATATGTTCAAGAATGCATGACATGCCAAAGAAATAAAACAAAACAAGCACACCCAGCTGGATTACTTCAACCCTTACCAATACCAGACCAAAAATGGGAGAGTATCTCCATGGACTTCATAGTGGGTCTCCCCAAAGTCTAAGGGAAAGACTGTATATATGTAGTGGTGGATCGATTGACCAAATATGCACACTTCATGGCCATATCTACAGAATATAGAGCACCTCAAGTTGCAGAAAAAAATTTCAAAGAAGTTTTCAGATTGCATGGATTACCAAAAAACATTGTTAGTGATAGAGATAGCCAATTTCTAAGCATGTTTTGGCAAGAAATTTTTCGTTTGACATGCACAGAGCTGACACCAAGTAAAAGCTATCATCCTCAAACTGATGGACAGACAAAAATTGTAAATAAGTGGATAGAAGGGTACTTGAGGAATTATGTTACATGCCAATAGAATGCATGGGTAAAATAGCTACACCTGGGTGAGTATTGTTACAATACCACACATCATCTATCCATTGGAATGAGCCCATTCAAGGCATTATATAGCTATGAAGCCACTTCTTTTGGGAGTCTAATTCTTCCAGAAAGTAAGGTACCTGGAGCTAGAGATTTTGCACAACAAAACATGGACATTATGAGAATTCTTAGAGATAACCTGCACCATGCATAGAACCAACAAAATATTTATGCTGACCGAAAAAGAACCGAAAGAGCATTTGAAGTTGGGGATTGGGTTTTCTTAAGGTTACAACCCTATAAACAATCATCTATAAAAACTAGTGGAGCAGAAAAATTTAAGCCATGATTCTATGGTCCCTACAAAGTTCTAAAGAAAATCAGTGAAGTAGCCTATGAGCTAGAATTACCTGGGAATAGCAAAATCCACAATGTCTTCCACGTATCATGGCTAAAAAGAGTCCTTGGACAACGAATTATTCCATGTGAAAAATTACCCCCAATTGATGATGAGGGTAAACTCATCCTAGAACCAGAAAGAGTCCTCAATATGAGGGAGAAGAAATTGAGGAATATCCCAGAATACCTGATTAAATGGAAAGACTTGCTTGAGGAAGATGCAACTTGGGAAGGAGCAGATATCTTCGAACACCCAAACCTTAAATTGTTCGAGGACAAGAAAATTTAAGAAGGGAGGACTATGATATCCCTTATAGGAATTTGAATAGATAATTAAATTGTTATATATTATGTTAATCCATATTATTGTAAATAAATAATTAATTAATAAATTTATTTATCATCAATTTTTATTCAATAATATATTCATTAACTAAAATAAACATATATTATATGATATCTCAAGTGATATCATATTGAATACGACTTGAGACCTGAAACATACGACTTCTTATTTCTAAAATATCCTTAAAATGTGTTACGCGGGCCTGACCCAGAAATTATATTGAATGCGGTATTGATACCATTTAAGATGACCAGTGTTTCATAAATACGATTAACATTGGCATGGATTAACATTTGCGTTAACAGGGATCAACATTTGCATGGATTAACGATTGCACGAACATGAGTTTAAAAGTCATGATGAACGGACGTGGTGCATCTCGTCGTGCGAATATAAAACAGCACCCGTATTGGTCTTCCGAGGCATCGAAGAGGATTGAAACGTCTTATTTGGATCGCAGACTAAAGGCGTAACCTAAGAAAGATAGATACTAAAAGGGAAGGTAATCGCTGGCACTCACGCAGTCCCATATCAGTAAGGTACTCACGCATGGCCCTATCCAATAGCATTTAACCCCAAAGAAATCAGAGCATATACATATATACGTATCGCTGAAGACAGAGGATCATAATTGAATCCAACAGCAAGTACTAATATTTCCTGTTATTGGAACAGTGGCTACCTTGACGGTGAGTAACAGAGCTGTCTATAATCAGTAAAATAGAATGTTCTGTTGTGTTAATTAATTAATAGCAATTCATCTGACCACATGTTCATAAGGAATTAAGATAATCAGGAATCTCAAACATAATATAAAATTGATTTCTGATACTGCTTCAAATATAAGAATGGAAGGCAGAGGCTACCAAAGAGGGGCAGTCTAAATCCAGTAGGTTAACTCCCAAAATAGGGTAGGGACCAGCCCTCTCTTTAACCTTGAGAACTTGAGCTCGAGACAGGTTAAAGGCTGAGTCTGTAAACTTTGAGGGAGTCTATCAATGGTCTCTAAGCGCTTTGGTTTGCCTCCAATTTATTCTCCCTTCTCAAGAATTGAAGTAATAATAAAATTAGTCTTGTAATATGAATTGGAAATAGCCAAATAATCTTAATTCATTATTTGTTCTTTATTTTTACTACAAATGTTATTGTTAAATTAGTAGGGGACATTACATTGCTAATCAAAGGGAACTCAAAATAAACTACATCCTTAAAGAGGCACAAAGGTTTGCCTCTTCTTTCGAATCTGTTTCCTTTGGACAGTTTTAGGGAAGTAAACTAGCTTGCTGGTCTTCTGGCTAATGCTGAAGCCAATTTGCAGATTTTTGCAAATTTTATAAGAAAATCAATAAACAAATGGCCTGGTTTGGAGATGATTAGGAAATACCATATTTAAACACTTCACATCAAAAAAATTGACATAAATTTGTCTTGCCGATTAAAATCAAGCTATGTTTCATGGAGTTTCTGAAATTGGGGAAGGGGAATGGGTTAAAAAAGTTATGTTCCATCGAGTTTCCTAAAGGGGATGGGAGACCAAGCGCTTAAGTTTGGTGATGGCAGGGGATGATGGGGTAGCATAAATACAAATAATGCTTGAAAATTTAATTATAGAAAAATGTATAAGAATTACAAATTTAATTTTTAATACTAAATTAAGCTTAAACTACTAAATATAAAAATTGCAATGATTATATTGAACATTAACAATGGCAGGTTGAAGATTGGGCATGGAGCCTTAACATGGCTGAGAGGCAGCACCCCTCACAGGGGTGTGGGGTAGAATCAGCAAGGTCAAGTGGCAGCATCCTTCATGAGGGTTTGTGAGCAGAACCATCAACAAGGTCAAGGATGGGGTCAAGAGATAAGGCCCCATTATCAAACACAAATTAAAACATTCAAAATCAGAAACCTCCATGATGAATGTCATTTTTAAAATATTATCAAATATTTATACAACGCAAATTTTATTAATCTAATACTTAGGAGTATTTCCGAATGAGGCTTAGAACTTAGATGATTATATAAAAGTTCTTTTTGTGATTGCTTAAGATCTGGATGGAACTCATAGACCATTAGGGTTAAGATTTCTAACATACAAATTGAAAACAATCTTTGATATTTTGAAAATTCAATATTTTCTATTTTCCTGCCTTATAGAGGTTGTCTTGTTTTGTGGACCTGCATGTACAGAGAAGTGGCTTATGTGCACCAAATAGAAGAGATGTGTTATCTAATGGCTGCTACTAAGAGTTTCCTCCTAAATTAAGGAGAAATTCGTTTTGGTGGACCTCTATGGACTAATAAATGTATGTTCAATTTTCCTCATTGTGAAGAAATTGGACCTAGAACTGATTAAGGGTCATTAAAAAAGACAAACAGAACCGTGGAAGAAGGGTAAAGAGGACAAATTCCTCTGTGAATGTCCTGCTAAAGAAAAACTACCAGCTACATCATGAAGATATTGTCCTTGTGTGAGAACCTATACCATCTTCTTATGGCCGTCCGAGCTCAAGAACAGGAATGGCTAATTAGAACAGAGCTGCTAACACTAAAAGCCCCAGTTTCAACAAATAAAACACCCCAGTTAGCAGTACATATATCTTTTTAGAGACTAAAATTAAAAACGTCTGTTTCAGCACACTAAATAACCAATTTAACAGTATATATGTCCTTCTGGTTCATGTAAACTCTTCTTTTCTGGAAATTTTTTCAACCTTAGATTTTGTTGTCTTTTAAAAGCAAATTCCGTAATTCCACAAGTCCCAAAATCAAATTTCACAGCAAAATCAGAAGCAACTGATACACCCAATTACAGACAGCAGCAAATACATAATATTCTGAGGAGAAGATTACCCGTAACTTGGTGGAGGTTTCTTTGAACCAGGATTGTTGAGAAGGCTTAATCCAACCATAGCCACTAATATTGGGATCAGTTGAGAAGTCTCCACTGTCTACAAAAGACAGGTTGAGAACACTTTTGCCCTACAGAGCTGAACGTACCCCTCCCATTACTTCCAAATTATAATTTCCAAACCCATCAATTTTTGCAGGGGTATCAGGGTTAAGCTTGGAGAGAGTGTAATCCATGGACAAAATATGCTTCATAACTCGTTCTCGGTTTAAAGTAGCTGATTCCTGGTCATGATTCCCCAAAACAGCCGCCCAAGGAAGTTTCGCTGCTACTGCTGGTTCAAAAGCAGCCTTCAGAGAAGCCGTAACATTTGTTGTATCTCGCCCATAGATATTATCGCCTACTCATCACACCACCAATACAAATTATAAAATCTGCCCCCACTGAAGAGAACAGAACAATTGAGTTGGGTGTTCATCTAAATACCTGTAAAAACAACAACATCTGGCTTCTCTGCTCGGATCATTCGCCTGAGAAAAGCAGTAGTGTTGAGGTCAGAACAGGAGAAGAACTGAGAGGGTAACACATCCAAACACTTCGTGCTTTTGCCATTTGCATAATGCATGTCTGCAACCTGCAAGCGCAAACATTGAACATTTAATTCACTTCTTAATCTATTTAAACATTGAAGGCAGGGGATGAGAATGTTTTACCTGTATAATTTTGAACTTTCCATTTCTTTTAAACCTGAGAGGCAATTGTGGGGCCGCCGATGAAACTACCAAACAAATAATGCAAGTGACAACAAAGAAGGTCTGCAAATATTTAACAGCCATTAATCATTAGCCTCCTGACCCACTCGTGCTCATATCCAAGGTAAGGCGGGAAAATGGATATTTATACACACAGGTGTAAGTGGGCAATGTCTATGCAGCCCACAAGCACACAGAATGCACCGTTCATTGTATTTATTATTAGATTAAAATTTTGAAGAAAATTAAAAAACAACGATCAACAGCGCATTCTGTATGCTGCGGCAAATGGGAAAAGTCTGAGAAGGATATGAAAATTGGCAAAGTCTTCTTCAATGGAAAGCGAAAAGGGCTTGTGGGGTATGTTTTTAGCGCTCTCAGGGAAAGAATCAGAACTGATCTGTTGCTGTTTTGCAGTTGTTTTATATAATTTTTATATAATCGTGTCCTTGTTTTGGACATAGTTTTATTTTAACTTTATTTTGGTCAAAATAAATTGTGGATCAATAAAGTGTTTTATATTTTGTTTCATAAGTTTTTTTAAGACGTAGATTTATTAAATAAATTTAATTTTAAAAAATAATTAATTTATATTAGATCAAAAAGTGGAAGTGTTATCTGAAAAAGAAATCTTAACCAAGTCAAGTAATATAAAAGTAAGATTTTAAATCTAATTGTCCAATATGTAAGTTACTTAAATAACAAAAGGATAAAAATATTTACACTAAAAAAAAATCTTATTCCTTTTAAGGAAATCCCTGTATTATGATGAAGTTTGATTAGATTTTTAAATACTTCTAAAAATATTTTTCAACTAATTTGTTTATTGGTCGTAATTGCTATTTTTAAATACACTCGTGTCGATATAAGCGAGTGCATTGCACAAAGTATGTAGTTGATGGTTCTATTGATATGCACAAGGAACGCCTTGTGGCTAAGGATTTCTTATAGGTTGAGAGTATTAACTATTCTAAGACCTTAGCACCTATAGCTCAGATGAACTAAATTTACTCTTACTATCCTTAGCTACTTCGCATAGATGGCCAATGTATCAGGTGATGTCAAGAGTGCCTTCTTGCATGGTGATCTTCATGAGGAGATCTATGGAGTAGCCTCTACGTTTTGTCTAGGACTCTTCACTCGTTTACAAACTTAAAGGTTCACTTTATGGTCTCAAACAACCCCCTAGAAATTGGTATGAGAAGATGTATGATTTTTGCGTACATCTAGTTGCACATGTTGTCATTCAAACCATACATTTTAAATTCAACATCACGGAGATGATATTGTGATACTTCTCTTATATGTTGATGATATTTTACTTGCAGATAGTTCATCATACATGCTCTAATCTTGATAGAGATATTTGATGGAGCAGTTTGATATGGAAAAATATGAGTTTTCTACACTATTTTCTTGGTCTTCAAATTCATCAATCTATTGAGGAGATCTCCATATATTAGTGTAATTATTTCATTTCCACGCTTCATCAGTTTGGGGTGGCTAATTGTAAGCCATGTTCTACACTATTTTAGTCAGGTGTCACATTGACATCTACTTGCACATCCCTTAGTGTTGATGCTACTTTGTATTGGATATTGATAGGGCATCGTTTGTACTTCTAACATACACATCCTAACCTCAATTTTATAGTTGGCCTTGTTTCACGATTTTCACATGATCCTCATAATATATTCATTGGTAGGAAGAAAAATGGATTTTTAAATATTTTTGGAGAACTACACCGTTTAGTGATAGTGGATTTCACAGATTAAGATTGGCTCACGATATTGCTTCACACAAGTCAACTTCAAGATTTGTCTTTTGGCTTGGAGTAGGTTCTATCACTTGGGCTTGTAAGAAGCAAATATCTATAGCTATATATTCTACTAAGGCAAAGTACAAAGGTCTTACTAATTAGAAGGTTTGGTGGAACAAAAAAGTATGATTGAGTTTGGTCTTCCACCAACTCATCCTACTATTCTTTTTCATAATAACCAAAGTGTCATTCATATTTCATGCAAGCAAGTTGAGCATTAGTGGACAAAGCATATTGGTATTCACATGTGTTAAATTTGACAACTCATCCATGATGGTGTTCTTTCCTTGGAATATTGCACTATATAGGACTAGGTTGTAGATGTATTCATTAAAACTTTGGTATAAATTTGGCTCTAATTTTGAGTCCAAGAAGGAAGATGGTGAAGCATTCATTGTAGCTTTGGCCACTCATGTAGGTAATAATGCATGGTGAATTAAATCAAGTGCATCTTTTCATACAATCTCTAAAAAAGATTAGTTTTTCGAATATGAAGAATTAGATGGAGGTAAGGTGTACTTGGGTGATGATTCTCATTTAGCTATTATTGGTCTTGGTAAAGTTAGAATCAAGTTTCTTGATGGTAGAATAAGAAGGATTAGTGATGTGTTGCACATACTTGGACCAAAATGATATTTTTTAATCTTTGAGAAAACTAATAGATGCACATATGAGGGTAGCATTTTCTAATGCACGATGTAAAATGGTGAGAGGTGCTATGGTAATTCTAGAGGTGTTAGATTTTGTACATTGTATAAGCTGGATGGATTCATTGTTTATTGTCATCATAAATTTGTGAAAAGAAAATCTATGGATACTTCATCAAAAGAGGTGAGGGTTTCAGCTTTAGCATATGGGCATGGATTGTGGGTACCCAAGAGTTCTTTTCCTTCTTATCAAATTTACCTACAAATAATACTATGTTATGACATTAGAGACTTGGCCACATTAGATAAAAGGGTCTAGAGACCTTGAAAAATAAAAATCTTGTTAAAATTTTGAATTATTGTAATCTTGATTTTGATTCTGTGAGTATTGTATTTATGGGAAAAAAATCACATTCAATTTCACTTGAGTTTTCATATAAATCTCGTGGTGTGTTGGATCTTATTCATTTAGATGTGTTGGTCCTAGTTCCTTCATTTGGATAATTCACACATTATGTTTCATTTATTGATGGTTATTTTAAAATGATATGGGTATGTTTTCTAAAGATTAAATATGAATTTTTTCTAGTCAATTTATAGAATTTAAAGCAATGGTTAAGCCATAAAATGGAAAGAAAATAAAATATTTGAGAACTAATAACAACAATGAATTTTGCTTTAATTTTTTATAGATTATGTAAATATTGTGGAATTCATAGATAGAACACAACTCCATATTCCCCACAAAAAAATGGATCTGCAAAAAGAACAAACAAGATACTAATAGAGAAGGTTGGGATTATGTTGAGTGGTTTTGGACTAGAAAAAAGGTTTTAGGTTGAAGCTATTGTCACTACTTGCTACCCGATTGACAAGTCTTCCGCATTATATCTTGTTAGTAAAACAACTATTGAGGCATGGCCAGGTCATTAGCCTTCATTGAGATATCTTAAAATATTTATTGTAAGGCAATATGCACATGTGTCAAAGGAGAAGTGGACAAAGTTGGAGAACAAAGGCGTGAAATATATCAGTCATTGGATACAGTTATGGTGTGAAAGGATACAAGCTTTATGGCCATGTTTCACAGAAAGTAATACATGGTAGAAGTGTTATTTTTAGAAAAAGTAAGCATCATTTTATTACATTGTAGCTTGAACAAACTAAAAATGAAGATGTGATTCAACTACATTCTACACCTAAGAAAGTTGTTTCGAGACCCCTAGATAGAAAAGAACTTGAGGAGATCTCATCTAGCTATGAACCTTTAGAAGAGGAGAAATAACCTCCAATTCATCTATTTGAAGGTCTACGAGGCATTGACAACCATCTAAAAGGTATACACTGACAATTGGATATGTATTTTTTCTTTGAATACTAATGTGAATGAACCTAGATATATAAAAGAGGCATTAGGTATAAATAGTGTAGAATCTTAGAAATTTCTATGGATAAAGAAATGGAACCTTTGAAAAAGAATGATTCATGGGATCTTGTATCATTTCCCAAAGGATGAAAACCTACTAATTGCAAATGGGTGTTCAAGAAAAAGATTGGTTTAGATAGAGGTATTGAGAAGTATAAAGTGACTTTGGTTGCTAAAGGCTACTCTTAGGAATTGATTTTTTTAATTATGGTGAGATATTTTTTATTGTCACAAAAATGACATCCATTAAATTTTTGCTTTCTATTGATGTTGCTTGTGATTTAGAGGTTGAGAAAATAGATGTGAAAATTATTTCCCTTCATGGCGATTTGTAGGAGGATATTTACAATGTGATACGGTTAGATCACTATGTGGTAAAAGATAAAAGTAAATTGGTTTATAAGTTGAAGAAATATTTGTATGGCCTCAAGTAGAGTAATGGGATGTGGTATCAGAAATTTGATACCTATGTGTTGAGTTTGGGATTTGAGTGTTCTAAATTAGATCATTATGTTTATTATAAATCCAATGGTGGTCGTTTTATGTACATTGAAATATATGTTGATGATATGTTATTCATTAGTAAAGGGAAAGTTTGATTTTAGAACTTAAGTCTTAGCTTCCTACTAAATTTAAAATGAAATATATTGGTTCAACTAAACACATTCTTGGGATGGAGATTCAGAGAGATAGAGTGAATAAAAATTTATGACTAAGACATAGTATGTAGACTCAATTTTATAGAGGTTCAACATGAAGGATTGTAAATCATTATGTGTTCCTTTTACAGTTGAAATAAAGTTATTCATTTTAGATTTTCCTACATCTGCATCAAAAGATGGAATGCATGAGCAACATATCTTACCAAAGTGTTGTTAGAATTTTTTATATGTTATGGTATGTACTAGACTAGGCATTACCCAAGTAGTGGGATTTATTTATAGATATATGTCTAATCTTGGTAGAGTTCATTGAGATGCATTTTTAAAAGAGTTTTCAAATATATGAAGGGTACCTTAGAGTATTCTTTTTTTATCATGGTAATTTGATAGGAGATGATATTTCCCTTGATATACATGGTTATGTGGATTAGAATGGAGTGGTGATATTTATAGCACAAGGTCTGCTAGTGCTTATGATTTTACTTTATTTAGTCTAGTGCAATAAATTGGATGAGTAAGAGATAGGTTGTGGTTTCTTTTTCCACCAATGAAGTAGAGCATATGGTAATTATTCATGCTTTTAAATAAGTCATTTAACTTAAGAGACCATGTTCAGATATTGGGATATAAAAATAGGTGCAATTATAGTTTACTATGACATTTAGAGTGTGTTATTCCTAGCTAAGAACTCGCTTATACAAAACACATTGATGTTCAGTATCATTTTGTTAGAGATATGGTTGAAGATGGTAGGGGTGAAGCTAGGTAAGGTATGTAGACCTTAATGAATGTTGTAGATTCTTTAAATAAGAGTGTGAACTTAGAGAAGTTTAGATGGTGTTAAGATTATGCGGGCCTCTTAGCCCCTAGTAATTAAATAATAATGTTGGTACACCCCCTATTTATTTTGCAAGGGGTTTGATGAGTGGGAAATTTGTTAAAAAAATTGTGTCTCAACCTTGCAATAATAAAAAGGTATTGGTGACAAAATCTTGTTGTTGCTCGACGTAAGTGTAAGGGGTTGTAAGGGGAGTTATACCCCTTGTAGACTCTAGTCCCTTGACTAGATGGGGGCTAGGAGCAGTGCCCTAAAAAAATATTATTTTAAATTTGTCATTATAAATCTTGAATTATCGTTAGGTCATAGATCTAACTATGGGTATTTTGTGCACTTTGTTTGGCTTAGAAGGAAACCCTATTTTATGAGGGAATTGTATTATGATTGTATATTGGGATGTATTCTAAAAGTCAGATAGCTATGGAGCCGCCTCTAGATATTCATCGGTGATACTCCTATGAGAAGATTTCTTTGCAAGTATATTGTAATATGTTTTTAAGTTCTAAATAGTATATTGGGAAATTTTTGGAGTATGGTGTTTTATTCCTGGATGGTTTTTCCCCATATAAATAAATATGTTGTGGTATGTATGTTATTTTTGTTTATTATGTTGAGTTTTTGTAACTATTGTAAAGATTTGAATATTTTTGCATATCCCTCCTCTTGAGGTTAGTCTAGGAAGTTGTTTTGCTACCTTAACTTCCTTACAAGGACCACTTCTAGTTGAAGGGTGTATGGAGGACCTTTGATTTGTAGTTGGAGGTAAAGCATTCAAGTGATTCTCTCTCCACACATCTTGATAGAGCCAAATTGATTTATCTTCAAGTCACCCAACTCATGCACTTATTCAGAGTTGGTTTTCATATTATTTTTTGAATTCAAACATTAGATTAAATCTTGTATCTAGTCTATATATGAAAATAATTTTGTATGTAAAAGTGAAAACATTTTGTTATCATTTTATTATAGATTCGTGTAAGGTTAATAGATGTAAATTTAGAATTCAACAAAGGACAATATTTTTTTTTCATGCAATGTTAATTCTATTTGGTTTACTTTCTTTCTTCTTTTAAATAATATTAGTCAGCCTACTTAAGAATTGTGAATTGAAATGTTATGATTTCTTTATTTTTCTAGCTATAGATTCCTTAATTATAATCTATTTTGTATTATGATTTAATGAACTATTATAGACCATAAATTTTTTTGGCAAAAACTTATTTATTGATACCCTCATAATAGTCGTAAGTCCTTGTTACATTATCTTTATTTCAATTCCTACCCCCTTATAATGGCCCTACATCAAGGATGACCACTCTCAATTAAAGAGGAAACTATGTAATATGTATCCTTCCTCAATAGTAATGAGAAATCATTATTTTGTTCCTATAAGACCAATCCAAACTTAAAAATGATATTTACTAGTCCCATTCTATGTTTCTCAAGATCTTTCAAAAAGCAATTTAGTCCTCCAAGTGTTTACATAAAAAATCACTCTTAATGAGCATGTACAAGATGATGATCAACTAAAATATGATTTTTAACCTCCATCCCAAGATTCTATTTCAAGGAAAGATAACAATGGTGATCCTTAGTCAATACACCTAAACACCAATAACTAATGCACCCAAATATAGCTCTAAGGTGGATAGACAAGTTTGACTTTACGATCAAGGAGGGATGTAGAATCCAAATTATAGATCTAATTGAAATGTCCAATATGACTTGTCTTATGTGATTGCACATTAAAATAATTTTTGCTAAATATCTTTAAATAATTGAATATATTTCATCAATGTCTCCCACATTAATTTGTATTTGCCCAATACATTTTCTACATTAAATCATGAACTCATTAAACCACGCTTCCTAATATTCAATATCTCTAATATATTGTTTGCATTGAATGCACACAACTACCACCTATAAAGAATATTGCACCCCAAAATTTTGGTACACTATTGTAAGAACTATAATTTTATAAAATATTCAACATTCATTTATGCAAGAAACACAACACCTTTTCCTTTAAAATTTTGATAAATTTAAATAAAATCCATTTATCAACCCTTTTGATAATTTGCATAGAACAATTTACCATAGTTGTTTATTCAAGAAAATGGTAGGAAAGGAAACAAATTTAGGCAGAGGTTAGAGCGAGGATTTATTTGGGAATTTTTTTTTAAAAAGGAAAAAAGATTTTCTCAGCTTCCCAGTTTTCATTAAGGCTTAGACATTATAATTTTATAGCTTCTAAACCAAAATATTTAATGCAATACAACTCATAAGTATTTAAGATAATATCTATATGGGAGTAACACATGCTCCTTGAGAGGCACCTAACTATGCTACAAATGAGGCATACATACCTTACAGGTCCTAGTGGAAGTTGAACTTGTGGCCTCTCTTTGAAGAGCACAAGTTATCTACACCTCTAGGTCAACACAAACTCTACATTCATTTAATGAAGATTTTCTAGCTTTGGTCTTATTTTTTTATATGTACGTTAGGGTCTTGGAAAACATATTTGACAAAATCATGGTTGAAAGGTATTTCATATTCTATATATTATCCTTCACGGATACTATGCAGGTAAAGGCATGACATAGCAGTAAGGTATGAGCATGAACATACACTTTAAGTGAAGGATATATATATATATATATATATATATATATATATCCTAATTTACTATGATACATTAAAGATAGCTCTATCAATTCTTAATTTTTTTATGTTAAAAAGAGATTATTGATCCATGCACTTAGTCCACAAGGTATGAACATCAATGTTACAAAGATATTTTCCATGTAATCACTTCTAAGTAGTTAAAGATTTGACACATTTCCAGTCTCCAGAGTCATCCTTCTCTAGAGATACAATAGCAACTCTACTTCTCCTTACCCATCATAGTTTCTCATAAGCATGGTAGCCAAATCCACATGAATAACACAATTGAATTCCCTATACCTTCTCACAAAAATCACTCAAATGATCATAGTTTGTGAATGTAGCCTTAATATCCCCTACTTCCATCTTTGTTTTCATAAATCTAGAATTATATAATGCATAGAAGATTGACTCTTATTTTATGCTTATAATGTTAGAACTATCTAGTTCATTTACTTTTGGAAGAGGTAAGTGGAAATATGCCAGTCCTAGAGAAGGTTCTGATTGTGTTGGTGGGGTATAAATGTATAAATTTATAACATTTATACACTAGAAAGATCATTAATAGCCCTTATTTCATCCACCACATGTAATTTCTAAATCAAACTCCAAATAATTTATCATAATAAAAAAAATCATTTATGTTAATTAGTTCTCTTTTGTAACATATGTACCTTTGGTTAGGTTTTTGTTTATTTTGCATAGCTATTTTGTGGTGTGTTTTTGTTGTTTTTTTTTCTGCTTCTTGTAGTCTAGTTTTATTGTTCTATTGATGGGTTCATTTCTTTTTAAGCATTTTTATGTATTTTCTTTCACACTTAAAGCTTAATATTCTACTTGTACATGGGATCAATGCCTTTCAAACTCCCTACTTATCTAATAAAAAACATAAATGTTATAACTAGCTTTGCAATGTAAAAATAAAACAACTCCTAACGAGCAGCTGAAAATGTTGGCATTTTTCCTTCAATTGTTGAAACTACTTTCATACGTCAAAAAATTTAGTATAAGGCATGTCCAATGATAGTTAAAACTATTTTTTGATCACATAAATTGAAAGCTATGATGAACTGAGAGTAGGTATATTGAAAATTCTTATTTTGAATACATATGCCAAAGTGTGTGTGTAAACACACACACTCTTTAGCATATATATTCAAAATAAGAATTTTCAATATGCCAAGTGTGTATGTGTGTAAATTCGGACTATTTGGAATATATATGCATAAAAGTGTGTGTGTGTGTAGAGGTATATACACATATAAAGATACATATGTACATATTATTGTATGTGTGTGTGTGTGTGTATGTATGTATGTATGTATATATATATATATATATATATATATATATATATATATATATATATATATATATATATATATATATCTGTGTGTGTGTGTACATATACTTATACATCAATATATACATATGTATATACATATACATATGTAAGAATACTATTTATTAATATATAAATATGATCTCTCTTATTTTGATGGGCACTCAGTGTGGCTTCTTCTTTGGCCAATGATATCCTTTGGATAGGGTATTCATTCCTCCTTGTCCTAGTCCAAGCAATTTTTCCAATAGTAGGCCTATGAGTCTCTACCTCCCATCAATAGAGCTCTCATAGTTCTTAGATATATTTCAATAAGTATGAATTAAGATCACTTTATCCTGTGGGAATATAAATTTTCTCTATTGGTGGTAGTATATACTCATGCCCTTGTTAGAGATTGGTAATTTGTTGTCTCTATTGGTGCAGGAAGGTGTGAGCTTGTGTCTACCTCTGTAGAAGCAATTTATTACCCTTACACCTTTGTATGAGTGTTTATCCATACTTTTCCCTAGGTGCATTCTCTATCTAGTTTTCCTTTATTGGCCAAGTACTCAGATTTTTCTAGCCACCCTAAGGGTTAGGAGCCATTGCAATGCTCTTCCTTTACCTAATGGTGTTTCCATCTACTCCTAGATTTTCTAGTTCATCTGTTCAAGAGTTTCCCTCTCTCTATATATATGATTAAAGGTTATTTTCTTGAAGGATTCGGCTACGTGTAGAGCTCTTGTGAGTATTGCATTAAGCTTCCAGTTAGTCATCAACCCTTTTCTTAATGCATTGATCACAATTGTTGAATCCCCTTCAATGGCCAATTTCTCAACCCTTGTGTCTTTACATATTAGAATCCCTTCTACAAGGGCCATCAGCTTAGCCATGTTGTTAGTTTCAATACCGATAAGTTTTTCTAACCTATCCACCTCAATTCCTTCATATTTATGTAGACAATAGCCTATGCCTACTTGTCCTAGATTACCTTGGGAAGCACTGTCAAAGTTTAGTTTGAGTCAGACTTTCTGAGGAGGCTTCCATACACATTCTACTCTTTTTTTCTTATTTCCTCATCTCTGAGCCCTACATAAGGAGGAATTTTTAACCCATTACATCTCCCTCTCATCTTTTCATCCCAGTAAGTCATCTTAGCTTCCATTTTTTATTGATTCATGATCTTTCTATTCACAGTCTCAATGATGGAAACCTCAAGTTTATTTTTAAGTTGTTCCCAACCTCGCTTATTATCCTTGAATAGGTGCCTAATCTATTCCTTCCATAATTCCCAAATAAAAATAGAGGGTGCAACTTTCAAAAGAATACCATACAAGCTATCTTTTTTTATGATAGGCCAAGCTTGGAACATACTCAAGATAGTTTTTGGCATAGCTAAGCTCCAACCCAATTTATTACATAGCCAAGTCCATCATTGATTAGAATATTTACAATTGAGTCTATGTGTTCTACATTCTCCTCTTCTTCTTCACAAAGAAGACATCTACTTGGACCCTCATAACCCATTTTCCTGAACCTATCAACCACTAGGATCTTATATTATAAATTTATCCATGAGATCTTGTCAGCCTTAGGTAAACAATTCTTATCCAAACATAATTCTAGAGGGGTAAATGTCTTGGGTCTTAGCTATCTTTTAATAAGGTGTTCATATCCATCCTTAGTATTGTAGTCACCTAATTTCGAGCTAGCTCACACCAATCTATCCTCACATGAATGGAAGGTGATATTCCTTTCTTTGAGGATCCTTATTAGTTCTTCTTTCTCTCTTTCTGGGATATTAGTGTTAGCCAAAGGTTCCCATCTCTAGCCTTTGGTTATGTCTCCATCTACTACTTCAATATAGTCCTCAATATATTTTCCCCATCTAGTTTCTAAGAAAATTTTAGAATCAAGTTAGATAGTTTTTCTATAGCTATATAACAGCCCCAAGAATCTAACCAAAAAGGGCATGTTTTCCATTGTAGAGGTTCTAAGTTAACTTCTCAATAATAGTACTTTTATAATATAGCATAAAGTTCCATACACGTGAGCCTTTTGGTGGAGAAACCATTCTGAAAATACTCGTTGAATCATTGTTGTTTAGGTATTTATGAGTAAGGACTTTTACCCATTTTAGATGAGGATTTTTTCACATTCTCCATATTAGCTTAGCACCTAAAGCCTTACTTTGTTCCTTAATACTTTTTATTCCAAAACTTCTCTCCTCCTTAGGCATATATACCTTATAACATGCTAGTAATGAGATTTTCCTTTTTTCCCCCGATCATTTCCAAAAGAAAGTTCTTAAATGTTTGTTTTATTCCTCCCTTTTTACCGTAGGGAGATTTGTGCAAGATAGTTGGTAGATTAGCATTGCAAATAGTACTAATTTTTAAAAATTTCTCTCTTGCAGAGGAGAGTCATTTACCTTTCAAAGATTTAGCTCTATTTTTTTAATTTGGGACACCATTTTTTCCCATAATTTTGTGGATCTAAAACCTTTATCTAGGGACAACCCAAGGTATTTACATGATAGTTCATCTTTTTTGAAGTTCAAAATATTTCATATTGCATTTTCCAATTTCTAATTTTTAATTTCTAAAGAAAAATATTTCTAATTTTTCCTTATTAATTTCCTACCCTAAGACTTTAGTATAGGAGTCAAGTATGTTTTTAAATGCTTGTGTTTCATGTCTCTCCCCTTGTCCATACAATATAGTATCATCAAAAAATTGTTGGTGAGTGGTCGGGTCCAGCTCACTAGTGATTTTGATACCTATATTCAATTCTCTACCCCTTGTTATGGATCTACCTAGAGATTCTACCATAATGATGAATAAAAACCTAGAGATATGGGATATCCCTGCCTCAATCCCCTAGATATATTGAAGAATCCTTCTTGGGTTCCACTTACGAAGATTGACATTTTTGTTGTGGAGATACATTCAAAGATTAGGTTGATACATTGTCTAGTGAAGCCAAGGGCTTCCAAGAATTTACATAGAAAGTGTCATTCTACCTTCTCATAAGCTTTCTTAATGTCTAGCTTGATTATCGTACTCGATTCACCATTCTACTGAATAAAGTGAATAGATTCTTGAGCTATAATAAATCCATCATATATAGACCTCCCTACAACAAAGCCTCTTTTCTCTTCACTAATAAAGAAAGGGAGAAACTCTTGAATTCTTTTTTCCATGGTCTTAGTAAGTAATTTGTAAATATTATTATATAGTGCAATAGGCCTAAAATCATAAAAAATTTATACTTTGTCTTTCTTAGCTACAAGGGATAAGAAAATATTATTAACTTCTTTGAGCATACACCCTGAGATCCTCACCCCTTCCAAGGCCTCTGTCACTTTGTCACCTATGTAATGCCGATATCTCTAGATGAAGGAGGTTGGGAACCCATTTGGTACTGATGCCTTGTCTGGGTTCATTTTCATAAGAGATGATTAAATCTCAGCCTTAGAGAATCTAGCCATCAAACTCTTGTTCTATTTTTCTGATATGAGCTTTAGGATATTAGCTGTAGGATGTTGTCTTGATTACCTAGGTTAGAGCCTTCCCAATTATTTAGAATATTCTCATAATACCTCACAATCTTAGCTGCTATTAGATTGGGATCATCAGTACTATTTCCATCTCTAGTTTTGATCTTAGTTATTCTATTGGTAGTCCTTCTCTATTTGTTACTATTATGGAAGAACTTTTTGTTCTTATCTCTTGCATATAGCCATATTTCCCTAGATTTTTTATGCTAATAAATTTCCTCCTTAGCTAAAATATCTTCATATTCTAGTAATAACCTCTTTTCTCTAAGGTATAATTATTCATCCATTCCATTGTTAATTAACGCATTATTCAACTCTTTTATGTCTTCTTTTAATTTTTCTTTAGAATTAGAGATGTTTCCAAAGTGATTATTGTTCCATGGTAGCAATTTATTTTTAACAACTTTTAGTATGTTGACTGGGTATATGCACAAAGATGGGTGACCAAAAAGGTGCCAAATTTTTTTGGTCCCCAAAAAGCAATAGGGTACACACCCTATGGCTTGAATTTCTTGAGCCTATTTGGTGTGTGCCATATAGGGCATACACCCTATTTGGAACCCTATAGTGTGTATGCCTCCCTATTTGCCATGTTCCCTATGTGAAAATAAAAATATGCAAAAAAACCTTCTAAATAGAGCACACACCCTATAGGGAAAACACCCTATTTGGCATGTGCCAAATGTGGCATAAAAAATCCAATAGGCCCTAACTTGCCAATGTCAGCACCACGACCATACATAAAATGTAACATTTAAGTATAATTTGCATACTCTTCCTTTCTTCCTTCCTTATACTTAAGTTACATTTTATGTATATACATTTAGGATGTTTCAAAGTGGTTTCAACTTCATAGGAGTTAAGATAAAGATTCTAGATTTTGAGGGTTTTTAGAAAATTTTAGACAACCAAATTTTAGGAATCAACACATTGTCTTCAACATGATTCCCAATGGACTATTGATTCTAACCTTAAGCCCTTGACTTGTGCAAGATTGTTTGAGGATCTTTTCTCATTGTATTGTTTATAATATGATTAGTTTCATAATTAGAATGTATGTTTTACTATGTTATGAGAGAGAGAGAGAGAGAGAGCATTAATTGTCGTAGGACACACTTTAGGATTCTAAGTATTTATAATGTATCATAAGGGGTAATAATGGGTCCTAAGTGGTCCTAAGACCCCTTAGGACACATTACAGCCCCTTAGGAAATATTAGCACCCATTAGGACCCCTTAGGACACATTAGGACCTCTTAGGACCCCTTAAAATACATTAATCATTGTAAGACACATTAATTGGTTATAATGCATCCTAATGTTTCCTAAGGGATTTTAATGGGTCCTAAGTGGTCCTATGAAACCTTAGGACCTAGTACAACTTCCTGGGACTTGTTATGACCCATTAGGACCCCTTAGAACATATTAGTTGTTGTAGAACACACTTTAGGGTTCTAATATATCCTAAGGGGTTTTAATGGGTCCTAACTTGTCCTAAGAACCCTTAGGACCCATTACAACCTCCTGGGACCCATTAAAAAACATTATGACATATTATGACCTATCAAGACTCCTTAGAACACATTAATCATCATAGGACACACTTTAGGGCTCTAATGTATCCTAAGCGGTCCTAAAAACCCTTAGGAACCATTAAAAACTCCTACATAATGGGTACTAATGTGTCCTAAGGGGTTTAATGGGTCCATAGTGGTGCTGCGACCCCTTATGACCCATTTGGACACATTAGGACCTATTAGGACACATTAGAACCCATTGACACTACTTAGAACACATTAACCATCATATGACTCACTAATGTATCCTAAGGAGTCCTAATGTGTCCTAAAATGTCACAAGATATCCTAATGGGTTTTCCAGGATCCCTTAGGACCCTTTACGACACATTAGGACCCATTAGAACACATTATAACCCATTAGGACACATTATAACCTATTAAGACCCATTATAACACATTAACCATCATATGACTCACTAATGGGTTCTAAGTGATCCTAATGTATCTTAAGAGGTCATAAAGAGTGCTAAGTGGTCCTATCACCCATTAAGACCCATTACGACCCATTAGGATGCATTAGGACACATTAGAACCCATTAATACCTCTTAGAGCACATTAAAGAGTGTAGGACACACTAATGGGTTATAATGTTCCCTAATGAGTCCTAATATGTCCTAAGGGGTTTTAATGGGTCCTAATTGGTATGAGGAACCCTTAGGATCAATTAAGGCCTATTAGGACACATTAGGACCCATTATGAATGCTTAGAACACATTAATCATTATATGAAACACTTTAGGGTTATAATTTGTCTTAACGGGTCCTAATGCATCCTAAGGGGTTGTAATGGGTCCTAAGTGGTCCTATGACCCCTTAGGACCCATTACAACCACTTAGGATGCATTAGAACTCATTAGGACACATTAGAGCCCATTACTACTTCTTAGAACACATTAATGTGTATAGGACACACTAATGTGTCTTAAGGGGTCCTAATGTATCATGAGGGATCTTAAGTGGTCCTAGAAACTCTTAGGACCCATTACAACCCCTTAGGACCTATTAAAAATCATTTGGACACATTAGGACCCCTTAGAGCACATTAATACTCCTAGGAAACACTTTAGGGTTCTAATGTGTTCTAAGTAGTCATAGGAAACCTTAGGAACCATTACAACCCCTTAGGACACATTAGGAACCGTTAGGACACATTAGAACCCTAAAGGGTTTCCTAGGACTATTAATGTGTTCTAAGGGTCCCTAATGAGTCCTAATGTGTCCTAATGGATCTTAATGGGTAAAAATAGATCCTGATAGTTCCTAGGAACACTTAGGACCCATTAAAACCCCTTAGGAAACATTAGTACACATCAGAACCCATTAGTGTGTCCTACAATGATTAACATGTTTTAAGGGGCCCTATGAGGTCCTAATGAGTCCTAATGGGTCCTAATGTGTCCTAAGGGATCCTAGGACCACTTAGGACCCATTATGACCCCTTATAATACATTAGAACCACTTGGAGCCCTAAACTATGTCCTATGATGATTAATGCTCTCTCTCTCTGATGTAGAAGCATCTTGGGTCCTTGGCAATCATGTGTCACCAAAAACAAGTTTGAGTTTTCTATGTTTCTCAGTTCCTTCTTTGACTAAGTTGTCTTGGTAGTTGCTTTGTTCCTTCTTTAATCGAGTTGGTTGGTTAATTCCCTAGCACTCAGTTATCCTTTCTTGGCACTCGATTATCCTTGCTTACCAAGTTGTTTCTTTTGGTTTTTTGTTGAGGCCGACTTGTGAACTTAATTATGGTCGCGAGTTTAATGTTGGTATTGATCATTGGGAAGTGTGTGTACCTAGATCTAGTCGTTCCTTCTATTAATGGTGGATCTAAAGGCCGACTTGTTGCGGTAGCCTCTTGTATATAATGTAGTTGTCGGTTGTAGTTTTAGGAAATCATCTTAGAGATAAAAGATTAATGGTATTAGCTTAGAGGTTTGAAGGTAGTTCTGAATCCTCGCATGTTGGAGGACTATTGTATTTAGATTGTAATATCTAGCATTAATCGGGAAGGCCTTACAGCCTGGCATGTATGAATCTATTTGATGAAATATAAGGATCTGATCTACATTCTCTCTCTCACTTTGTGTGTTATTTCTTCTGTGTGTGATCTCTGCAAGGTAGATTTGGATTAGGGTGTGCCTTTGGCCCCTCATCCCCTTCACCTTGTGTCAGGTGGTATCAGAGCAAAGGTGAGATCTATATCTAGATTTGTGAATCTAGGTTTGAGGGTTCCTTCTTGTCAAACCCTAGTTGATTTGTTGTGGGGTAGTAGATTGCGATCTGGCCTACAATTATAAAGGGTTTCATGATAGTTCATGGGAGGTGAGATGCGGATCCAGGATTGGAAAATATGTTAAGACAACTTGCTACTAGGTTAGAACCTATTGAAATAGCCCAGCATAAAGGAAGACATCTTGAAGATGTTAGTGATGAAGAAATTGAGGAAGAACGTGATGATGTACAGTGGAAATCTTGATTCAGATGAATTGGTAGATTGGATCACCAAGATGGAAAAATATTTTGAATATGAAAATATTCCTGAGGAAAGAAGGTGAAGATTGCAAGCACAAAGTTGAAGATTCATGCATCCTTGTGGTGGGAGCATCTACAATTGGACAGAAAAAGGAAAGGCAAAGACAAAATTAAGGTATGGAAAAAGATGGTAAATAAGTTGAAAGGAAAGTTTTTACCATGTGATTATAAGATTAACCTAGTTAGGCAAATGCAAATTTTGAGGCAGAAAGATAGCTCAGTAAAAGATTATACTGAGGAATTCTATAGGTTAGATATCAAATCTGAACATGATGAAGATGAAGTGGAAATAATTTCTAGGTATCTAAATGGATTGAGATTTCCATCCAAGAAGAAATCAGTTTGGTTAAATTGGAAAACATTGAGGAAGCTCATCAGTTTGCCTTGAAAGCTGGGGAGAAATTGAACAAAAGACATGAGAAAAGACAAGGAGGTAGAGGTGGTAGATTCCCTAGAGGAAGAGGTAGATCTTATGTTAAAAATAATAGATCTGATCTGAAAAAGAAAAATCTAGACAAAGTCAAGACCGAGTGGAAAGGTGAAAGTTCATCTAAAGGAAGAGGCAATAACTACCGAGGTGGTTATAACAGAGGTGGATTCCGAGGAACTTGTTACAATTTTGGAGAAGAAGGACATAGATCATTTGAGTGTACACATGCAGGTAAGAAGGTTGGTAGCAGTAGAAATGCTTCGGTGCAAGAAGACTCATTGAATAAACCTAAGAAGGAAAAGAACTTGATGGTAAGGAAAACGCTTTGGAGTGAAAGTTATAAAGAAGATCCGGTAAGGAAAAGTTTGTTCAAGACTAGATGTAGAGTTTCTGATAAAATGTGGAAGGTAATCATTGATAGTGGAAGCTCGGAGAACTTGGCATTTGAGGAAATGGTTACCAAGTTGTAGTTAGAAAGGTTGGAACACCCAAATCCCTATAAAATTTCATGGATCAAGGATGAGCATACACTTTTGGTAAGTGAACAATGTTATGTGAATTTGAAAATTGGAAAGTACTATGATAAGGTGTTATGTGATATCATGCCTATGGATTGTTGTCGTATTTTGTTGGGTACACCTTGACAATATGACAAACATGTTATTTATGATGGGAGATTGCATAAATATACTATTTGGGCTGATGGGAGAAGACAAATCTTGTTACCTTTGATTGAAGAACCTGTTAGTAGTGTTTGTACATCTATGAAAGTTTTCTTGATGGAAGGAAGAAATTTTGTTAAGGATTTGAAGAAGAATGATGTATGTTTTGCGCTAATTCTTAACAAATTGAGTCAGAAAACAAAGGATAGCATCCCTGAAGAGATTGATAAGACACTCACCGAGTATATAAAGATCATTTCTGACAATGTACTTGATGGTTTTCCACCGAAGAGAAGCATTGATCATTGCATAGATGTTATCCCTGGAGCTTGTAATGCACCGCTAGGGAACCCAGGAGAACATAACCTAAACATGCATCTAAGTTTGCAAATTTTATTTTTTTTAAAGTTAACATACAAGATAAACATCAATGCGGAAGCAATTACCATTTACTCACATTTATATAAACAACCAACACATGTTACAACTCTCGAGGGTTCCTCGACGAAGATTATGTTAACATTAATTAATTAAAATAGATTAGGTATAATTACAAAACTCTAATAAACAAATGAAAGATAAAAGCAACATCACATAGAAGATAACATGAATACATCTGGTACCATAAGGTATCCATAATAACCTACATCCACTGCACATGTCGCAGGGTATGTAATACAATAACTGAAAAGAAGTACACAAGATATCTCTGAATATCTGATACAAAGGTACATGATCACAAAGAGGAAGAAGAAGAACACAACTCCATCAAAGAAGATCAAGAAGGAACAACTACTACATGGATCATCCAGCACCGGTATACGAACGTCAGGATCTTAAATGGTAAAAGAATCACTACCACCTGACCTTGTGAACCTAAATTGTCCACTCCCACCTTGCTGAGGAGATAACAATAGATCCCACTCAGATAAAAAATGTCAAACAGATCAAGCTAAGGAAAGGATCCTGAAAGTTGTCTAACTCAAGGTGAAAAAGTAATAATGCCATGAAAGACTCACTATTCTAGAGGCAACCGACACATGTAGGATAACTAGACTATGCATAGGAAGGTGTCATCATGTACATCTAACCCTTGAGTTTTGTCCTAGTAATCTCTCTGGATCCCAGCACCCAAGTGACCATATATGGTGTCAATGACCTCTCACACTGACGAAACCATCAACTATACCAACTCATCCCTTTTAAAGGGGGCTAGTCATCTTCTCCATTCCCACCTTAGTCTGTACTAGCACTAAGCTAGGGCAAGGAAACCATATCTTGTTAGGTTCATTTTAATATCTCTCAATGTTATATTATGTTATCACTTGATTATAGATACTTAACAATAAGTGATCCTGACAGCCACTTGTGGGCCCCGACACTTATTGCAAGCCACCTCCTACTACATATCTAGGTAAACTACTCTAGGCTTACAGATCTCACATAGATCAAATCAGGGACACAACCAGGTAATCCCAAATCTAGTTTCACATACAAGAACTAGAAATGATTACAAAGGCACCAAAAGCAAAATACAAAATATCATGATCCTATATGGTCAAGACAAGGATGATAATCAAAATACACACACACATCAAAAATAATACCGAAACCATGTCATAACCAACTCATACCCAAGCCTCTATTTTCCCCTAGGTCTTCTAGTACCCGATAACCCATGACACAAATGAAGACACTATAGGAACGAGGGAAAACAACACTCACACCATAAAGATATGAAACTAAACCATAATCATTTACACTCCATACTCATCAAAATTGAATTTAGAAATGGGAATACATTAATCAATATAAGACACTCATCATAAATATTAAGATAATACAATAATTAAAAGAGCATTCCCTATTTACATTCCATAAATTCAGTAGAGAAAAAAATACCCAATTTCAATATAAAATGATGCATGTACTGATATACTATAACTCATATGCTCAATATTAAATAGAAAGTCCAAATTGATCACATAATTGCAAATACATCAAAGGTAAAAACTATACATTTTAAACCTCATACCCAAGTTAAAATTATATGATTATATCAAAATCAGTCAATGTGTCTAAACCAAATCTAATGGTCATATGAACTTAATTAACCTATTAGCTTAAGTTTGCTAAAATGGTTAGCAACAAAAACTACTAGGCCCATAATAAAAGCAATAGAAAATTTTCATTTTAAGTCCTAATATTTCTCCAAACAATATTCTTTAATTAATACTAAATAAAAATTATTATTGTTAAATAATAATTATTAATAGAAAATTAATAATAACTAAACATCCCTAATAATAAAGTTTATTAAAAATAACATAGCAAATCTAAAACATTAAATAAAATAAAAACATATATAAAATAAAGTGCAAGTGTCAAATCGCAAGTGGGGGAAACAACCCTCTCCCACTGCGCGGTACCTTAGTATTGGGTTTGCCACGACAGACCATGTGCAGGCCTGGTATTGTGCACGAAATACCGTGCGTAGTACCAGGTCTACACATGGGTTACCATGCGTACCCTGCTTCCCCTTATGCATAGGGTGGGGGGTAGGGGATAGGTGGTCCCCACCCCTCTTCACTTAAAACAAAAAAAAAATTAATAATATTTTTTTTTACTTTTCAAAATTTGTTATCACCATTTTTAATAATAATTTTTATTCATTTCATTTTTCGATAAATGCTTTTTTGAAAAAAAACAATACAAAGAAATAAGACTTGAATTAATTTTAAAGAATATATATATATATATATATATAACATTGTTAGGAAATATTTCCTATGCAATTTTTTTTAAAAAGGGCACTATTTCCAAAAATGGAAATGTACAGGCCCTATAATATATTTCCAGAAATGGAAATTTACCATTTTAACACACACACAGATGGGAGTTTGTCTTTTCTCCTATTTTGAGTTTCTTCTTTGTTTGTTTGCAAATACATTTACATTTACTAATGTAATTTTTGTCATTTGTAAGCAAATAAATTTTTTACCGTGGCTATTTTAATTTTGACTGTCATTTTTTGACAGAGATTGGGCTTTTTACCTAGAATGCATTTTTTCTTGTCAAAATTCATTTTTCTCAATAGCCCATTTATTTATTTCCTCTATTCAATAGTTTGAACTATAGCCAGTTTAATTTTTGTCATTTTCTAAGGGTTCTATAGTGAATTTTCTCACAAAATTTTGACAGCATAACCCTACTATGCCAAGTCATAAAATAAACTAAAAGCCATAATTCTAAGGGTAATCTAACACCCAAATTGAAAGCATAACTGAAAACAAATCAATAAAAATAAATCAAATCAAGCATATGAAAACAATGAAAATTCTACAGATAAAATTACAGGAAGGTTTCTTCAAACCCTACCTCAGTTCCAATGCTAGAAACTGTAATAGAATGTTTGTAGAATGAAGAAACTCCTAGATCTGTCAACAAAAGAACTCAATCCTGCAGATCTGAATCATAGTGTATGGAAAGCCCAATTCTAGATGCAAGCAATCTTCACCCAGAAACACTCAAGCACACACACAAAGCTCAAGAATCACAAAATGTCTAAAATTCTCCAAAAGCTCTCTCCACAAATCTCCAACAACCCGATTGAATCCAAATGAATGCTATTTCCCCCTATTAGGGATTCAACTCCACCACTCATGCAAACCCTAGATGACTCAATAGACAACTCATATTCAAACTCCCACTCTTAAGTTGAAAGAAAATACTAATTATTAATTAAAAATACATATTTTATGCACAACTCAACTTAGTCTCCTAAAGACAAGTTGTCACCTTTTTGAAACAAATCACATTCAAACTTAAATAAAGCACATGTAAATAAGATAATTTCTCATTAAATAATTTAATATTCAAAATATAATTAAATCATGCAATTAATCATTTAATGTCTAATGGAACATTATTAATCCTATTTTCACATAATTAATTAATTAAATCCAAATATTCCAATATTTGATTTTTAATTAATTAATAATCACTCTAAAACTTAGGAATTAAATTTAATATTATTTTCCAACTATAATATTAATTTCCATGACTATAGAAAATCACATACACAAAAAGAAATAAATCAAGATCATCATATAAAACAAACAAGCCCAAGGAAGGGATCCACGAACTTTGTCAACCTGACAAATTTGGATAGGGTAGTTAGACCGATACTTGTCCAATCCTAGGACAATTGGGCTTAGGTTAGGGTTTTGGATCTGTGTATTATCTCCCCTCTCTTACCATTTGAGAAATTGCGATAGGGCACGCTCATCTTGACAATTCAGGGAAGTCGATGCCCGGTACCTGCAAAATTGCATACAAAACCCGCATCTACGTACATATATAAAGATATAATAGACAATGGTGGGGATCGGCTGATCATATGGATCTCGCAAGCAAGTAACTATGACTCCGTCCCTCAACCACATCAGACACATCAAATAGAAATATAAAACAAGCACATCAACCATGTACACATGCCAATATGGGGTCAGTAAAACCATACGCATCAATAATTTCCTAACATATAATCTATCATCGTAAAGTAATCATAACATTTATAAAATTAGACTAGGGGCGAGGTACTACATCCACCCCTTAGGATTAGGCTTACTCCTGGAAGCCTACAAATAGATTAGGATATGAATCCCCCAAACACAAAGTATTTAATAAAAATAATTTAACATAACATTTGAAAACAAGCCATAACATAAGAACATGATATACAATCATTAAGGACAATATAATACTGGTTAGGAATAATAGAAATTCACATTGATCAATCATTCATTAACAATTCGAGAAATAGATCTAAACCTTTATTCATTCATCATAATAGAAAACATCTAGGATCAATTGCATAAAGAACACATTCATAACTATATCGAGTAGTAAGTTGAGAAGTTCACGAAAATCTATCTAGTTAATGCAACACTTACGCAAACATATAGGATACACAATGATACTAATTTCACACAGAAGTCATAGCATCATCTCCGTGATGTCCTCCCTTATACATACTATCAGGGGTTCATGGTGAACATGATGGAAACAACACTTATCACAGAATAGGGCCAACAATACCAAACATTCGGAATAGCCACCATAAAGTTCAAAAAAGACAAACCCAAGCGGGGGAATTACAAGTCCAACATTAAATCATAAAAGTACTATGTGGTAATTCAACAGTAAGTCAAGTGTGACTAGTGTCACAACATAGATAGCAAAAAGAGGTTCAGGTGACTAGTCCAATCATAAGAAAGTTCAAAATTTTAATGCTAGCCCATACACAACATGAACAATTCGCAAATCAACCAAAATAAATTGTCAATCATAAAAAAATCCAAATAACAAGGTGACTAGTGGTAGCCACACTCAAGGGAGTAATCGCTACATGACATCCAAAGGTACTTCACCCTAGATGCATTAGAGAAGGTAACCATGCACAATAGACAGTCAAAAATAACATCTAATGGGCACACAACTTCCCAGAGTTCCCAGTGTAGAACTTGGTGCTCTGATACCAAGTGTAATGCCCCGCCAGGGAACCTAGGAGAACTTAACCTAAACATGCATCTAAGTTTGCAAAATAAATTTTTATTTTAAAAGTTAACATACAAGATAAACATCAATGCGGAAGCAATTACCATTTACTCACATTTATATAAACAACCAACACAGGTTACAACTCTTGAGGGTTCCTCGATGAAGATTACGTTAACATTAATTAATTAAAATAGATTAGGTAACTATCTTCAATTTCTCATTGAATATCAAAGTTTGTTTATTTTAGAAAAAAAAGTGGCACCTTATACCCTCTTTTTCATCCCCCATCTTTGTGCACTTACCCGACTACCTTATATAACTTGAATCTTGAGATATCTACCTGCTTCCACCACTTCTCTATTAGCTCTATTAGTATACTGTGTTTCAACCAAATTTGTTCAAACTTAAAAGGGCATCTTTTGGGTCTAGTGTCTTCTGCCATTGTTATCTGAACCAGATAATGATCTGATCAAGATATGGGGAGAATTTATGTTGTTAGTGTATGGGGGAAGTCGTCTAGAATTCCTTTAAAAAATAACCTATCTAATTTCTCTACTATGTTTCTAAATACTTTTCTTCTATTGTTCCATGTGAAAGCATTCTTAGCAGTTTTTATTTCCATAAAATTATTTCTATTGACCCAATCCCTAAAGGCTATGGAAGATTGAGATAATTTCTAACTCCACTCCCATTTCTCAGTATGATTAGTTATGGCATTAAAGTCTCCTCCTCTAATACATATCTAGTTTGGGATTGTTAGCATACGTTGTTCTATTTCAGTCTATACTTATCATTTATCCCTATTTTGTGTAGGTCCATAAGTATTTATAAGGAGGAATTGTAAATTATTCCTTATGCTTTTGATCCATCCACTCATTCAGTTTCCTTGGAATCTGCCCATTGTTAAGGAGACATATCTAGGGTCCCATATTATAGATAATCCTTTAGAGGCTCTATTTGCAAGGGAGCCTACTAATGCCTTAATGCATAATATTTTCTTAAATGAATCAGTGTCCTATGTGTTGAGTTTAGTTTCTTGTATCATTATGATATCTAATTTAGTTGAGGTAATGCAATGCTTTATGATACACTTCTTGTTAGAGGTATTCATGCCCCTAACATTCCATGTTGTGAACTTCATGGGTCCTTGGGAAGGACCTTCCCCTTCCCTACATAAAATATAGAAGTCAATTTAGTCTGGCCCTCTGTTGACCCACCCATCTTTATTTCTCAGTTCAAACATGGATTTTTTGTCTCTCTTCTTGTTCTTCTTGGTGTGGTTAGGGGTCTCCTTCCCTAATTCAAATTGTGGAATTCCTAGGATTTCAAAACCTCCTTCCATCTCCTTGTTTTTTTCCTCTATCACCATCTTTTCTTCCTCTAGCTTTTCCCATTCATTATCTCTCAATTCCATAATTTTTGCAACTAGCAATAATTTTTGCAAAGCCACTTCATCTTCATCAATAATTTTCTCCACGAACCTTTCCATGGGATCATTGATACCATTATTACATACTTGGTTCATTGTCATATTCATGTTTCTATCAACCTTGTCACCTTCCTTAGGCAGAATTTTGTTTGTTGTCCTATCCTATAAACCTTCCAGATCCACTGCTAGATCTCCAACGTTGTCTTCTAGGCCTTCCACTCTCACCTATATACCTCCCTCCATGACTTCCAAGGTTTCTAATTGAAAGCTCTCATCTACTAGTATCTCCTCTTCCTCAACCTCCCCTTCTTCCACATCTTTAGGTCTCCCTATGGAATTAGTCATTATTTTTTCGTCATACACTTTATCCACCTGTTCTAATTCTCTCTCCATTTCTTCTTGTGTGGGTCTGACTTTGTTAATATGTTGATGGGCATCCTTAAGGGGGATCCTTATATTGTCCTTAAGGGTTTCTTTTAACAGAAGTGATGCTACTCTTGGAGACTGAATTCATCTAGAAATGTTGATTGTGGCATTTTCCTACTACTCGTGAGCAAATGGAAGATCATACATATGATATTCAATGATAAAACCTCCCTTATCCTCAATAAATCTAACTTTAACCTCTGGTTAATTTGTATATTGATGAGGTTTTTTAGTTATCATATTTTTAAGGTTGGTCTCGCTATTGAATCCTAACCTAGTCCTCATATAATCCCTATAAATCATGGGTTTGATAAGATATGATGCATGATTAGTGATTAAATTGATAGGCATTATAGATCTTGTATTTATATCCATGTTCACTCAAATTTTCACATTAGAGGAGTTTAGAAAATTATTTTCTAACCCTGCATATCTCCCAATAAATCACCTTTTTTTTTTTAAATGTTATTGTGTAGTAGTTCAACTGGGAGGTTAGGGACCACAACCCATCTATCTACTTTAGTTGATTGTAAATCGTATGGGTTAAAATATGGTTGCCAATTGAAAACCTTAAAGTAATAGCCTTGAAAATAGATTTTTTCATTACATAAAATTCTTTTCTTTAAATCTACATCCTTACAATCAATATATAAAAAAAAATTTGGTAGGGTAGAAAAACTTACTTGATCCCTATAGATTTCCTCTAGCCATTGTGTGATGCTCTCCACCAGAACCCCACATTCATCCCATTTGGTGAATAGGCCATGTTAGTAGTCTTCTCCTCTTTTGCTGAGGGTTTGGGTTTCCAGTGACGTGAAGCATGGTGTAATGGTCATGGAAGAGGTCTAGGGTTTTTGTTATTCCATATTGCCCTCTTTTTTGGGATGTGGAAGGAATTTAATAGGTTGTCCCTAGATTTCACATCAAGGTTCCTTTTTTGTATGATATTCTCCAGAATTTGAGACACATTGGTTGATGGGTTGTATAGACAATCCCTAGGACTAGACTCTAAATGATGAGGTTGTGGTGCTGCAACCATTCTTTATCCTAATAGAATGTAATTTGCCCTAGAAGAAAATTCAGGGATTTTTTGTGTTATGGGAATTGTCCAGATGTTGTCAATCCCTCTAAAACTATTTGTTGCCAATCTACCTTGAGCTTTTAAGGCCCTTCACTCCTTATGACCCCTATCCAACTGTCATCCTATTGAGTGTCATTTTTACACGAGACACCGGCTAGGAATTCACGCAAGAAAATTCCCCTCTTGGAAGAATGATGTGAATCAATCTCAAGGTTCCTTATGGGTTGGGTCTCAATCGCTTGGATAGCTCAATTGAAGACAAATGTGAATCTGTTAATAAGGAGGCCTTTTCTGGTTTGTATCTCAAAGAAGGCTGTAAAACAAACTTCAAAATACCACAATGTTTCTCTTTTTTGGGATTTTCGGGTTTTAGAATGAAAGCAATGTTAATCTAATTAATTTACCGTAATTGATTTGCAAAGAAAAGTAAGGAGTAGGGTAACAAGAATTTGAAGGAAATTACTGAAATGAAACTAATGGACATAAACCAGCATCACACTACTTTGCGAATTAAAAGATCGAGAAGATGAGGAAACCCACAAAATAGAGATCAGAATAAATCACAATCTTCAGTTAAGCAGATGCAATCATCAATGGAAATGAATGCAGACATATGATAAGCCAAAAATCATTGAATCACGAAGCCACCACAGATGTGTGCACACGTGAGACAAGTTTATCTTTAAAGCACCAAAAGAAAGATCTTCTTGATATTTCGTCACAATAAAGCAATATAACACCAGCAAACACTGAACTAAGAATTGCAGATTTAAAACCACCACACAATCAATTAGCTCTTTCAAATAAATAAATGAGCAATTCACACATTCATAAATCTCGCAAAGATAGCAGAAATATCACACTATGATTGAAGCACCAATTGTATATATTACATTAATGATCAAATCCGACCCTCATTACATTGAGTTATTACAATTTATAGAGTTGTGCTCTTATTTTCGTAGCTAGGGTTTCAGCTGCATCTAAAACTTGGAAATAAATTAAAACTATAGTTTACATGAAAGAAACTACCCCTAAAAATAAGTTAAACTATCCTAACACAGAATTCAACCTCGTGCATTACAAAAACTAGAGAAAATCTTGCATCAAATGGCTCAAAACACAACTGGAACTCATGCAAGCTCTTGATGAAACTTCACGATCCTGCCCTTAATCCTTTGTTATAGCTTCTCCACATGGATCCAACTGAAAGAGGCCCCAAAATCATGCAAAAATGATCCCATAAAAGAGATCCAGTCGACTGAAAAATCAAGTCTGAGATGACTGAAGTCAAATGGCGGACGTGCCCCAAAAATCACAGATCCCGACAATTGCCTTGAAAAAATACAACTCCAAAATTGACTAAGTATCAAATGCTCTTTTCCCAAGTTTCAGACTTCGGACTTTCGGAGGCTGAAAGTTCTCTACAGCTTAAATGTCAAAAAATAGGGTCTTCAAAAATGGCTAAGTACAAAAAACTACTTTTTCTCTGCACAAAATTTGACTAAGTCTAGACTGGACGCTTACTGTCTTGGGAGTATTTCTAGATGAGACTTGTGGAATCTATCCACAATATCTAGCACCTCTTCAAAGTCATTCATTTTGACCCCTTCAATAAGTTCTTGTTGTCTCTCTTGGAAGGTGACCAACTCCCCTGCAAAACCTTGTATCTCCTCTTCTCGAGATAACATTTTCTGGATCTCCTCCTTTTGATAAAACATTTGTTGGAGGTCTTCTTTTGTTCTAACTCCTCTGAATATACCCAAGTACTGATTGACGATGACATTTAAAGAGTGCATAGTTTTATCATCATCCTCATCATACAAATCTAAGTCCAATCCATCAAAGAACTTATGCATTTCCTCTACAAAAAGAAGATTGTCATCCCTCTTTTTATCCATTCTTTTGAGCACCTTTTAAAAAATGGTCAGAGCTCCTGTTATATTCTAGATCCACTTCTCAAAATTATCCAGCTCTAACCCTTCATACACCTTTACCAAAACTTGGAAGTGTTGCTTCTGTATTGTTAAAAGGTCATCTAGTGCCTTTTGCCACCTCAGAATAGTTTCCTCCATATCATCCTCTTCACTCATGATCTCCACCAAGGATGTGATCCCTTGAATAATTCCTCAAAATGGCCTCAAAATCTTCTTGAGAGCTACCTGGGTAAAATCCTCAAAATCAACCTTCCAATCCTCACAAGCTTGTACAAAAGAATATGAAATTTTTTTATTTACTTCACCCCTCTTCTCCAAAATGGCTTGTAATGAGGCCTCAAGGTTATTAGGGTCAATGGGACCCGCTATCTTAAGAATGAACTTCTTCATGGCCTTGTTCTACTCCATTAGCGCCTTTATCTTCTCTTCATCTTTGTCCATAAAACCCAGAGCATGCTTCAACCTGAGGGTGGCCAGAGTTTTACTTCCCTCTCTTGTTAGCTCTCCCAAATCTACTTCCTCCAGCACGTAGTCATTTGGGGTGACTTTAGCTATGTTAATATTCATTGTAGGGATAGCCACCTGAGCCTTCCATCTACCCACTTGGTCTTGCGTTACATATGATAGTGTCCTTGCTTAGGTGTTGGATCCATCTTGATGGAATGCTCACCCTAATGCAGCCATGTCTATTTCATCATCTGTATAAACCTTGGTTCTTGGCTGAATCTCCTTTGTGAACCACGTGGTTTTTGAAAAAGCATTGAGGGGTTCATAAGGAGCTGCTAGAGTTGAGGTAATCATATGACGTTCCACCTCCATTTCTTCATGACTCCCTTTCTCTTCTCCTCCTCCTATTTCTTGTTCTTCCATTACATTCAGGTCTCCCTCCTTATGTGTTTTTTCTTCCTCATTTGTTTTCTCTCCTACATCAGCTTGTTTTTCTTATCCATCCTGCCCTTCTGATAGCACTTCATCAATCATCTCTGTTTCTTTCTCAAGCTCTTGAGATTCTTGTGCTACTGCTTCATTCTGAACAAGTGGTGGAGTAGGGGCAATAAGGGGAGTGGGTGAAGGCATTGGTGGAGGTGGAAAAGTTGGTATGAGAATATGAGAAGGTGGTGGTTGTGGAGGCCACAAAGTGGTTTGGACCAGAGGTGGAAGTGGAGTGGTAGGTGGTGTTTGATGTGGAGGGAGTGGATTCTAATGCATAGGTGGCGGTGGAGGTGGAACTAGGTGCGAAACCAAGGGAACTTGTGCAGCTATATCCTCCTTAGAGATGACACCTATAGAAGAGTCCCTTCCTGACTCTGTGGTTTCCTTTTAGATTTTAGCTTCTATTTCCTCAATTGGCTCCTGAGACTTCCGTGAAGCTTCTTCTCCTACACTGTCAAGAGAACCAGTGAACTGAGTAGGAATAGAATCCAAATGAAAATATTGTCCCACAACTAGATCCTTTTTCTCAGATTCTTTGAAATCGTGAAGTCCCTCGAAATCTGAGATGTCAAATTCATCATCACCCAGAGCATCTAGATTTATTGGCTCTTCTCTAGTTTCTCCTCTAGCCTCTTCTTGATCATCTTCCAATATTCTCCTTCTTTTCAAGCATCCTGCAAAGCAAGTTCTTCTACTGAGGGGTACTTGGTCCATCTCATCTTCATCATCCTCCAAGAGAGTGTCCATCTGAGTAGGTGTTGAGCCTTTCTTCCTCTTGTATACATTCCCTTTAATCACCCCAGTCAGCCTAGGACCTGTTACCTTGAATCTTGGGGGATTATTTGTTGCACTTGGAGGCTCGAGACAACTGGAAGAAGGAACATCTGGAGGTGCTATACTCCCTTTCATTCTATTTTTAGACTTCTTTGAATGAGTAGTTGGGCCATATGTTGTAGGACGCTCTTTAAATTGTGGCTTCAACACTTTCTCCCCTTTCTTCTTCTTCTCTTTCGAAGGCTTCTCCAGTTGCTGCTTCATCGGTACGGGCTCCATAGGAAATGGGTGGGTGACCCATGACTTAGTCACTTTGATGACATGCTTGGCCTTGAAATCAATATCATCATTTTCATCCCTATCAACCTCCGCATTCAAAATAGCCCTGGTATATACCTTATCCAAATTGTAAATGGGATCCAGGATATCCTCAGCATCAGCTACTTTCACCTTTGGAGGGATCTTCAGTAGTAGAGCGGTCTGTGCTAGCTCCAAACTTATCTGGCAGTAGTCACGGATCTTGACTTCATAGGACCATCTACACAATTCATCCAATGGTCTTCAATATGTGGCTCATGTACATAATGCCTTCTCATTATGTGACTATATGTACCAATTGGATCAAAATGAGCCCTTATGAGGTTGTAGTTTGAAAGAGGGAATCCATCCCATTCAAAGGACAAAGACTTACAAATATCCATATCTAGTACACAATGAGGCCGTATGGAAATAGGGAAGTCCCAACAATGTTCTTATGTCGGATGTGCTCATGAGCATCGAACAATTGTCTAGCTATTTCCAACAGGATCACTCTATCATAGGGATACCTTAGCAGCTTCTTAGGGGCCAATGTGCATCCTGCCACTCAGATGTAGGTAAAGTTCTTGAACTGTATGTAAAATGCCCCAAGAGCCTTCACTTTTGTATTAGCTTTAGCTAACATCCTCTTAGCATAATCTCCCTCTATGGAGTGTATGATGGCAAATACAAAGGCATCATTGACAATGCAGAAATCAGAGCTATTATGTGGATAATACTCTTTTCTAATCAGTTGTGGGTACATTGTGAATGGCCATGTGTTTAAATCTCCCATGATACCAACTTTAGTCAACCCTGGGTACACTGCTCTAGCGGCTAAAAGATACACAACATAAGATGTCATATAGAAGTGTGGGTTGCTCTTTACCCTGGTAATCTACTCATCCAAGTTGACACTAAGGATGGTGGTCCAATCAAATCTCCCCTGCCTCTCCTTAATCTTTTCAATAAGTAGGATCATCCATGGTTCCAGCTGAATAGACTTGGGCAGGCCATACACCCGACTGATCATGGTGATGGCTGCTTGGATATCCTCCTTCATGTACCCTCTTCGCATATCTATTTGATCCAATTTGTTCTTAGGTAGAGACTATACAAGGTACTCCTTATTCATGATGTCATGAGATAATGAGATATCTTTGCTATAGAACTCCATTCCCTTGTTGATGTAGAAGTTGTAGAACTTGTCGACCCCTTTGGGCAAGTGAAAGACATGATCCTCAATATTATCCAACCTTAAATCCAGGACCACTTTGCCCATGTTGTTCTTTACCATTCTCTCATCTGGTATATAATGGTTTGCCAAAGTGTTGATCAGGTCTGAAGACAAGATGGAGACTGTGTGTGCCGTTGCATTCACTAGAGAACAATACACCAATGAAGTGCAGTCCTGAGATCTTCTTGTTGGTTGTGCACATTTGACCAAATAATCATTCTAACTAACATTTTCAATGCCAGTGTCTATGATTTCAATGTGTAGGTTGCTCACTTTGGAGGGCGGATGATAACTCTTAAACTGGTACTTCATAGTTGGTGACATAATCCTCTCTACCATTCCTGCAAGAGCAAAGGACATGAATTGGTACACATGAAATCACATGAAAGAGAGAAAAAATATTAAAAAAACAAAGTCTTGAAAGAACTAAGCCTCAAAAGGCTCTAAGAAGTCAATTTTCAGACTTTCGGAGGTACGAGAACTCCGAAAAGCCGAAAGGGCTAAAACGTCAAAAAGAGAGGCCAGTCAAGTTGAAATCGGTTGAGATAGTCTTTCGAACTTTCGGTGAATTGGGGATACAAGTTTTTTAGAGTGTGACACCTCTGAAATGCCGAAAAGGGGCCTGGCTTGACAACTTCAGAGATAGTCTTTCAAACTCTAAATCTTCAAACTTTCGATGAATTGGATGTTGGATATTCTCGGGGTGCGAAAGCACCAAAATGCCAAAGACCTGGCACTTGGTCAAATTTTAGAGAAAAGATGAGTATTTAAGACTATGAAAGTCTAAAAACCCTAATGTCTAAAACTGTCGAAACGAGGGTTTTCTATCATGACTCAAAAATGAGTCTGATGATGAGTTCGACCATGAACTTGAGGCCAAGGGATCAAAGGGGATAGCCTTGCGATCCCCAAGGCAAGACCAGGCTAATCGACACAAACAAACCCTAGCGGCGGACAAAACCCTAGCTAAATTAAATAAACAAACCCTAACTAAAGTGACCGAAAAAAAGAAAACAACAAAAAAAGAAAAACCAAGGAAGGAATGAAAGAACAAAGAAGACACCAACCTAGAAGACAAGCCTGAAGACAAACGACCACCGGGAAGCAGACGAGAAAGTCGAAGAGCAGAAATGAGCCGAGAAGACAAAACATTGAGGAGCTCCGAAAAACACGACTGCAGGAAGCACAAGTGAGGCTAAAAGACCACTCACTACCTTATATAGGCAATCGTTGGGGGTGATGTTAGCCGTCCCCGCCGATTGGCCTTTCGAGGGTCACAGACCTCCGAAAGGCTGACTCTCTTCGAAAAGTTGGACCTTTTGGTGTATGGACATCTGAAAGTCCAAAACCCATGGGTTTTGGAAATGCCCAAGTCTTGATCGGCTCTTCGGACCTTTCGCACTTTCGAACCACCAAAAGTGCGAAACTACGAAAGAGCGAAAAGGACAAACAACTAGACTACAAAACAAAAAACCCAACTAAGAGATAGACAAACAAGCTAAGACAGGCTAGAAAGAGGGGGGGGGGCCTAAAGCCAAGAGGCTACAAAGCAGAGTGTGGTTGTGGAACCACAACACATCCACCATTGTTCATCTTTGCTCTGTTGTTATTGTTTATTTCATTTTTAGGGATCCTTTGCCACCACTCCACCCCTAAATTCATCGCAGTAGAAGCAAGGTGATTAATAACCCTTGCAGATTGGGGAATTAACCTCCTTGTAGGAGGGTGTGGAGGATCACTTAGAACCCTAAAACAGTTAAAATTTATAGATTTTCTATCACCTTTGTTGTAGAGAAGCCATGGATTCAACTCGTTATTTGTCCTTCTAGCTAGGGCAAATTTCCTTTGACCATGCAGATTCACATGCGAAAAAGAGCGCAAATCCATTTTTTACAATGATTTAAAAAATTCTTACTTCCTAAGATGACTACATTTGTCTACCCTATAATAGACTAAAACATACTTTGAAATATTTTAACATTCTCATGATTTTAGAATATTAAAATAATTTTTATAAAATATTATAATAATTCTTAATGTTTGGCTTTTATATATTTCAACTATCGTGTTCACCATGAACTTAAATTCATTACTTTTATGATTAATAGACATTAATATATTTTTAATTTCAGTTATGACATGCTTACATTTTAAAATCAAAATCTATATGGTTATTAATTTGTTTATTATTCTTGAATGGAAAAAATATTTACTTCTATTTTGTTAAAAGTAAAAACAAAGACCTCAGAAAAAAGGATAATAACCTTCTAGATAATTCAAATGCTCTTCCCAATTGAAACAGTCATAAATTTGATTTCATATTAAATATTTTTATACAAAACTTGTCCAACCATCAAGTGGTATGCTTACTTAACCATAACCCAATATTAAGTATATTTCTCTAATGTACCATTCAATGTAAATACATTTTGAATATTATATACAACCACCATCCACACAAAATATTCATCTCCATTTGCACTATTTTGAAACAATGATACTAGTGTCCTTTACAAAAGTGTACAATATCTTTCCCAATACAAATTTTTGAGCAAGAAACAAAGGTTTGAGAAATCTAAATAAACAATATATTAAAAAAATTGATTGAAAAGGAAAAAAATATTAGGCAGAAGTTTAGATTACAGATTTCCCAATTTTGACATTCATAGTAAATACATTTTGAATATTATATACAACCACCATCCACACAAAATATTCATCTCTAATTGCACTATTTTGAAACAATGATACTAGTGTCCTTTACAAAAGTGTACAATATCTTTTCCAATACAAATTTTGGAGAAGAAAGAAACAAAGGTTTGAGAAATCTAAATAAACATCATATTAAAAAAATTGATTGAAAAGGAAAAAAATATTAGGCATAAGTTTAGATTACAGATTTCCCAGTTTTGAAGATGCACATGTATAGTCCAACGTTTATCACAGTTTTAAATCATATCTACTTAAAGTAATTAATTTTACAAATGATTCAATTAAAATTTTATTTCAAACATCTGCACATAAATTTGATGGAGACATTTTAGTCTAGGTCTTGTAATTCTTACATACATGAGAATGCAAATTATTGCAATTTTCTAATCATCATTTTAAAAATATTATGGATCTTATTATCATTATGTATTACTAATCTAAAAATGGTATTTATTAAAAAATAGATATATTTCAGTATTTGACTTTTAATCAAAGAAGTTCACTCTATAATATGTACTTCTTTATTATAATATGTGCTTCTTTATTAAATAGATAAACAATTCTAAATTTGATCTAACATCTAAAAACAAATAAAGAAATAAATAAACATAATGAAAATAATATATTAAATAAATTAAAGAATGTAACATCCAACTGTCTTAATCCATGCCAAGATAGTTTGAAATAGATATTTCAAAAGTTAAATTTGTAATTGCTCTTTGATCAAATTTATGTAGGATAACACAGATGACAAAATCATGGTTGAAAGTTTTTTTTCATTTCTCTAAATTAGAAAGTTTTTTTTATTTCTATAGGTAATCTTTCAAGATAATATTCAGGTAAACACTTTACATAACAGTAAGGCATGACCATGAACTTACACTTCAAGTGACTATAATATAGCTTTATCCTAAATCTCTGCCATACTTAAACTTAAAATGAAACCACCGATTCTTAACATTCCCATGTTAAAAACATTATTTATCTGTCCTTAGTCCACAAGGTCTGAACATCAATTTTTGTGAGATGTTTATCATCTAATCGCTTCCAAGTAGTTATAGATTTGACACCATTCCAGCCTCCATTTCTGTCTTTCTCTAGATATGCTTCGACCACTCTGCTTCTCCTTGACCATCCTGCTAACCCATAAGCATGATACCCAAATCCACCCGCATAACACAATTCAATTCCATTTACCTTCCCACAGAAATCATTCAGATGATCATGACCTGTGAATGCAGCCTTCACATCCCCTTCTTTCACCATTGCTTTCATAAATCCAGAATTATAAGAAGCACTGCTAATGGGCTCTTGTTTCATGCCTGTGATGTTAGAACTGTCCAGCAATTTTACTTCTGGAAGAGGTATGTGAAAATATGCCAGTGCTGGAGCAGCTTCAGATTGTACTGGTAGACTGCTTGTATACACTCTCTGCATTTATGCACTCAATATCATTAATACTCATAATTCATCTTCCACTACTAATTTTTTGGACAAATTTTCAACAGTATATTGTAGCTAAAAAATGCATTTATGTAAATTATTTCATAATAGATACATAACTAATCATTCGAATGTAAAAGTAAACAGTCATGTACTTTGTTTTTGGATTATAGTAGGTAAGATTTTGACTGTATCAACGTTTTGAACTACACTCCATGATCTATCATTGGAATGAGAATTAGAAAACTGCAGAAGTAAATATTTTATCCTGCAACTCTCTCATTCTCATTCTGATAATAAGTTACAGAAAATTTTTCTACTTTGTTTTTTGTTTAAACTGTGTAAGATTTTTGTTTGTATCAATGTTTTGAATTACACTCTATGATCTATCAGTAGAATGAGAATGAGGAAACTACAGAAGCCAAAAAAAATTCCTACAATTCTCTCATTTCCATTCTGTTAATAAGTCACAGAATATGATCTGAAACATCGATACATTTAAAATTTTTACATAATATAATCCAAAAATACACTTCTGGTCTATCATTAGAATGAGAATGAGGAAGCTGCAGAAGTAAAAAATTTATCCTACAACTCTCTCATTCTCATTCTGATTATAAGTTAAAGAATATGACCTGAAACATTGATACAATTGAAATTTTACATAATATAATTCAAAATTACACTTCTAATCTCTCATTAGAATGAGAATGATGAGAATGAAGAAACTGTAGGAGTAAAAAGTTTATCCTACAATTCAATTATTCTCATTCTGATAATAAATCACAGAATATAATCTGAAACATATTTGAAATTTCACACAAAATAATCCAAAATTATACTTATGATCTATCACTAAAATAGAAATGAAAAAATTGTGGTAGTAAATTAGTATTACAAAATATCATCTGAAACATTGATACAATTAAAATTTTACACAATATAATTAAAAAACAAAGCTAATGATGAATTATAAACTCTGAAAATCTACTATCTCCTAAGAAAAACAGTTCTTTTTTGATAAACTTAGAAAAACAGTTCTTAACAAATAGATTACCCGTAATTTGTGTGAGGTTTGTTTGAACCAATTTTGTTGAGAACGCTTAATCCAACCATAGCCAGTGATATTGGGATTAGTTGAGTAATCTCCACTGTCTAGAAAGTAGAGATTGAGAACACTTTTTCTCTGCATAGCTGAATGCCCCGCACCCTTCACTTCCAGATGGTAATTTCCAAACCCGTTAATTTTATTACGGGCATCAGGGTTGAACTTGGAAAGAGTATAATCCATGGTCACAATATGCCTCATCACTCCTTTACGATTAAGAGAAAGCGATTCCTGGTCATGATTCCCCAAAACAGCTGCCCATGGAATTTTGGCTTCTATTGCTGGTGCAAAAGCTGCCTTGAGAGAAGCAACAGAATCTGGCGTATCGAACCCAAAGATATTATCTCCTGTTCATCACACCACCAAAACAAATTATAACATCTGAAGAGAAAAACCAAAAAAAAAACTCAGTTGGATCTTCGTTTAAGTACCTGTAAAAACAATAAAATCCGGATTCTCTGTTCGAATCATTCGATTGAGAAAAGCAGTGGTGTTGAGGTCGGAACAGGTGGCGTACTGATCGGGAAACAGATTCAAACAATAGGCGCTTTTGCCAGTTGCATAATGCATGTCTGCAACCTGCAAATGCCAGCATAAAATGTTCATACAATTCATTTCTTAAACTATTTATGGAAGCTCGTATGTTCATGGGGAATGAGAGTGATTTTACCTGTAAAATCTTGAACTTCCCATCTCTTTTAAACCTGAGATTCACTGGCTTCGCCGCCGATGAAACCACCGAACAGATAATACAAGTGATAATGAAGAACGTCTGCAAATCTATGGCAGCCATTGATCAGTAGCTTCCTGATCCACTCGTACTCAGACGTGGGATGAGGCAGAGGGGAAATGGGTATTTATACAAACACAGGTATATGCATGTGGAGATCTTGAGAACGATTCAAATGTAATTTTTTTGTGGGTCTAACTGTATGGAACGGATCAAAAGTAAAAAAATTTGTGGATCTAACTGTATGGAGCGAATCAAAAGTAACTTTTTTAGTCGATCTAACTGTATCTAAGGTAGCAGCTCATAGTTTCTCGAATATTTCAAGCATATACTGAATGCATTACACTTGAGTTGAATAGGTCATCAGTAGATTGATTCGATTAAAATGTTTTCATCAATGACCGCCTACAAATATGGCGAAAGCTTCTGGGGAGGACATGGAAAGGCGAAGTCTTCTTCATGTGTCAGTGAAAGCGGCTTGTAGGGTAAGTTCTTGGTGTTCTCAGGCAAAAAACACCAGAAAGATAAGGCTTTCATAATTACTTGCACAGCGTTTTGCTCGATAATATGGATTATTGCTGGTTGTCTTTCAAATAGTGTAATAATAGAATTTATTTGACGTGTTTGTAATAGTTGCCATAATATTTATTGATTTAATTGATATTTTTGATAATATTGTACTAATAGTTATGACTTTAAAGTTGTTATTTATAATTGAATGAAATGTGTTTTTTAGTTCTAAAAATCAACTAATCATGTGATGACACATCAGTGTACCAATAAATCATGACTTAGTGTATCAATTTTTTTTTTTTTGGACTTGGACACCTTGACAAAAAGTATGGTGATGTGGCCTGAAACCTTAGTTATAAGTTGGAGACTTGCCAAATAAGCGGCTATTAGAAATTGGGAGTGATTTAAAATTTCCATGCATGATTTTGAGAAGCACAAAATTAGGATGCTTGCTTAGCTGTTGTAACTGTAGTTGTATCAACTTTTTTAATTGATAGAGGGTAATGAAAGAGAGAGAGTAGATGAGGGGGAGAGAGAGAGGGTGATGTGTGTGTGTGTGTGTGTGTGTGTGTGAGAGAGAGAGAGAGAGAGGGGTAATGAAAGAGAGAGAGTAGATAAGGGGGAGAGAGAGAGGGTAATGAAAGAGAGAGAGTAGATAAGGGTGAGAGAGAGAGAGAGGGTGATGAAAGAGAGAGAGTAGATAAGGTGGAGAGAGAGGGTGATGAGAGAGAGAGAGATAAGGGATGGAGAGAGAGAGAGTGAGAGAGAAGGGAGAGAGAGTGAGAGATAAGAGAGAGAGAGAGAGAGAGAGAGAGAGAGGGTAATGAAAGAGAGAGTAGATAAGGGGGAGAGAGAGGGTGATGTGAGGAGAGAGAGAGAGAGAGGGGATAATGAAAGAGAGAGGGGAGTAGATAAGGGGGAGAGAGAGGGTGATGTGAGTTAGAGAGAGAGAGAGTAGATAAGGGGGAGAGAGAGGGTGATGTGAGAAGATAGATAGATAGAGAGAGAGAGAGAGAGAGAGAGAGAGAGAGAGAGAGAGAGAGAGAGAGAGAGATTTGGGTGAGAGCTAAGCTAAGTCTGTCGTAGAGATGGGGTCAAAACCAAGTGATTTGTGATAAAACAAGTTAAAACCCTTTGGGAATCCTTTTGCCAGCTTTAGTTTGACCTTAGAAATCCATGATGGATTGTTGGAGGTAACCCTACTGAAGGCTTGCTGAATCCTGAAATTTGGCTAAGTCTGGAATTTTTCGAATCTAGAATCTGCAGCTTAACTCCTATGAAGTTGGAACCTATCCTAAACATCCTGGAAGCATTATATTTTATAATTTATACAAATATAACTTAAAGTATAAGAAATTAAATAAATCAAACTTATACTTAAATGTTATATTTGTATAAATTACCCTCTCTCTCTCTCTTCCTCATCACTATGTAAATCTATGTCTTACATAGTGCACACGCCCTATGCACTATGTAAATCTATGACTTACATAGCGCGTGCTATGACTTCCATAGCGCGCATGCGCTATGGAAGTCATAGATTTACATAGTACACACGCCCTATAGGGCATGCGCACTATGTAAGACATAGTGTAAGACATAGATTTATATAGTGATGAATTTATATAGTGATGAGGAAGAGAGAGAGAGAGAGAGAGAGAGAGAGAGAGAGAGAGAGAGAGAGAGAGAGACGCACTATGTCAATCTATGACTTCCATAATGCGCACACGCTATGGAAGTCATAGATTTACATAGTGCACACGCCCTATAGGGCGTGCACACTTTGTAAAGCATTTGAATTTACCTATCCTAAGGCTTGGATTTGCCTTGGAGATCCAACCCAAAGGCTTGGACGATTGAAATAGGCCCAAGTCGTGTTTTCTAGCAGACATACAAAAAAATGACATCTTTTTTTGTGTGCTCCTCGTCAGGTTTACTTGTGGCTCAAGAACGTAAAAATTAAATGATGTGATATTGCAAATCTCTCTGTTAGCTATCTAAGCATATAATTTATTTTGAATTCTGATTATGTTTAGTTTTTCAACTCTAATTTCTTTTGTGTGTATGCCCATTTTTTGTAAAAAACCAACATGCAGTATTTTGGGCATAGATTTTGGCTCGTTCATCGAATTTTGCAACAAGTTACATTTTTAGAAACTAGACTCCATTATACACACTTTAAAAAAAAAAAAAATTTGATTTTCGATTAGTTTTAAATGATTTCTAGGGGGAGCACACATAAATTTCATGTTTTCAGGATGTGTGCATTTCGTAAATTCATCAAAAATTATACATTCATCAAAAAATTACCAAAAAAATCTGGGATAAACTACATGGTGTTAGCTAACTTCTCATCAGAGCGATTAAAAAAATTCAAAAAAAAAGTTAACATTTTAGGGGGAGCACACCAAACGCTATGATATGTTTTTGGACAAAAAATAGGACCAATTTTTGTGCTCCCCCTTTTTTAGGGCCTTAATCTGCACCATTTTCAAAATAAGTTAGTAGTTTAGGAACTAGATTCAGAGTATTACAACTCTTGTTTTTGTAGCATCTTAAAATTTTGAGTCTAACTATCTTCAATTTCTTGTTAAAGTTCAGATTTTTCTGATTTCAGGAAAAAAGTGGCATCTTATACCCCTTTTTGGTCCCCCATCTTTGTGCACTTACCCTGTGTATTAATCCTATGTTAAGACAACTAACTTAAAAAAAATATTAAATGACCTAAGAACATGACGTATATGTGATAGATGACCTCATTAATAACTAACTTCTAAAAGGAAACTGAGGACATAAAGTAACTTAAAATGTGAATAGGTCCAATATATCTCTCACAAATGGAGTGTAGGACTTGCACTCTCCAAGATCACCTATAAAAGTTAAGATGTCGTCTTGAATATTAAGATATAGGATATGTTACAATATGTACAAAGGGGACTGATTATGTAGAAAAAGTGAAAGATAGAATTACATAATATGTTGACATGTTTCTTAATCTCGTGTTATGTTACAACCACTTAGAATAAATATTAAATAACCTAGTTAACTGAAGTAAATGAGACACAATACCCCATTATAACTAACTTTTAGAAAGGAACACCTAGGATCTAAGGGCGATCCAAAAATATTATGTCCCACTTATGATAAATGTTAATTTTTCAAAGGTGAAATTACATATTTTTTAGAAAATGTAATGATTTAAGCCTTGAGATGTTCCATTCAAAGAATTATAATTGAAAAGGTTAGATCAAAACCCCTTAGTTTTAGTTTAAATAGTATCATTACCTAGCTAGTTAGTTGCTAACAGTTTCTAGATTGAGCTATTCATACATAAGCTTAAGTTTGCTTAGGCATTCTAGTCATGTTTCTCACTTCATCTAGTTGAGATATGTGCATTCACTTAGTGAGACACCTAATGTATGTACATTAGTTACTTTCACACACACACACACACACATGTCAAGTGTTATTTTGAGTGGCTCATCTTTGAGGGTTTGTCACTTGTTGTATCCTATAGAACATCTTGAATAACTGAGAGGGGGTGGGGTGAAACAATTATTCATAAACAAATTCTAAAACTTTTAATAAACCGGAAAGCACATAAGCTACTCAAATAATTATAACTGATAAAAGCATAAAAGAATAAGAACAATCAACACCATAACATTAGATATAACATGAAAACCCAAATTGGGAAAAACCACATAGAAGTTAATTCTCATGAAATGAACACTAGTTAAGGTGATTTTTTAAAAGGTCTTGATGTCAGTTTTCTCATTGTTGTTTGGCTCACTATCATTCAGGTTAACTACCCTTATACAAGAGATGTATTACAAAAAAATTTACTAGAAAAATGTGAACTAATAGAATTGCATCTAAATATGCATGAAATAGTTCTAGTTGAAACCATAATAATCTACTAACTGTAGTAGATCTGGTACAGATCTTATGCCAGCATAAACCAATCCACTACAACACAGTATGTAATATCTCCTTTGGTCCTCAACAATAATTCACTTAACTTCTCTCTTCTTACATAGAGTAAGCTTCCAAATATCCACCAAAATATACTTCCACTATTACACCTTCATCTCTCTATTTTGCTCGCATAGATATACTTATTCACACACTTCACGCACACAGACCTCAAATACAAAAGACATATTTGTTTATATATACATCTGATAAGGTAGCCACATATGTCGGTCAAGCCAAAAAATACGTTGGCCACATTATAAAAGATATTACAATTATATTTAACGTGCTAACACCGAATCTAAATTTGGGTCGTAGTTAAGAAATATTTACATGTTACCACAAGACCTAAATATAGGTCACCATTAAGATACATACAGTTCATATTAAATTTAGTGAAAGATTATGGAACTGTCGAAACACCACAACCAAGTCCATGGCTTGATCAACAAAATATACAAACCAACCAATAGATAGAAACTAATGAAACCTATCCAAAACAAGTTTCCAAAACCATCTGATGAATTGCAAGAATGTCCAGGTAGTGGGAACACCTGGAAGAACTATGTAACTGTATTAGTTAACAGATATTGATATAAACTCCATGGAACTACACTCACCAAAACATATAGATGTACCAAAAGATGTATTCCATTGATAGAAATAGGTACACCCAACACCATACTCCAAAGATCCACATATAATTGAAATTGATCAACATACAAAACTGAAATTAAAAAAACCAACAACATACCGATGATCACAAACATTCAACCGATACTACCAACAACCAACTGATACTACCAAGTAACAGGTATGGAGGTTTTGACATCAATGACAACAATTCCAGAAACATTTCAATATGTCTAACAATCTCCCCCTTTGGAATTGATGGAAAAATAGCAAAAAATTAAAAAACATAGAAACTCCAAAACATACCAAAAAATCCTCCTGGGTAGATATTTCATTAAATTTTTTGTTCCAATTTCTCTCCCCCTTTTTGCCACAATAGAAAAGGTCCAAAAACTAGAATTCAAATAGATACAACAATCTACACAGAAAAAACCTTCTTATACATTTCTTTCAAAAGAGGAAGCTCCTTCCACTTAGTAACAATAGCCCCTATCCAGGAACAAAAACTATCATTCTCAACAAGCATATCAAGTGATAAAATCAGGTCCATAGACTCAAACCTTTGTTCATAACTCTCTAACTCAGCAAGGATACCCGACACATGCTCTAACTGAACCCTGATCATATCTTTTACAAGCCAAAATGTCTTCACTAGATCTTCTATTTTCCTCTATAACTAAAATATTTCACCTTGCACCTAACCAAATCTTATCCTTTGTAAAATCCTTCATTGTCCTTGAAATAGTCATATGTCTTTTTTATCTCATTCAATTTTGTCTCAATAACTTTAATTCTACCTTTAAAATTATCTATAGAAATAAGCCACCGAAGACAATACCTGTACATATTTTAAATTTTCTTTATACATTCTTGGTATCACTGATTAATCTGGATAGTTTCTAATTTGCATCAGTACACTTCTTCCTAATGGACTCCTTGAACATTTTGCAATCATCTCCACTCTACAACAATATGTTCTCAATACCTCTGACCAACTCAACCTGTAGCACACCAAACACACTAGAAATAATGATCTTATTGATCATGAAGTAATCAATCATCAATTCCTCTATTAAATTTTTGCTCACAAGAGAGAAACGTGACCATAATTCACCAACTAGGTCAACCTCACCATCTTCTAACAAAGAATGAACCACATCTTTCTCAATCTCCTTTAATTTTTTGTCTATAGTTTCCTTCTCTTCCTTAACCTCTTCTTCTTCATCCTTTGAAATAGTAACTTCCTTTCCTTTAACACTAGTTTTTCTCCTCTTAGGTTTCAGAGGGGAACCACTGGCAATAACATCTCTAATTTTCTACCTAGAAGAGGAACCCTCTTCAACATGACTCATTGGCACAGAATTGGAAATGATTAAACTAAAACAAATGTTCATTTGTAATAAAGTGAAATACATTTTATAAGTATCTACCTTATTTTTCAAAATTCCTAAGTATTTGTAAATCTATTTACCAAAAGGGATGCTAGTCCTCCACTCCAAATTCTCTCGACTAGGCAATGACCTCATGAAATAGAATGCTAAGCACATGATTAATGAACCAAATCTAAACCCATAACCATCTTCTATATACATCTTGACATTTTTAAGAAAATTATCCAAAAGTATCTTACACGGATCAAATTGAACTCCTTCTCTAGCCATCTTATGCGTGTATACACTCAAAATTGGTCAAGTTGTTAGAAGATTGTTGAGCATGCCAGATTTTTGGATTTGGGTGTGCTGATATTAAATTTTTTTCATTGATGTCAACATATTTGTTGTTGTATCAAATAATGTGTTCAGGGCATTCGGTAAGGAGGATTTCAGTTGTTCAGATGCTATACTGAAGAACTTGAGATGTGGTGGCGAGGTATTATTCTATGATGTATATAGATCATCTATAGAGGTTCACATATGTTGGTTAAATAGTTTGAGTAAGATATGATCAAGTTTCTAGTTAATGGTGCCAGAGTGTTCCTGTGAATAGTGGATGAGTATTTAGTTCGGTATGAATTGGATTTGATGTTTTAGAGGTTGTGAAGCTGGTAATTGCATGTTTTCTTATCATTTTCTTTATAATTGGTGTTGTTCATGATTCAAAGTACAATGAGCTATCTTTTATTATGTCTGAGTTCAGTATCTTAGTGTTCATGTTGATCATAGATAAAGATAAGTTTGGATTTCATATTGGAGATGATGTGAAGGTTCTGGATGGTATTCATGTTTCTTGTTGGTGGTCTTGGATCATGTGATGACTATGTTGTTGGTTTGCATTGGTTGAGATATTGGATCTGTTGCTTTGGTACCATGTTGGTGTTTCTTCATTTAGGTCCTAGCCGACTTGATGAAGTAATGTGTTGTGATTCTTGATGCTACTTTGGTAGCACCTGTGCATGTTCGAGGATGAAGATTTGGGTCCTATCTAAGTCTTAGCCGACTTGATTTGGATCGCATTGGAGATTGATCATAATGTTTATATGTTTTATTAAATTAGGTCTTAGCTGACCTAGTAGTTGATTATTACTTATAATCAGTATAAATGAGAAATCATTTTGTAATTGAGAGTATGTATGCAAGACAGAGGATTGTGTATATGTGTGTACTGCACTTAAGGTAGACTTCGTACTTCATTGGAACTATATTGGGATATGATATTCTATTTGACATTTTGATTGTAAAGGATTGTACGTCCACCCCATTGTAATTGAAGATAGATCGGTGAACTCAACTGAGATCCAGATCTGAGATTGTATTGTGAGCAGTGAGCTCTGGGTAGTGAGCCTGGAGATTGGGTTGTAAGCCTATGGTTGAAAGTATATCCTTTTTTCTCTATTTTCTCTTAATTGAGTAATGCTTTTAACAGAGTACACTCATCTAGTGGGTTTGACTCTGACCTGGGTTTTCCCTTAATCAGGTTTCCTCGAGAACAAATCTTTGTGTTCTATACTTTATGTTGTGGATCTTTCATTATTGTTTATCTTTCAGATATAAGTGGCTAAAGTGATATTAAAGTAATTAGGTACACACAAATGATTTACCCCCCCCCCCCTCTCAGTTGTACTTGCCTCCTTTTGGGCCTAACAATTGGTATCAGAGCTAAGTCCTTTTTGAAGAAGCTTGACCGCTTGAAGAAGATCTTTCATGGAAAGTATGAGAAGAGAGAGCCTGAAATTTGATGTAAACAATTACCTGATTTGGAAAGATCGGATGACTACCTACCTGATATGCATGGTAATAGGAGATGAATAGTGGCAGGTCACTGAGAAGCCTTATACTATTCTGAATGACCTAAAAAATGCTATTGCAGATGAAAAGAATTTTTTTTAAGGAGAACATGTTACCAAGAGAGGCACTAATCAACGCCAAGTATCAGATTTAGAATATTCACACATTTGGGCATGTGCAAGATCATGAGGGGCCAAACTATGCCCAAAAGTGGCAATGAAAAATCAGCAAATCAGGGTTAGTCAACTTGATGTGAAAATTTGAACTAGCTATCAACCTAATACCAAAAAGTTGTAAGAATAGAATCTATAGGAAATTGAATTTAGTTTCTAAACTACTAGGCCTTTTCTAAAAAAAAATTAATATAATTGGTGAAAAGTATAGATTTCAATATAGCAGTACAAAAATTTCAGGAAAAAAATAAGAAGTAGGTGTATGTCTGACCACCTTAATCATGATCAAATAAATATATTTTTTTATAAGATTTGATATATAAGTAGTAGACTCATGCCCAGATGTGACGCATATTTTTTTGTAATTTTATTCCAAAAAAATAATTAATTATGAATTTTCTGCTACAACATTTTCAGAATAAAAAAACTTCCATGTCTGACCACCTTAACTCATTCAAAACTTTACAAATTTTTTAAATAAAAAAAATTCTTATAGTAGGTGAAGCATAGAATGTGACACAGTTTTAGGATTTCAAAAATGTTATATTGTTTGAAAGTTATAGTCATTTTTTAATCAGTATATAAATCAACATTTTAGAGGTAGCTCAATTAGAAAATAACTAATAATTACTTACTGAATTCTAAATTTGACAGCAATTATATCGATAGAAAGCTGATAATATCCTTAAAATACCCTTTTTGTTTTATAAAATTCGGGTGAAAAAAAAGTCGTCAGCTACATTGTCGAAGTCTGGAACTCAGAGAAATAGGGAGAAAAACACATATTTTAGACATTTCAATAGTTGACCATGTAGGTTTGGTGCACAAGGCAATACCGAGCTTAAATGGGTACCCGATATTTTCGGGTACCCGAAAATGACGGCAGAATTTTTAATTTTCACTTTCCCTTCCCTCCACTTTCTCCCTCCCATTTCTACATCCTTCATATGATATATTATATATAAAAAACTATATATTAGATATAATAAATATTTATAATATCAATTATATATTAAATATTATATAATATACATTTTACATTAAATATTATTTAATATATATTAATATTAAAAACTATATATTAGATTATATATTATATATATTAAATATTATATATAATATACATTTTACATTAAATATTATTTAATTGTATATTAATATAAAAAATAGATTCTGGTTGAACCGGACAATTGTACCACGCCTGTTGATAATTTGGCAGCTCAACAGAGTCATTGGGAGGTTAAACAAGAACAACCGGATGGATCTTTGAACCGGTCGAAGATTATGGAGAGCGGGGAAGGGTTTGGTAAAATGAGCAGCTATACTGGAAATTATGCAAGCACCGTAAAACTGACCACATTAATAAATTTAAAGAAGAGATCAGCGGTGGCGCGACATTATGAAGAAAGTCTTGCCATTTTGATGGCGTAGCCCCAATATTATGAAGAATGTCTTGCCACTTCAATGTCAGTGCCACCTCTATCTCAGACTTTCACCATTGCTTCTCATCAGTACTCTGAGATATGGCAAGGATTGCGGGCTTTTGCACAGCATAGTCCGTCATAAATTCTCTATAAATCATCATGCATTACAGTATTCTGTGCATTTCTGAATGACTTACTCGAAGAATTTAATTTTCACCGTAATTTTGGCTCCATCGATTTTCATTTTGCGCTCGGAGAGAAGTTGTGGATTACAAGAATCTGATAAATTTGGTTTATCTCATTTTCTTTCTCTGCCATTTCTGAGTGATAAAGTGTACTAGCACCCCTAGGGAGTCCCCATGACCCCTTTTGACACATTTGAATGCTCAAGTGTGTCTTAAGAGGTCTTAGGACCCCTTCAGACACACTTGAGCATTCAAATATGTCAAAAGGGGTCATGGGGACTCCCTAGGGGTCCTAGTACACCTTATCACACGTTAGGACCCCTAGGGAGTCCCCATGACCCCTTTTGATACATTTGAATGCTCAAGTGTGTCTTAAGGGGTCTTACGACCCCTTCGGACACACTTGAGCATTCAAATGTGTCAAAAGGGGTCATGGGGACTCCCTAGGGGTCCGAGTAGGCCTTATCACGCATTACAACCCCTAGGAAGTCCCCATGACCCCTTTTGACACATTGGAATGCTCAAGTGTGTCTTAAGGGGTCTTAGGACACCTTTGGACACACTTGAGCATTCAAATGTGTCAAAAGGGGTCATGGGGGCTCCCTAGGGGTCCTAGTATGCCTTATCACGTGTTAGGACCCTTAGGGAGTCCCCATGACCCCTTTTGACACATTTGAATTCTCAAAAGTATCTTAAGGGGTCTTAGGACCCCTTCGAACACACTTGAGCATTCAAATGTGTCAAAAGGGGTCATGGGGACTGCCTAGGGGTCCTAGTACACCTTATCACACGTTAGGACCCCTAGGGAGTCCCCAGGACCCCTTTTGACACATTTGAATGCTCAAGTGTGTCTTAAGGGATCTTAGGACCCCTTCGGACACACTTGAGCATTCAAATGTGTCAAAAGGGGTCATGGGGACTCCCTAGGGGTCCTAACACGTGATAAGGTGTAATAGGACCCCTAGGGAGTCCCCATGACCCCTTTTGACACATTGGAACACTCAAATGTGTCTTAAGGGGTCTTTGGACCCCTTTGGACAAACTTGAGTGTTCAAATGTGTCAAAACAGGTCATGGGGAATTCCTAGGGGTCCTAATGCGTGATAAGGTGTACTAGGACCCCTAGGGAGTCCCTATGACCCCTTTTGACATAGTTGAATGCTCAAGTCTATTTTAAGGGGTCTTAGGACCCCTTCGGACACACTTTAGCATTCAAACGTGTCAAGCGGGGACATGGGGACTCTCTAGGGGTCCTCCTACGCCTTATCATAGGCTAGGACCCATAGGGAGTCCCCATGACCCCTTTTGACACATTTGAATGCTCAAGTTTTTCTTAAGGGGTCTTAAGACCCCTTCGGACACACTTCAGCATTCAAATGTGTTAAAAGGGGTCATGGGGACTTCCTAGGGGTCCTAGTATGCCTTATCATGCATTTGGACCCCTAAGGAGTCCCCATGACCCCCTTTTGACACATTTGAATGCTCAAGTGTGTCTTAAGAGGTCTTAGGACCCCTTTGGACACACTTGAGCATTCAAATGTGTCAAAAGGGGTCATGGGGACTCCCTAGGAGTCCTAGTATGCCTTATCATATTTTAGGACCCCTAGGGAGTCCGCATGAAACCTTTTGACACATTTGAATACTCAAGTGTGTCTTAAGGTGTCTTAGGACCCCATCGAACACACTTGAGCATTCAAATATGTCAAAAGGGGTCATGGGGACTCCCTAGGGGTCCTTGTATGCCTTATCATGAGTTAGGACCCCTAGGAAGTCCCCATGACTCCTTTTGACACATTGAAATGCTCAAGTGTGTCTTAAGGCATCTTAGGACCCCTTAGAACACACTTGAGCATCCATATGTGACAAAAGGGGTCATGGGGACTCCCTAGGGGACCTAGTACACCTTATAATGTGTTAGGACCCCTAGGGAGTCCCCATGACCACCTTTGACACATTGGAACACTCAAGTGGATTTTAAGGGGTCTTAGGACCCCTTCGAACACACTTGAGCATTCAAATATGTCAAAAGTGGTCACGCAGGCTCCCTAGGGGTCTTAGTACACCTTATCACACGTTAGGACCCCTAGGGAGTCCCCATGACCCCTTTTGACACATTAGAATGCTCAAGTGTGTCTTAAGGGGTCTTAGGACCCCTTTGGACACACTTGAGCATTCAAATGTGTCAAAATGGGTCATGGGGGCTCCCTAGGGGTCCTAGTATGCCTTATCACGCGTTAGGACACCTAAAGAGTCCCCATGACCCCTTTTGACACATTTGAATGCTCAAGTGTGTCTTAAGGGGTCTTAGAACCCCTTCGAACATACTTGAGCATTCAAATGTGTCAAAATAGGTCATGGGGGCTCCCTAGGGGTCCTAGTATGCCTTATCATGCGTTAGGACCCCTAAGGAGTCCCCATGATCCTTTTTGACACTTTTTAATGCTCAAGTGTGTCTTAAGGGGTCTTAGGACCCTTTTTGACACATTGGAATGATCAAGTGTGTCTTAAGGGGTCTTAGGACCCCTTCGGACATACTTGAGCATTCAAATGTGTCAAAAGAGGTCATGGGGACTTCCTAGGGGTCCTAGTATGCCTTATCATGTGTTAGGATCCCTAGGGATTCCCCATGACCCCTTTTGACATATTTGAATGCTCAAGTGTGTCTTAAGGGGTCTTAGGACCCCTTCAAACACACTTGAGCATTCAAATGTGTCAAAAGGGGTCATGTGGACTTCCTAGGGGTCCTCGTACGCCTTATCAGGTGTTAGGATTCCTAGGGAGACCCCATGAACCCTTTTGACACATTTGAACACTCAAGTGTATCTTAAGCATTCTTAGAACCCCTTCAAACACACTTGAGCATTCAAATGTGTCAAAAGGGGTCATGGGGACTCCCTAGGGGTCCTAGTACACCTTATCACATGTTAGGACCCCTAGGGAGTCCCCATGACCCCTTTTGACACATTGTAATGCTCAAGTGTGTCTTAAGGGGTCTTAGGACCCCTTCAAACACACTTGAGCATTCAAATGTGTCCAAAGGGGTCATGGTTGCTCCCTAGGGGTCCTAGTACACCTTATCACGTGTTAGGACCCATAGGGAATCCCCATGACACCTTTTGACACATTTGAACGCTCAAGTGTGTCTTAAGCAGTCTTAGGACCCCTCTTCACACATTGGAATGCTCAAGTGTGTCTTAAGGGGTCTTATGACCCCTTCGGACACACTTGAGTGTTCAAATGTGTCAAAAGGGGTCATGGGGACTTTCCAGGGGTCCTACAATGCCTTATCACATGTTAGCACCCCTAGGGAGTCCCCATGACCCCTTTTGACACATTTGAATGCTCAAGTGTGTCTTAAGGGCTCTTACGACACCTTCAAACACACTTGAGCATTAAAATGTGTCAAAAGGGGTCATGGGGACTCCCTAGGGGTCCTAGTACACCTTATCATGCGTATGACCCCTAGGGAGTACCCATGACCCCTTTTGACACATTGGAATGCTCAAGTGTGTCTTAAGGGGTCTTAGCACCCCTTCAAATGGACTTGACCATTCAAATGTGTCAAAAGGGGTCATGGGGGCTCCCTAGGGGTCCTAGTATGCCTTATCACATGTTAGGACCCCTAGGGAGTCCCCATGACCCCTTTTGACACATTGAAATGCTCAAGTGTGTCTTAAGGGGTCTTAGGACCCCTCCGAACACACTTGAGCATTCAAATGTGTCAAAAGGGGTCATGGGGGCTCCCTAGGGTTCCTAGTATGCCATATCATGCCTTAGGACCCCTAGCGATTACCCATGACCCCTTTTGACACATTTGAACACTCACATGTGTCTTAAGGGGTCTTCGGACCCCTTCAGACACACTTGAGCATTCAAATGTGTCAAAAGGGGTCATGGGGACTCCCTAGGGGTCCTAGTATGCCTTATCATGTGTTAGGACCCCTAGGGAGTCCCCATGACCCCTTTTGACACATTTGAATGCTCAAATATGTCTTAAGGGGTCTTAGGACCCCTTTTGACACATTTGAATGCTCAAGTGTGTCTTAAGGGGTCTTATGACCCCTTTTGACACATTGGAATGCTCAAGTGTGTCTTAAGGGGTCTTACGACCCTTTCAGACACACTTGAGCATTCAAATGTGTCAAAAGGGGTCATGGGGACTTCCTAGGGGTCCTAGTATGCCTTATCATGCGTTAGGACCCTTACGGAGTCCCCATGACCACTTTTGAAACATTTGAACCCTCAAGTGTGTCTTAAGGGGTCTTAGCACCCCTTCGGACACACTTGAGCATTCAAATGTGTCAAAAGGGGTCAAGGGGACTTCCTAGGGGTCCTAGTATGCCTTATAACGAATTAGGACCCATAGGGAGTCCCCTTGACCACTTTTAACACATTTGAACTCTCAAGTGTCTCTTAAGGGGTCTTAGGACCACTTCGGACACACTTGAGCATTGAAATGTGTCAAAAGGGGTCATGGGGACTCCCCAGGAGTCCTAGTACACCTTGTCATGCATTAGGACCCCTAGGGAGTCCCCATGACCCCTTTTGACACATTTGAATGCTCAAGTGTGTCTTAAGGGGTCTTAGGACCCCTTCGAACAAACTTGAACATTCAAATGTGTCAAAAGTAGTTATGGGGGCTCCTTAAGGGTCCTAGTATGCCTTATCACATGTTAGGACCCCTAGGGAGTCCCCATGACCCCTTATGACACATTTGAATGCTCAAGTGTGTCTTTAGGGGTCTTAGGACCCCTTTTGACACATTGGAATGCTCAAGTGTGTCTTAAGAGGTCTTAGGACCCCTTCAGACACACTTGAGCATTCAAATGTGTCAAAAGGGGTCATGGGGACTTCATAGGGGTCCTAGTATGCCTTATCACGTGTTAGGACCCCTAGAGAGTACCCATGACCCCTTTTAACACATTTGAACACTCAAGTGTGTCTTAAGGGGTCTTAGGACCCCTTCGGACACATTTGAGCATTCAAATGTGCTGAAATGGGTCATGGGGACTCCCTAGGGGTCCTAGTACACCTCATCACGCGTTAGGACCCCTAGGGAGTCCCCATGACCCCTTTTGACACATTGGAACACTCAAGTGTGTCTTAAGGGTTCTTAGGACCCCTTCAGACACACTTGAGAATTCAAATGTGTCAAAAGGGGTCATGGGGACTCCTTAGGGGTCTTAAGACCCCTTAAGACACACTTGAGCATTCAAATGTGTCAAAAGGGGTCATGGGGAGTCCCTAGGGGTCCTAACGTGTGATAAGGTGTACTAGGACCCCTAGGGATTCCCCATGACCCCTTTTGACACATTTGAATGCTCAAGTGTGTTCGAAGGGTTCCTAAAACCTCTTAAGACAGGCTTGAGTGTTCAAATGTGTCAAAAGGGGTCATGGGTATTCCTTGGGGTCCTAGTACGCCTTATCACTCAGAAATGGCAAAGAAAGAAAATGAGATAAACCAAATTTATCAAATTCTTATAATCTGTAGCTTCTCTTCGAGCACAAAATGACAATCCATGGAGCCAAAATGATGGTGAAAATTAAATTCTTTGAGTAAGTCATTCAAAAATGCGTAGAATACTATAACACATGATGATTTATAGAGAATTTATGACGGACTATGTTGTGAAAAAGCCCGCAATCCCTGCCATATCTCAGAGTACTGATGAGAAGCAATGGTGAAAGTCTGAGATAGAGGTGGCGTCGGCATTGAAGCGGCAAGACATTCTTCATAATATCAGGGCTACACCATTGAAATGGCAAGGCTTTCTTCATAATGTCGCGCCACCACTGATCTCTTCTTTAAATTTATTAATGCGGTCAGTTTTATGGTGCTTTCATAATTTCCAGTACAGCTCCTCATTTTACCAAACCCTTCCCCACTCTCCATAATCTTCGACCGGTTCAAAGATCCATCCGGTTGTTCTTGTCAACAAGCGTGGTACAATTTTCTGGTTCAACTAGAATCTATTTCGAGAACCTTTGCAATTTAGCGTTTCGATTGAAAAAGCAAGGAAAGATACCATTTCATAGCCTCTAGTGAACTATCCTTCAAAGCCTCCATTTCTGCGTAGCTAGGGTTTACAACACTTGTAAAAGGCACAACTATGCTTCTGTAGGGACTCATGCTCGTGCTCAGAATCATATTATTTTCATGCATTCCCTAACATTTAATATAAAGATTTAGCCAACCACCTTTAAAGACCTAGAAGAAATGAAAAATAAAAATTAGTATATAATACATTAGTATATTACAATATATTAGTATATATATAATATATACATTATATATATCATATGCCTCTTATATATATATATATATATATATATATATATATATATATATATATATATATATATATATATATATATATATATATATATATATATATATATATATATATATATATGTAAAAGTTCAGTTTTTTTCATTTGCTCCCGCCCTTTTTTAAATCTCCCTGGGAATATTGGGTACCCGATATGAAATCGGATACCCGATTTTTGACAGGTAATATTTGACCAAAATATTCCCTGTCCCCACAGACCATAAAATCATGAGATTTTATACTTTTTTCACACGTTGCAGAAAAAAAAATGTGATTTGGAGCCCATTGTTTGATTTTTGTCGACTTGTGGTCTCACCATGGGAAGCAGCAGTTGTCAAAAGGCTAAACGCAAGAGGAAGCTGACAAATGAAGAAATTCAAGCATATAGGGAAAAGGATAAGGAAAATCACCGAAGAAGGAGAGAAGGTATGTTAAACATTAATCAATCGGACCCCGTAAATGTAGTTGTAAGTGAAGAGGATGTTGAATTTGAAAATGTACAGATGGAGATTGAAAATGTAGACTTTGGGAATGAAAATGTTGCACATGAACCACATGAACGTTACACATCTCCAAATTATATGCAAAATGAAGTCCCTTGCAATAAAGATAATCAAACTTCAAATTCGAGGCTTTCAGGAAGACTTAAATGGTTAATTGAAATTGAGGAGAACATTATGAATAATTGGGAAGGAAAGAGGTCACATAGAATCGTTAGGTTGTGGGCTTCAAGACTTTATGATCAATTTTTTGGAAACAAGACATTGGTTGAGCAATGTCAAATTTTTGTGCAGTTGTTAAAGATGCAAAAGATGAGACCTGTGCTTGTGAAATTGAAGATTCGTGTGAAAAAAAAAATGGAGAGAAATACCATTGTTGTGAAGAATCTTTTCAATGCTCTCAATAGCATTGGGAAGACTAGCAAAGAAAAAGACAAGAGAGTTGCTCGGGGGATTATTACAACCTCCTTAGTAAGTCATCAGTTGAGAAAGGCTCGTTTGATGAGACAAACTTGTGTTGACTTCAATATAGACCTTAAAATTTTGGGTAGACCACTTGCAAGAAGAGAAAGACTTCATGATTTGCTTCAAATTGTTACATGGGCTTATGGTGGGAGACTTCCACGTTTCAATAAGAATCTAACAGATGTTGTCAAGGATGAAATTCAACAATTTTGGGATGCTAACTCAAGAGTGTCACCAAATGTGAAGGATGTCTTGAAGTTGAGAGGTGGCAATCGAGACCGCACTCCACATACTAAACATTATGTGGAGGTAAGTCAAACAATGTTGTATAAAAAATTTTGTGAGACACATCCAACATTGAAAATATCATAAAGGTCTTTTGAATCCATTAAGCCATTTTATTGTGTACCCCTTAAGATTCGGAATACATGTTGCAAATATCATGTTGAGTTTTCAATGCATCATGAATTATTATGGTCCATTCGTTCTACTTTGCATACTAATGAAATGCTAGAGGATTGTGGTGCAAGTGGTCTTCCCAAATCATCAAGAGACTTGCTAGATCAATTTTTATGTCATAGAGATGATGGTTGTTTATTTTATAAAAAAGATTGTTTAAATGCCAAGTGCTTAGAATGTGGTGGCTTGTCCAAGTTTAGAACATGTTTTCATGAGGGTTTGGAACACAATTTTGGAAAGACAATCGTCCAAAAAAAGGTATATGAAATGGTGAAATATACATTGAAGAGTGGAGGTGAAGGCTCTAGATGTGAGTTAGTTGCAAAAGAATACAATGTTGTTGATTTTATCTCAGATTTCAAGACAAATCTTTTTTACAAGCATGCAAGGCATAGTCACAGGTCTCAATGGTTGGATCAACAATTCAGGACATGTAAGGATACTTTCCCCATTGGAATTATTATATCCATTGTAGACTTTGCGGAGAACTATACATTGCAGCCCCAAAATGAGACTCAAGCTCAATATTACAATTCCATTCAGGTTGCTATTTTTGTACACATCACATATAGACATTCTCCTAATAGCACAAAATATGAGCGAAAGATAATCAAAGAGTACCATTTTTATATGTGTGATGATAGGTCTCACTCTCATGAGTTTGTTCAACATTGTTTCTAGAACTATTTTGACTTCTTGCAAGAAAATGGTATTGCTATGGATAGGCATCTCATTTGGTTGGATAATTGCACCAGTCAATTTAAGAATGCCAGAATGTTTTATTGGTTGTGTAGAATGCATGTGGAAAGAGGTGTACCTCATATTTGGAGTTTTTTTAAGTTAGGGCATGGGAAAGGGGAGCATGACGGAGCAGGTGCGTGTGTGAAGAGAGCTCTAGTTAAGGAGCAATTGAGGATTTCAGGTGTTGTACTTCTTGATGCTCATTCTATTGTTGATTGGTGTACTTTAGCATTTTCATAGGGGGGACTCTTGATTCTACAATGCGTAGATTCTTTTGGTTGGTTGAGGAGGGAACTATAGGAGATAGATTGGATTGTCAAATAGTGAAAGACTCTTCAAAAATGCATTCATTTCGAAGCTCCAATAGTAGTACATGGACCATTTGGACATGAGAGTTGGCTTGTTTTTGCCCCATGTGTTTTCAGTATGATTGGGATCATTGCGAGTCAAGTGAGTGAGTGGATACATGGGTTCCACAGTATCTAACTCCTTTATCTTTGACACTCTCTATAACAAATGATGACATGGACACTTCAGTTGACTATGACCATCTTTCAGATCTTCTGATGCCAAGAAATGTTTTTGCATTGGCTGCACCGTAGGGGAATGATGAGAGGTCAGATTATTGGTTAGCACGTTGTGTATAAGGTAAACATAAGCTTGTACAACCAATGACAGATGGTGATGGGTTCACATATCCTACTGGTTCAGTTGTTGTTGTGGGAACATGGCTACGAACATACATGATTAGAAAGAATGGAATTCCCGCATTTGAAGACTATGAGAAGCACAAAACTATTCTCATGTATTCATACCTTGTTTTAGCAACAAATGTCAAGTTGTCAAAGCATCAAGGAAGACCAAAGACAAAAGAACTTTGGACTATTAGTACTGTTGATCATGAAACACTATTGGAGACTCTAAAGCAAAGAGATGACCCTTCAGGAACACTTGACTAGGTAATAAGTTAACTTAGTGCATTGTTTTCTAAGATCGTTAAGCTTAATTTCAATACATTAATTTCACCTTTCTTAGATTGTATTTTGAGTCAATAAACTTGGTTTTGTATGTGGATTGTAACTTGTGTAGGAGCACCTATGAAGATGCCTATGGTCACCATGGATCCAATCAGAGATAGAAGGACAAAAGGATCCTTAATGGTTAATTAAGATCTTTTGAAGCCTATAATAGCAATTTGTAACAATCAATTTGATTTAAAAGTTAAGTGTCCTAAAACTCTTGATAAGGACTTATGACCAAAATCATGTATGGGTGGCCAATAGTGCCAAGAAGGGATCTTACATGTCATTTACTTATGCCATTTGCATGGTTTGAATTCTTACATGTTTGATTGTTGTTTATAATGCTTTAAGGATATTATTTTTTATCATTTCAAACAATCTATAAAAGTTAAACCTCAAACATAATAAGCTTCACAGTTCAAATTTCACAAGCTTAATCATGATTAGTTTCATAGTTCAAATTTCAAACATACCACTAACAGTCAGTTGGAAGCGGCTCAACAACGTATCTTTCAAACCGTCTGACCTGGCATCAAACCATCTACTCCATTGGCTCTGGTTGGCCAGGTAAACACCAATGACAACCCTGTTCTTCCCACGAAGTCACGGGAACGCTTGCGACCACGCTCAACCCAAGTGACCCCAAGGTGCACTAAGCACGATTGGGTAGTGATCTTTCGGGGCTTGTATCTCAAAGCTCGTGAGAGGTATTGAAAAACCATTAGGGGCTATGATATTGTGTTTCTGATTTCTACAATAACCTCTCTCAGTTTTGGGCGATACAACTTCATTTGTATTTGGCAAGGTGATCTCAGTCGATGCCAAAACTTGCAGTGAGGGTCAGTTGAAAGCGGCTCAGCAGCGTATCTTTCAAACCATCCAACCTTGCATCAAACCATCTACTCCATCAGCTCTTGTTGGCTGGGTAAACACTAGTGACAACCCCGTTCCACCCATGGAGTCACGGGAACGCTCACGACCACGCTCGACCCAAGTGACCCCAAGGTGCACTAAGCACGATTGGGCACCGATCTTCCGGGGCTCATATCTCAGACCTCATGAGAGGTATCAACAAACCATTAGGTGATATAGGATCATCTTTCTGAGGTCTACAATAACCTCTCTTGGTTTTGGGTGATTTGACTTTTTTTGCATTTGGCAAGGTGATCTCAGTCGATGCCAAAACTTGCAATGAGGGTCAGTTGAAAGCGGCTCAACAGCATATCTTTCAAACCATGCGACTTGGCATCGAATCATCTACTCCATTGGCTCTGATTGACTGAGTAAATGCCAGTGACAACCTCATTCTACCCATGGACTCATGGGAAAGCTCGCTACCACGCTCGACCCAAGTGACCCCAAGGTGCACTAAGCATGATTGGGCAGCGATCTTCTAGGGCTCATATCTCAGAGCTCGTGAGAGGTATCGAAAAACCATTAGGTGCTACAGGATCATGTTTCTAAGGTCTACTATAACCTCTCTCAATTTTGGGTGATTCGACTTCATTTGCATTTGGCAAGGTGATCTCAGTCGATGTCAAAACTTGTAGTGAGGGTCAATTGAAAGTGGCTCAACAGCATATCTTTCAAACCATCTGACTTGGCATCAAACCGTCTACTCCATCAACTCCAATTGGCCAAGTAAACACTAGTGACAACCCCGTTCCACCCACGGAGTCACAGGAAAGCTCACGACCACGCTCGACCCAAGTGACCCCAAGGTGCACTAAGCACGATTGGGAAGTGATCTTTCGGGGCTCGTATCTCAGAGCTCGTGAGAGGTATTGACAAATTATTAGGGGCTACAGTATTGTGTTTTTGAGGTCTACAATAACCTCTCTCAATTTTGGGTGATTTGACTTCATTTGCATTTGGCAAGGCGATCTCAGTCGATGCCAAAACTTGCAGTGAGGGTCAATTGAAAACGGCTCAACAACATATCTTTCAAACTGTCTAACCTGGCATCGAACCATCTACTCCATCAACTCCGGTTGGATGGGTAAATGCCAATGACAACCTCATTCCACCCACGGAGTCATGGGAACACTTGCGACCACGCTCGACCCAAGTGACCCCAAGGTGCACTAAGCACGATTGGGCAGCGATCTTCCAAGGCTCGTATATCAGAGCTCGTGAGAGGTATCAACAAACTATCATGGGCTATAGGATCATGCTTTCGAGGTCTACTATAACCTCTCACATTTTTGGGTGATTTGATTGCGTTTGCATTTGGCAAGGTGATCTCAATCGATGCCAAAACTTGTAGTGAGGGTTAGTTGAAAGTGGCTCAACAGTATATCTTTCAAACCTTTCAAATTGGCATTGAACCGTCTGCTCCATTAGCTTTGGTTGGCCGGGTAAATGCCAATGACAACCTCATTCTACCCACGAAGTCACGGGAATGCTCATGACCACACTTGACCCAAGTGACCCCAAGGTGCACTAAGCATGATTGGGCAGTGATATTTCGTGGCTCGTATCTCGGAGCTTGTGAGAGGTATTGACAAACCATCAAGTGCTACAAGATCATGTTTCTGAGGTCTACTATAACCTCTCTTAGTTTTGGGTTATTAGACTTCATTTTCATTTGGCAAGGCGATCTCAGTCGATTCCAAAACTTGCAGTGAGGGTCAGTTGAAAGCGACTGAACAACATATCTTTCAAACTATCCAACCTGGCATCGAACCATCTACTCCATCAGCTCCAGTTGGCCAGGTAAATGCCAATGACAACCCCATTCTTCCCATAGAGTCACGGGAAAGCTTGCGGCCACGCTCGACCCAAGTGACCCCAAGGTGCACTAAGCATGATTAGGTAGCGATCTTTCAGGGCTCGTATCTTGGAGCTCGTGAGAGGTATCAACAAACTGTTAAGTGCTACAAGATCATGTTTATGAGGTCTACTATAACCTCTCTCATTTTTGGGTGATTTGACTTCATTTGCATTTGGCAAGGCGATCTCAGATGATGCCAAAACTTACAGTGAGGGTCAATTGAAAGCAGCTCAGCAACATATCTTTCAAACCGTCTGACTTGGCATTGAACCATCTGCTCCATCAACTTTGGTTGGATGGGTAAACACCAGTGACAACCCCATTTCATCCATGGAGTCACGGGAAAGCTCAAGACCACGCTCGACCCAAGTGACCCTAAGGTGCACTAAGCACGATTGGGCAGCGATCTTCTGGGGCCCGTATCTTAGAGCTCATGAGAGGTATCAACAAACTATTAGGGGCTACTTGATCATGTTTTTGAGGTCTACAATAACCTCTCTTATTTTTGGGCGATTCAACTTCATTTGCATTTGGCAAGGCGATCTCAGTCGATGCCAAGACTTGCAGCGAGGGTCAGTTGAAAGTGGCTCAACAACATATCTTTCAAACCGTCTGACCTAGCATCAAACCATCTATGCCATCAGCTCCGGTTGGCTAGGTAAGCACCACTGACAACCCCATTCCACCCACGGAGTCACTGGAATGCTCGCTACCACGCTCGACCCAAGTGACCCCAAGGTGCACTAAGCATGATTGGGCAGCAATCTTCTGGGGCTTGTATCTTAGAGCTCGTGAGAGGTATCGAAAAACCATTAGGGGCTATGAGATCATGTTTCTAAGGTCTACTATAACCTCTCTCAGTTTTGGGTGATTCAACTTCATTTGCATTTGGCAAGGTGATCTCAGTCGATGCCAAAACTTGCAGTGAGGGTCGGTTGAAAGTGGCTCAGCAGCATATCTTTCAAACCGTCTAACTTGACATCAAACCATCTGCTCCATTAGCTCTGGTTGGCCGAGTAAACTCTAGTGACAACCCCATTCCACCCACAGAGTCACGGGAATACTCGCGACCACACATGACCCAAGTGACCCCAAGGTGCACTAAGCACGATTGGGCAGCGATCTTTCAGGGCTCATATCTCAGAGCTCGTGAGAGGTATCAAAAAAATATTAGGTGCTATGGGATCATGTTTTTGAGGTCTAATATAACCTCTCTCTATTTTGGGCGAATAGACTTCATTTGCATTTGGCAAGGTGATCTTAGTCGATGCCAAAACTTGCAATGAGGGTCAGTTGAAAGCGGCTCAGCAGCATGTCTTTCAAACTGTTTGACTTGGCATCAAACCGTCTAGTCCATCGACCCTAGTTGGTTGGGTAAACACCAATGACAGCCCCATTCTACCCACGGAATCACGGGAAAGCTCGCGACCATGCTCGACCCAAGTGACCCCAAGGTGCACTAAGCATTATTGGACAGCGATCTTTCGGGGCTCGTATCTCGGAGCTCGTGAGAGGTATCAAAAAATTGGTAGGTGCTACGAGATCATGTTTTTGAGGTCTATTATGACCTCTCTTAGCTTTGATCAATTCGACTTCCTTTGCATTTGGCAAGGTGATCTCAGTCGATGCCAAAACTTGTAGTGAGTGTCAATTGAAAGCGGCTCAGCAGCATATCTTTCAAACCGTCCAACTTGGCATCAAACCATCTACTCCATCAGCTCTGGTTGGCCGGGTAAACATGAGTGACAACCCCATTCCACCCACAGAGTCACGGGAACACTCGCAACCACGCTCGACCCAAGTGACCCCAAGGTGCACTAAGCACGATTGGGCAATGATCTTCCGAGGCTCGTATCTCAGAGCTCGTGAGAGGTATCAACAAACCGTGAAGTGCTACGGGATTTTGTTTCCAAGATCTACTATAACCTCTCTCAATTTTGGGTGATTTGACTTTGTTTGCATTTGGAAAGGCGATCTTAGTTGATGCCAAAACTTGTAGTGAGGGTCAATTGAAAGTAGCTCAGCAGCATATCTTTCAAACCGTCTGACTTGGCATCGAACCATCTACTCCATCAGCTCCGATTGGTCAGGTAAACACCAGTGACAACCCTGTTCTGCCCACGGAGTCACGGGAACTCTTGTGACCATGCTCGACCCAAGTGACCCCAAGGTGCACTAAGCATGATTGGGCAGCGATCTTCCAGGGCTCATATCTCAGTGCTCATGAGAGGTATCAAAAAACCATCAGATGCTATGGGATCATTTTTCTGAGGTCTACTATAACCTCTCTCAGTTTTGGGTGATTTGACTTCATTTGCATTTGGCAAGGTGAACTCAGTCGATGCCAAAAATTGCAGTGTGGATTAGTTGAAAGCGGCTCAGTAGCGTATCTTTCAAACCATTCGACATTGCGTTGAACCGTCTGCTCCATCGGCTCCGGTTGGCTAGGTAAACGCTAGTGACAACCTCATTTTGCCCACAGAGTCACTGGAATGCTCGCAACCACACTCGATCCAAGTGACCCCAAAGTGCACTAAGCACGATTGGGCAGTGATCTTCCATGACTCAAGTGACCCCAATATGATGAGTTATATACATAGTGAGTATATACATAGTATTCAAAAAATGTAGTACTAAGTCGCTCAAGTGAGTATATATAATGGTATGAAACATAAGAACATAGAAAATCTATAGAAGTTAAACCTCAAACATAATAAGCTCCATGAACAGGGTATTCAAAAGTAAAGAAAAACAAATGTAACTTCAACAAGATATAATTTCAATCATAATGATAATCATAGTCAAGATATAACTTCACCATTCAATTCCATAAACATGAATAATAAATATGTATATACAAAAGATGATGCAAATATAACATATAAATGAACATGTTCTATATATACAAAGTATCAAATGTATCAAAAGTATCTCCATATACAAATATGGCACATGCCATTTCAAAATGTCTACAAAATCAATGTTTTAAGGTGTACAATGTGGCATATATGCCATCTCAAAATGTGTGAAATGGCATCTCTAAATGACCACAAAACTAAAAGTACATCCTATGCCGTAGGGGGATCATCAAAATGTAGCCTCTTTGAAGAAGTGTTGGGCTCTGATTGATCCTGCATAAAAAATTAGTTCAAACCCAAGTTAGATTGCTTAATTTATATGATTTGTACATATATATATAATTCATAATTCAAACACCAATTTAATTAAAATTATAACTGAATACAAATATCTGTACCTGGTCTCTCAGTTGCCTACAACGAATAGGTGTCCTAGCATAAGTCTTGGGTAGAGAAGGGACCATGCCAACAATACCAGCTGTGACCTATAAATATATATTTGCAATAATGAGATTAGTAGAGTGGTGCAACATAAAGTAATAAATCTGCAAAATAGGATGATAGCATAATAAAATTACAAATTGATTGAACTAAAATTAAAACTTACATTTGATGATCCCTCCTCTGGAATGGTGGGCTGGGTCAACAAAGATACGAAAGATTCTCGTGGGCCCTCCCTCACACTCAGAGTAACCTATGAGAGTAAAAAGATTGTCAATTATATATAAATGTACTTCATCATAGCAACCCTGGTTACAAAATACAAATAACAATATGTAAAAGTCTACGTACAATCAGGCTATCACTCTGAATCGAGATGCCTGTAACCCTACGCTGCCGATAAGCTGTCGGGACATCATCAATAGCCACACCCTATACAGTAAAGTGCAAGTAAAATATTTATTACTACACACAAGTGGCATACATGTGCATGCATAATTAATCTTAAACAATTAACTACCTTTCCTTTGTCGACACCTGATGAAGGAACCCCCTCGTGCCCCCCACTGACATCAATTGTACCCTACAAGAACACAATCAAATGACAATATATAAGTAAATGTATGAATTTTATTGCTCTAATTGATAGAGATTTAAGCATGTACACCAAATGATATAAAAAACAAACTAATGGGTACATAATTTATAATATACCGTATAGTCATCAAGGCCAAATGAAATGGTTGAAAGTGTGGACTCATCCACTTGTCTCACCTCCTCCTGTGTCATCGACTGAACATAAATGGAAAAAATATATATACATAAGTGCATGCAATCATTAAAACTAATCTAAATAAATAAATTATTTTTAAATTAAATAAGTCATGTGACAAATTTATTTATAATGTTTACTCTTACCGTATCAACAGGAGTCCATGGCTCTGCGTGCACCTCCTGAGCACTCTCATGAGATGTAGATGCTCCATGAGGTGTTGCAGCCTCTGCAGCTGCATCTCCTATATCCTCCTCATCAATAACATGAAACTAATATGTATCAGAATCAGTAAGTGGTCTGAGGCACATATGCCTGCACATAATGCACATATGGGGCTCACATACATGTGAACTCCGACGAGATGTCGATGCGCCAACATCATCCACACCGAGAGGCAACACTAACCTAGTCTACATGATCAACTGATCACTTAGTAAATGAATGGCCCTAATAGTCTATGAGGCAGCCTATACAATGATATCGGGATGTTGCACTAGAGGAGGGGGTGCGACATTAGTGGGGGGGACAAAGGTAGTGGCCTTTCGGCGCTGGGCAAATGGCCTAGTCTGAGGAGCTCCTCCACCTACGCCCATGTTGGGCCTCATACTCCAATAATCAACATGGTAACCAAGCACAAACTCAGCATACAATTTTTTAATGAAATAAAATGGGACCTCCAAATTGCTATGGGGTGGTTTATCAAAAACCATCCACCAGCGATCCCAAAAGTTTGTGTGCATTACTTCATTTGTGCACCATTTTATTTGATAATTTGGGCTTTTTGGGGTCAACTGGTATTCCAATTTTAGGATTGACAAAAAGGGCAGCTATATCTTCCTTAGTTATATTAAGGGCCGCAATCCCATCATGGTCAAGCCCATCATCAAATTGGCCGTGCATATCATCACGCCAATGAAGAGCAACATTATGTTGCTGCATGAGTGTGTCAATATTTCCAACAATTTTATTTAGTGTGGCAAGCATGGGACCTAATGTAGGTATATTTTGATATGTGTTTTGGAAACCTCGTATTGTGTTCAAATTTTCTTGTATCAAATCTTATAAAGATTTAGGGTTTAAATATGGGGGATTATTTTCAGGATCATTATTTGGTGCGGGAGGGTTATTTTTTTCATTGTTGTCAGCCATGCCTGATTAAATTAAAAAAAAATCTAAATTTCAATCTAATTTCATATATTATTACAAATATAAATACAAAACCCTATTTTTAAAAAAAATGCTACATTTAGCATGAAAATGAAATAAAATAATAAAAATATACAAATAATTACTTACCGAATATGCTCGGGAGTCGAATTTGTTGTTTCCAAAATCAGGTATCCAAAAATATATCGGGTATATGATATATCAAGCTATTTTGGCAAAGAAAAACATGGAAAGAAATGAAGAAAAGGGCTCGCGGGTTTCAGATTTATGCCACAGTTATCGGGTACCCGATTAGGCTTGTGCTTTGGTGTCAAGTTTTCCCACGTGTACTGACACCCAGGCCTACTAAAAATTCAACAAGCATTTTCATGCGCTTTTGGACGAGTGAAAAGTGAATACTTTTCACATTGCCACTTTTTGGCCCCTCATGATCTTGCACATACCCATTTATGGATTGAAGACTGCACATGAGGTATGGACAAAATTAGAAAATATTTATAAAGGTGATACTTATGTTAAGAAAGCCAAGTTACAGGGAATAAAAGCTAAATATGAAGACATGAAAATGAGTGAACGACAGACTACGTCAATTTATTTGTAAAGAGTGAATGATGTAGTCTTTGAAATCAGATGTGTTGGAAGAACCTTGACAGATAATGAATTTGTTGACAAGATTATGAGATCTTTTCATGCATGTTACAATGAGAATATTGTTGCTATTGAAGAATTGAGAACCATAAGACCTATTTCAAGAGAAGCTTTGGCTAGAAGACTTTGTGCCTATGAGATGACTACACTTAGTAAGGAACTTCTGAAGGTTGAAACTGAATTCAAAGCTAGTGTAACCAAGTATGACCAGGGATACATCTCTACAAAGATGAAATTCAAACATTATTCTAAGGATTGGGAAGAGAAAATCGAAGAAGAAAGGAATACCAGGTGAACCTGAAACCTTGATTGCAAGAAGACTATCTAAGGGCTTTGGTAAGTATGAAGGAAGATTGCCTTTGAAATGTTTCAATTGTAATAAGATTGGTCATATTGCATCTAGATGTCCAAAAAATAATTTTAGAGACAAATCTAAGAAATATCATTTTCAAGGTCATAAGAGTTTTTATGTTGCTGAAGAAGGTGTGACTGATGATGAGTCTATTGCTAGTGAGGAAGAAATTTCATTTATTACTATTAAAGAAGATAATCCCAATGAAGAAAAAATATTGGTTCCAAGAGTTGTTAAAAGAGATGAATGGGTCATTGATAGTGGATGCTCACATCATATGACATGTAATAAATATAAGTTTACAGTGAAGCTTGAGGACTATAATGGATGTGTTGTTAAATTCGGTAACAACGCTCCTTGTTTGATTATTTAGGGAAAAATATATATTACTCTTGATGGTAAAAATAATTGTGATGATGTCTTGTATGTTGAAGGTTTAATTCATAACTTTTTGAGTGTCATACATATATTGGATAAAGGTTACAAATTGGAATTTATGGATGGAATCTGCAAAATCATTAGAAGTACAAGAAAGCTTATTGCATTAGGTACACAAACTATTAGTAATCTATTTCATTTGAGAACTGTTGAGAATAAATGTTTGATTGCTAAGATTGATGATAGTTGGTTATGACATAGAAGACTTTGTCATGTGGACTTTGATAATATGGTGAAGATTAGCACTACTCATGATGTGAGAGATTTGTCTAAATTGTTAAAGCCTAACAATATGTGCAAATAATGTCAATTGGAAAAGATAACTAGATCTACTTTAAAGAATAAGACATATTCGAGTGAACCCACAATAGTGGGTAAAAATTTTTCAAAGGAAGCAATTCCACTTGAATATTGTGAAAAGGAGGATTTATTCGGGTACTTTCGATAGAAAGTACCCAAGAATTTTGATCAAAAGTATGAAATTTTGTACTTTCGATCAAAAGTAAAGCAATTAACAATTTGGTGGGGTTTAAACCCCGTCGAAACTATCATTTGCATAGTTTCGACGGAGTGGAAAGTGGGGCATCCGACTTTCAAACATCATTTATAGAGGTATTTCACTATGTATACCTTCTCATTTTACATTATTTATTATTTTTAATATATATATATATATATATATATATATATATATATATATATATATATATATATATATATATATATATATATATACATGTATATATGTAGCTATACATGTATAAACATTTATATATGTGTATACATGTATATATGTAGATATACATGTATATGTATATATATATATGTGTGTGTGTGTCTATATACACACACACACACACACACACACATACATGTATATACACATATATATGTATATATATGTATACATGTATAGATGTGTATATATATATATACACACATATGTACATGTATATACTTGTATATATATGTACACACACACACACATATATATATATATGTGTGTGTGTGTGCCTGTACATATATATTTGTATATGTGCATATATACATATGTATGTATATATACACATATATACATACATACATACATACATACATATATACATATATATACATATACATGTATATATGTATACATATGCATATATACATATATATGTATGTGTATATGTATGCATATATACATATATAAGTATGTGTATATGTATGCATCTATATGTGTGTCTATATATGTATCCATATATGTGCATGTATACATACATGTATATGCACATGTATACATATTGACATATTTATGTGTGTGTGTACATATCATATATACATACATGTATGTATATATACATGTGCACGTATATATGTATGATGCATATATATATATACATTTATCTATATATACATGTATAAATACATGTATATGTATACATGTATGTATGCATGTATATATATGCGTGCATGCATGTATGTGCACATGTATATATGCATGTGTGTATGTGTGCATGTATATGTAGTGCAAGTTGATTTACATTTAAATGCAATTTATGTAATTGATTTTACTTCAATAATGTAGTGAAATGTACTTTAATTTTATTTTGAATTAAATTAGGAAAACATATATGTAGACTTCATTTGACAGTAAATAAAATATTTCAGATACACATATATAGATATCTAGATATTATTAGACATCATGTCAGATGCACCGATTTCCCCTGAGGAACTGTTTGCACAGACTAATAGGGATATTGAACGATTGCAAGATTCTATAAACAGTTTGAATAGCTCTAGTGTCTATAAGAGCACATGTCAGACCATACTTTCTAGCTTGATTAGTATCAAAGATGACATTCATGGTACCACTCTCTATGCACTAGACATTATGTAGGCCATACTTGAGAGGAAGAGACGAGAGGTTGGCTTCAGTCTTTCTCTTAAGGAGGTACAGGCTTTAGTGCCTAAAGCAACCCTAAAAATGGAAGCTTTCATATCTTAGGTGGACTTACAGAATGCGAATGGATATTTGGTTACCAGGTGTCAGGATCATGCTATATCATCATTGATATACCCACAGTTTCTAGTTGTCCATGGTCGTTATCCAAATAACGAGCAAATTCTATATTATTTTGCATAGTAGATTTTTGCTAAGATTCATTTAGGGAGGGTTGTTAATTACACTAATTTTTCAGCACATCTAGGACAAGGGCGTGGCGGGCTTGCTGATAGAGATATTTTTCATTGAGTTGATCACCAAAGGCCAATACACAGGGCCATTATTGGTCAGAGGGAACTTGTTATAACTCCTTCATTGGGTCATGTAGCACATGATTTCATTCATAGCTCCCTACTTTGAGGTGTGGCTAATAGTGTGGGGGACATTGTAGCAGTTGTCGCATCCATATCTAGTGATCAAGTTGGCCAATACCTCCAAAGCATCAGGTGGAGCATCCTCTAGCAGGACCTCACATGACATGTATAGTGCAACGGGCATCCCCTCACTTTCCATCCTAGAGGGACTTACAAGAGAGATGACATGGGTCACATTGACTAGTTTGGCTGACTATCTACTAGATACATATGCATTTATAGCAGCAGAGCATGATATCCCCATATCATATGTTAGAGCTCATGTGGGTACTATTAGATACGCTCAGCCACATCCTTCTCATCACCTAGACCATGGCCATAGTGGTAGTTCCCATGAGGATCCACCTACCACCCACTCTATTGTTGCAGAGGGAGAGGCACAATGTATAGACCCTTCAATGAGTGCAAGGAGCCAGTTCTCTGATGTTGGCTACAAGGATGTTGACTTTAGCATGATCACTATGGGTTACCTAGATTTGTTGACACATGATGATACAACTTCCATGCCATCTCATTTGGTTATTCAGCTGCATTCATCATTAGAGAGACGTGTGTTGAATACTCTTGTTGTAGATGTAGAGTTGAGCTTGGACCAGACGCAACAAAATCTTGATATCTTGGTTGATAGGATTGAGGCTAGGAGTCTGAGTACTATTACGTGCCACCATCTACACATGTATAAATATTATTTTTAATCAAATTACAATTTAAGTTTAATTTTCAATATTTTATGGCATGTGAATTTACTTCTTCTTTTTTTAATTTTTAAAATCTTAATACATGATATATATACATATATATGATATTTTTTTCTCTACTAGGAGATGCCTCTTGTTACTCCTTTTAGGACTGATCATGTACATCTTCGAGACTCACTCAATGATGACATGAGTAGTGGACAAGTGATTTTTTAATTTATCAATGTGTACATGTATTTAATTTACACACTTTATAACATATTTTCTTGTAATATTTTATCAAACTTAAAAAGATGTACATATATATTAATGTATATCACTTTCTATGTATGGATCTACACATCCTTCACAGCATGATAGCCACTCTAGGGACCACTTAGTGAGGAGTCATCCTGATGAGTCCTAGGCACTTTCATATTTGATCTATACATATTACATGTGTTTGATGTTATATTTCCTTTCTAGACTCTAGACGATTGACATAGATTGTACTTTGATATTATTTGATTTGTAGACTTTTGATCTATGTTTGACATTATTGACATATGTTTCATGTTTACAGTACTTGATCTCTCTGTTTTAAACATACTTGATCTATGATTGATGTTTGACACATGATTGACATATGTTTCATGTTTATAGTACTTGATCTCTATGTTTTAAACATACTTGATCTATGATTGATGTTTGACATGTTATATACTTTCACTCTATACATGTGTGATGTTTACATACTTTCGATCTATGTGTTTAATATATACATGTTTGATTCTATGAATGATGTTAATTATATACTTTCATTCTATGTGTTTAACATATACATGCTTACATACTTTCAATCTATGTGTTTAATATATACATGTTTGATTCTATGAATGATTTTTAATATATACATGTTTACATACTTTCAATCTACATGTTTAATATGTGTACATGTTTGATTCTATGAATGATGTTTGATTACATGTTTATTCTATTAATGATGTTTGACATGCTATATACTTGAGACCTATGTTTGAGGATCTTACTTATATTTACATTCGGCACGTGCTTTATATTTAATGTTGATGATCTAGTTAAATATGTTTGATGATCTAGGTTATATTATCTTTGACATCTAGATGATATAAAGCATCCCCTTTTAAGACATGGTCAAGTAGTAAATAATAATAATTTGACTGGACTTGTAAAACACCATGTGTCCTAATGTAATCAACTATAAAAATAAAGTATCCTAATTAAGTATTGCAACATGCATGATACACATTCATATTCCAACTAGATAAGTATCCACATGACCTAATTAATCAACTAGATAAAAATAAAGTATTGCAACATGCATGATACACATTCATATTCATGGATAAGTAATAAATCATATTCTTAAGACATTTTTGAGATATTATAAATTTTAGAAAATCGCTCCATTCACTACAGGCACCAGTAGGAAAGAATGGAGCTAAGAAAAACTTCGGTCTCACCCATGAAAAATTTAGTACAGATCATATTTCATGCGTGATTTAGTCCACATCAAGTGGTTCATCTCTCTCTTGGATAACATTTAATATTCTCTCATGGTCATCAATACGAAGTCTCCACTTATGAATGTGACATCCTGTCACTGGATGAAGAGATAGGACTGTGGCAATTACAAGATGGCTATACTGATAAAACTTTTTGTTAGGTCGATAATCAATAAAATGAATCTCATGTTTAAGTATTTTGATTTGCTTCAAATATGTTCCTTACACAACAATTGAACTTGCACAGATGAGTTCAACAACATATGTGTATGTGTGTGTCTGTGTGTTTGTTTGTGTGAAATTAACCATAAACACACATATAATTCCATCATAAGTTGGACCTCAATTGTACTAAATAAAAAATAAATACACTACTAACCTATGGGAAACATAATTTCATCACGTGTTTCATTATTTGTTAGCTTCATCCTCTCCTCGGTGCAACGTAATAAATAGTAACTAACACCATCCACATTTTTGGGCTTTGTTATTATTGCAAAAACATGTCATGCAAAATATGTTTTCAATTTGACCTGTAAATATAAATTAAAAAGATTTTTATATTTTACTAGATATATGTACCATCTAAATTGAATAGTAAATAAGAACATGTGTACATGTTCTCTATTTATGGATTGAGTTTATGAATCCTTTAAATTTAAAAATACACATACCAATTTTGATCAAACCTGAAATATGGTCATAATCAGTATAAATCACATTACTATTTGTACTCAACTGAATGCAAGGATCTTATTTTTTCTACCCTCTTGCATCCATGGATTGATCTTCTATCAACACCTGAACAAGACACGTGTAAAAATTTAAGACAAGTTAAAATCATATATATATATATATACACACACACACACACACACACATGTTCTTCAATGATCAATAAATTTAAAGTGTACATAAATTTAAACTGAAACAAGTGATGTTGCATTTATACTTGATATCTCCCAAAATACTTTGAATGGTATGACTCGATCCAATCGTGATGATGTTTTATCCTCGTTTGGCACGACAAAATGTGTCTTGCACCACTCAAATACATCATGAGAATTATTTATACGATATTCCTGATAGTCCACTTGACACTTTCTTAAAGCACATTTGATACAAGCTCCTACACCATCATGCTCTCCCTTTCCATGTCCACTCTCAAAGAAACTCCAAATATGTGGTATCTTTTGGTATCAATGATATCAACATAGTGCATAAAATAGCCTTTTTGATTTAAATTGTGTTGTACATCCATCTGACCAAATGAAATTCTTTTCAATTGTGATGCCTTTATTTTCCAAATATCCAAACAATTTCTTAAAGCAATGCTCGACAAAATGTATGCCATGTTCTTTATCATCACTAATGTAAAAGTGATATTCTTTCTTTATGACCCGTGCTTGATATGTACTTTCAACACCATCCAAACCTAATTGTGCATGTCGATAAGACACATGTACCATGATAGTGACCTTCTCGATATAGTAGTATTCTACTTGGAGTTTATTTGAGAAGCAAAAGAGTAATTCTCTCCAAAGTCAACAACTGATAAAATTGTTCCAACTGGAAAAGTTTCTTTTTTGTATTTGGAACTTTTTTTCTTTCCATCTAGAAAAAAACAAACATGACGTATATATGGTTGAATCAATTTATGAAAATTATCCATAAATGTTGCAACAGGTATCTCCTCCTCTACATATTCAACTTTGTTGTTTCTTTCCCAACTTTTGTTTCAGACTTTATGTACTTGTAACTCTTACATTTTACCATCATCGTCATGTCAGTATCTTCAAGTCTCAAAGGAAATTTAGCCAAATCCCTATATATTTGACAAGTTCCTCTTATGCAATCTATTTTAGGTATTTCATGATCAATTGATTTATTACATAAGATTGATGCTATGAATTGGCTTGGACGTTTAGGAAAATCATTTTGAGAACCACCACTTTCTTCTATCATCTTTATAAACCCTTAATAGTAGAGATCAAATTCAATATTATATCGACAACAACAAGTTTCAAAAGATTTATTTATCTTTACAAAATATGGCTTTAATCTTTCAAACATTATATTTCCAATCTTAATGTCAAGATTTGAATTACAAAATAAGAGATATAATTCATGTTGTGTCATGTCCAACCAATGTTTTGTGTGTTGGAAATATTCCTTAGGCCTAGTCCTCTTCTTGATAACATCTCTTGTATTTCATGAAGGATGAGTATGATCAATCCAAAATGTCGTAACCAAGTTCCTAATTTTTTCCTTGATCCTATCAGAGAAAGAAGCTCTACACATCAGTTCCCAATTACCTTCCAATGTAGTATCATCCAAATTGATTCTCATTTTTAAATAATGTGTTATTGTCTTCCTAATGTACTGATATGAGATAAAAGTGAAGAAATTTGTCTTTTTTGGGACATGTTTTTATTTAAAATAGACGTTGTGTGTGTGAATTTTGTACCTGATCTGTAGACACAACACTTCAGTAAAACATTAGAGGTTAGCAAAAATGAAATCGTGTAATGAATTGAAAGCTAAACTAACCAGGTGATTTACTACCTTCTAATAGGTGTGAGTATGATGTTCTCAGATTGTTATCGAGATCAGTGACCTTGACGACACCTAAATGAAGGATTTGAATGCAAAACTGATATGAAATATGAATGCAATTAATCTATATTTTTTTGATTTTAGATGCAATAATATGAAAAATGATATGAAATCTATGATATGAATCTAATCTAGAATGAACTGATATGAAATTGATCCAACAATAATATGAAAACAAAAGTGATCTCACAAAACGTGGTTGATTCGCAAAGAAGCTTTGATTCTCCAGATAGCAATTCACTAGCATAAGTTCACAAATTATGTGATGATTTGAGATGAGCTGAAGCCTTAATTTATAGAAATCCAGGGCTTTGGAGGTGCATGGAAAAAGCCATAAATCACTTAGATTAACTCAGCTTGATTTTTGAGTTATCTGATCATGAAAGATAGTTAATTCTCAAAATTATGCAAAAGCATGCAAAAACAACTTTTTAACTCAAATTAGAGTTTAGATCAGCTTTTTGAACTCCAAAAGGATGTTGAATTCTAAAAAGTCAACACTTTGCATTGATTTTCTGATTTCGAGTTTAACTGTTTCTTTTGAATGTGCATAATAATTAAGAATTAAATAAATAATTAAATGATTTACTCTCAACTTTACTGATTTTTTAAAATAAATAATTGATTTATGGGTTAATCAATCATTTAATCAAACTTTTATTAAAAACTATATTATTAAATAATGACAACATGCTTTAATTAATTAAATAAGAATTTAATCAATTATTCATAGGATATTGGATTTATTGTCAAAATTAAATAATACAATTAATAATAGATAGAATTAAATTTAATTAAACAATTAAGTGGCAAATATTAAATCTAATTAATTAAATATGAAATATTCAATTAATCAAACTTTAGGATAAATGTGATTTATCGCCAAATAATCATTAAATTAAAGGTAATTAAGATAATTAAGAATATTGCTAGGAATATTCCCCAATGCAGAATTTAAGATAATCAATTAGATTCGATGATGTGTAGATGTGCCTTAGGTTAGGACTTCTATGTCGATTTCATTCGATTTGAGGATGTAGGAGGTTAATGAACATATAGCCCATTTTTGGGGTATTACATTTTGCCCCTCTTTGAATTATTGTGCGAAGCGCAGTGGTTCAAAGATAGTTTGTGTATGATAAAGATATGAAACTGATTCAAAATTGATAATTGATATGAGACAGAAGCTGATTGAAAGATTTGATATGAAGATAATAGGTCCTGATTGACCAAAGATAATGTTAACTATAACAACAATGAACCAATGAAACAAAAGCGTCAAAATGCCTAATTCTGAACCTTATGATTGCAAAGAAGTGAGTGACCGATTCCAGACTCGATTGTCCTTAGAAGAATCACGTAGGTATCACATTTGAACCCTTCAGTTACCGAAGAACCAAGGAAATAACACTACTGAACCGATGGTTATGAAAAATTGATACAGTTTACAAGATTAAGAGAATACTAGATTGATATGGATCTCGATGAATCTAATATGCCCCAAGCGATGATTGATTTGCCCCAAGCGATGAGGTCTTTTGATGAATCAACAACTAGACGTGGTTGTTGTCTTGATTACTGATGAAAGATAACAGATTTAGATTTACAGACTTTGAATGATGTGCAATACCATGCCCCCTTCGGGATAAAAATTGAAATCTGACAAGAAAAGTCAGCGTTGATAGTTTAGAAGCATGCTAATTGATTTGAAAAGTGGTTATACACGTCCAGTAAAGCATTTTGCATCATTTGGAGGTCCTGGAGACCAAGTAGACTAGGTTTGACCATGAGTTGACCATAGTTAAAAGTTTGAAATTTTGATAGTTTGATGTTAGATAATCAGTTAAGTTGAATACTAGATTCCTGTGATGATCGAAGGTCGAATATGCAAGTAGTTGATAATATAAATGATCTCAAATTTCAATTTTGATCCTGAAAAAGGATTCTACTTGCTATTTCGTTGGAGGAACCTTCGTGTGGGATTCAACTCTTGTTAGATTGGAAGAGGTGATTTGAAGAATCGTTTAAGCATTGAAGTTTAGCCAACCACTGTGAGATCATGCAAACATGCAAAATGCAAAGAGACATGCAAAATGAAATGCAACCTAAGACTTAGGACCTAGTCACTGATCATGTGTCGATTTGTTATCATCATTGAACTTTTAGGTAACCAGATAAATCAATACAATGCCCACTAGCCATGAAACCATAGACATGAATATTGATTTGTAACGCTCAAGAACCAATACAACACCCACTGGTCAAACAACCATGGACATATGAATATTGGTTTTATTTTCGGAATGTCAGATTAGATACAAGCACCAAGATGACCTGAGTATCATGTCCATTTTGATATAGCAATTTGCATTTAACATACACATCAAACAGTCAAGAGATCATTCTAAATCCAGTGTGAATTACCCGCAGTGACCCTTTATCGTTCACAACCTTAGGTAAGATCACGTTTAACAGTAGGAGAAAGAACTTACTCAAAAAGACAATAGTGAGATCAAACTTCCTTGAATTTTCTAGGTATCAATGGTCAAGGTACGCATGGCCATCCAATTCGAGATAGAGGCTCTTATAGTCGGACACCATTTCAATCCAAAATTTCCAAAGACGTTAGATTTTCACATACAAGCAAAAGACAAAGAAAAGATTATGCCCCTAGTCATCACTCTCTAAATCCTATAAAGGACATCATCGAAGAGCTCGAAGGGACACAATATGCAAAAATCTCAATGCAAATTAGTAAGCATACAAGGAGATAAAAGCATGAAAAGAACATATTGTTTTCAGTTTGTGTTTGATTGTTGTTGTAGATGCAAAATCCTTTCTGGAGACGAGACAGACTTGACTGACTCAAATGAAGCTTCAAAGGACTCTGACTAGATATGATATGTCTAAGATATACTAGAGGCCATAGGATATAACATTGATTGCTCCCAAGTGTTAAGCATTGATAGGATATAGACGTTTGAGCTAAGTGGTGTACAGATCGACTTATTGAAAATTGGAAATGCAGAAACAAACCGGGAGATATGTACAAACTAAAGCAAAACTGAAAGCTGGGAAAGACCAAGATTGCACTGATAGATGGAGCATTCTGAAACAAGTGGCACCCATTTGTCGGGTTTTCACCATCTTGGCAGAGATTCTATTTTTGCTACCAAGGCGCTTGTTTCCAGGTTTTCACCAAGGCACTTTTTCTTTTTCTCATTTTTTTTTTCATTTTTAAAATTTTTTTTGTACTTTTGATATTTTTTTATTTTTTTGTGAATCATCAAGGTGCCTATTGCTAGGTTTTCACCAAGATGTTCATTTTTTCACGACTTTTTCTGATTTTTATAATTTTATTTTATTTTATTTTGTACTTTTGATATTTTTTTATTTTTTTGTGAATCATCAAGGCACCTATTGCTAGGTTTTTACCAAGATGTTCATTTTTTCAAGACTTTTTCTGATTTTAATAATTTTTATTTTTTTTAGGACATTTTACCATAGACTGAATGCCTTAGGCGTAGAATTTCTTCAGATGGAGAACGTTGATTGGTTCTCGGAGCTGTTCTCCTTCAGTCATTGAGAGTTGATAGGCACCAGAGCCAAAAGTAGTAGTAATTACAAAGGGACCCAGCCAATTGGATTCAAATTTCCCCTTGCATTCTCGATGGGATTGATTTTTAGGATTTTCTCTCAAGACTAGATCACCAACTTGAAATTCTCTGTGTCTGACTTTCTTGTTGTAACCTCTATACATTCTCTTCTGATATATTCTGAGATGATCATACGCTGCTTGTCTGCGCTCATCTAGTAGTTCAAGTTCTTGCAACCTAGACACTCTGTAGTCATCATCAGTTACTAGACCATGTATTCTAATTATGAGTGATGAGATTTCAACCTCAATAGGCAGTACCGCTTCAGACCCATAAACTAAAGTGAAAGGTGTAGCCCCAGTAGGTGTTCTGATACTTGTTTTGTAGGCCCAAAGAACTGGATTGATCATGAGATGCCAGTCTCTTCCTGTTTTATTAACTGTTCTGTGCAAGATTTTCAATAGATTTTTGTTAGAGGCCTTAGCTTGTCCATTCCCTTGAGGATAGTAGATAGAAGACCAATGTTGTGTGATCTTGAATTTGGCACATAGATCATCGAGGTCTTTGTTCCTTAATTGTCCACCGTTATCTGTGATTATGGAATGAGGTATCCCATATCTGCATATGATATAGTTCAATATGAACATAGATATTTTCTTTCCAGTTGCCTGTGTCAAAGGGACTGCTTCTACCCATTTTGTAAAATAATTTGTAGCAATGATTATATGGGTATGTCCATTAGAAGAGTGTGGATAGATAGCACCTATAAGATCAAAAGCCCATTGTTGAAAAGGCCATTGTGTTGTGAAGGGAATTAGATCTCTCCCTGGAGCATGAATCAAGTTACCATGCACTTGGCACTTTTGACAACTTTTAGCAAACTTGATTGAATCTTTTTCCATTTTAGGCCAATAGTACCCTGCCCTAATAATTTTTTGAGCTAGTGTTAAACCATTTGAGTGTGACCCACAAATACCCTCATGGACTTCCTCTAATGCACGTTGAGACTCTTCCCATTCTAAACACCTAAGTAGTGTACCATCTAGACCTCGTTTGTATAGATCATTACCAATGATGACATATCAGGAGGCATTACGAATAAGGTATCTCTTTTCATGGCAGTTGAAGGTATTAGGAATGATTTGGTCTTGGAGATAAGAAAATAGGTTTTTGTATCTAGATGAATCATGACCTACAATGGTGCAAATCATGCGGGTTTTAGGGGAGTCATATGCAAGATAAGATAGTGCTTCCACCAGGAACTTGTAGCATAGCTCATGTTCAGGATACTATAATAAAGTAGATAGTGTTGCCATTGCATCGGCAACCTTGTTCTCCATTCTAGGAATTTGCTCAAATGTGATAGATATGAAATATTTCTTAAGATCATCTACCATTCTCTTGTAAGGAATGAGATTTTCATCTTTAGTTTTGTACACATCATTGACTTGATGAATAACAAGTTGAGAGTCTCCATGAATGTGTAGCTCTGTCACTCTCCACTCAATTTCTAGTTTCATACCATTCAAAAGCGCTTCATATTCTGCAATATTGTTTGTGCAAGGAAACTTTAATCTAAATGCTTTTGGGATTGCGTATCCTTGAGGAGTTATGAACAACATGCCTGCTCTGAATCCATTTTGTGTATAGGAGCCATCAAAGAATAACTGCCATCCTCTAGAAGAAAGATGCATGATAGAGGAATCTGGAAATTCCATTTGTAGTGGTGTGTCATCAAACAATGGTGCTTCTGCTAATTGATCAGCAATGACTTGCCCTTTGATAGCTTTTTGTTCCACATATTCAATGTCAAATTCACTTAAGACCATAACCCATTTAGCTAATCTACCTGTGAGGGAAGCTTTGCTTAGTAGGTACTTGAGGGGATCAATTTTAGCTACCAATTGTGTGGTATGAGCTAACATGTAGTGTCTCAGTTTCTGTGATGCAAAGATCATAGCTAGACAAGCTTTCTCAATCATTGAATAGTTCTTCTCATATGCAACCAATGTTCTACTGATATAGTATATAGTTGTTTCCTTTTTGTTCTCACCATGTTGTGCTAGCAATGCCCCCAGTGATGTATCTATTGTGGAGACATATAAGATCAATGGCTTCCCATGAATAGGAGGCATCAAGATAGGAGGATTTGATAGATACTTCTTGATATGGTTAAAGTTCTATTCACATTCTTTGTTCCATGCAAAGGTCACACCTTTATGTAATGTTTTTGTAAACAGCTGTGATATGTCCGCTAGCTGTGATATGAATCTTCTGATAGATTGAACTCTTCCTTGCAATGTCCTCATCTGACTGATATTCTTAGGAGGTTGCATCTCCATTATAGCCTTTACTTTAGCTGGATCAACCTCGATGCCCTTCTTTGAAATGATGTATCCTAAGAGCTTTCCAGAAGTGACACCAAAAGCACACTTCTTAGGATTTAGTCGGAGACTAAACTTTTCCATTATGTCTAGGATCATGCTCAAGTCCTTTAGATGTTCAGTTCTAATCATAGATTTTGCTAAAGTATCATCAACATAATCTTCCACAGTTCGATGTATCATGTCGTGGAAAATAGATGTCATGGCTCTTTGATATGTAGCACCAGCATTTTTAAGCCCAAATGGCATGACATTCCAACAGAAGGTGCCCCATGCACATGTGAAAGCAGTTTTCTCTTGATCCTTTGGAGCAATTTTTATTTGATTATATCCAGAGAAACCATCCATTAAGGAATACATCTCGAAACCCGCAGTCATGTCCACTATCATATCAATGTTAGGTAGTGGAAAATCATCCTTGGGGCACGCTCTATTCACATCTCTAAAGTCTGTGCACACTCTGATTGAACCATCTGGTTTAGAAATGGGTACAATATTGGAGATCCACTCTGCATAGTCAATAACTCGGATGAATCCAGCTTTCAGGAGCTTCTCTAATTCAGCTTTTACCAAGAGTGCAACGTGAGGATGCATCTTTCTCAAATTTTGCTTGACAGGTTTGACATTTGGAGCAATAGATAAATGATGCATTATGAGATTAGGATCCAATCCTGGCATATCTAAATATTTTCATGCAAAGTTGATCTTCTTCTCTATTAGGAATGTAGTAAATTTTTGTTTCTCTTCTTCTGATAATGATTATGCGACATGTACCAATTGTGGTTCCTCTATTGTACCCAAATTGATGGATTGAGTGGGTTCGATTAGAACTGGAGATCTGTCTTGTAAATGACTCAGAAGGACATCAAATATCTCATCCTTAGGCACCTCGGAGAGGTTTTCACCTTTGGATACGTCTTTTATTTTTACTTTTGTAGGTTCTAAGACTACCACAAAGTGGTTTTCACCCTCATAACTCTTTTTCTTTTTCTTTTTATTCTTATTTTTCTGACTAAGATATTTGATGTCCAACTCGGTCATGATGACGCTCAGGTCACTGATGGAAGTCCTCATAGGCTTAACTACATTTAAGTAGCAAGCAAGGGCATAGTCATTTAGGAAGGTATAAATACCATGGCTCGAATTTGTGGAGGTTTGATCAATAAGTTCTGGATATTTGATAGTCAAAGTAGGGAAAGATTGGGAGATAGTGTTTACAAATATGGATCTGTCATCATTGGTCCTAACTTAACGCTCGAGTTCAAAGGTGATATTACAACTTAAAACATTCAATTCATGAATAGGCTCAATGTCATCGTGGGAGTCCAATTCATCCATAGGTGGATCAGACTCGATAGGTTCATCATTTCGCTCTAGACTTACGTTGGGATTAGGTGCATATTGGTGAATGAATTCAACATTTTTCTCTATAATAAGCTCATCTTCATCTGGTTTTGGAATGGCTCCCCATTCATAGTCATTTGATTCAGCTTCTAATTCAGGATCTCTAGGAAATCTTAGAACATGAGTAAAGTCAGGGTGAATACCCCAAGAAGGGTTACCCTTAGATTCTGATTTGAATTCATACTCATGGGAATCTATCTCAAAATCACTACTACTTCCCTCTTCTTGATTATTTTCGAGATTAGGTAGTTCTTGTGTTTCTACTACATTAATTCTTTTGATTGGATCATCTTTATCATCAAGAAGGTCTTTGATCTCCTTAGGAAATTTTTCATAGGGGATGAGTTCTGAACTATCTGAATCACTATCTGATGGTTCTATTTATTCTTTCTTAAGAAGAGGTTCTCCTGGTGCGATCTGCTCTATGACATGAGAGCAATTACCTTTGAGGTGATAGGGTTTCTTCTTAAAGCCTAAGCCAACTTACTCTTTATTTTCTCTACTAGTATGTGGGAGAGGTACCACAAGACCTTTCCCTCTGACTCCTAGAGGTCCTTGACCTGGATATCCCATCTTAGCTATCAATTTATCTCCTAGACCATATGACTTAGAAGAGAGTTTGGATACTGTAGAGCCACTAGTTTGAACAACTTGAGATTTAGGTTCGTCTTTGTATAGCCATGATAGCACAGCTTCATCCTCTTTAAACTCTTTCTTGGATACTTGTTCTACCACAAAATTCTTTTTATATGCTTCAAGAGGTTCTTTAGGTTCGGGCTTGGATAATTTCAAAGATTGTCCGTAAGACTTAGGTGAGATAGGGAGAGATGTCAAAGATAAGACTGGCTCTATAATATATTCTCCCATCCCATTTTCTTTGATATTGACCTCTTTTTCAAGATCTTCCATGTTAGATGTGGACGTTGCTTTAGTTAGTTCAATGGAAGATTCTCTGTTATTAGGCACAAGCTTATCTGCACTTTCTTTCAATGTATTGCAAGTTGTATTCAGATCTGCAGGGATAGTAACCTCTACTCCTTCATAAGGAAACTTGAGACATTGATGGTATGTAGAAGGACTACCTTGCATTTCATGTATCCATGGTCTCCCTAGGAGGATGTTGTAGGCCAAAGGTAGATCAAGCACTTGACAGATGGTATCTTTGATAACTAGACCCACTTGGATGGGTAAGACAATGGTGCCTTTAGAAGATCTTTCTTATTCATCATAGGCTTTGATAGTTATTTTCTTTCTAGGATCAATAGCCAATTCTGAAAATCCCAATTGTGTGATCAAGCTATAAGAACAAATGTTTAGGCCAACGCCCCCATCTATCAACACACGGTTGACCCTACGGTTCTAGATCAAGACTTCTATATGCAAAGGCTGATTGTGTGGGTGACTCAAGGAGTTGTCATCTTCCTCTGAAAAGGAGATATATTGTGGAGATGTAAGATGTCCAACCATAGTCTGGAACCTGTCTAAATCAAGGTCATCAGGAAAATTGGAATTGAGCAAAGCTTTGTCTAGTATGGCTTTGTGAGCTGGAGATATTCGAAGCAACTCAAACATGGATATTTTTGCATTAGTGTGCTGGAGTTGTTGAACATTGCTATAAGATGTAGGCCTTGTATCCTTTGGATTGGAAGATTTGGAAGTAGCCTTCTGCTTAGAAGTAGATGAAAGATTGAAGGGCACCTTAGGGACACTTGATGAATCTGGGATTTGTCCTTTCAGATGTGCTTGGGCTTGTGATCGAGTAACTGCGTTGGTAGATTGATTTTGTCTATCTCTTCTTACAATTGTGATGACATTGCAACTTTCAGAGAGACATGGTTCAATCATATTGATGACAGCATTATTTCCAGGGTAGGCATAGTTGACTTTTGCCCCCATATTAGGCTGAGAAGTTGAAACTTCTTGACCATGTTTCAGAAATGGTTTTGTGAATGTTGTATGATCGTTATTGCTCTTAGGATTGTCAATTGTGATGTCTCCACTATTGATCAGATCTTGAATGGCATGTTTCAATCGGAAGCAGTTATTAGTTTTGTGACCTTTACCTCGATGGAAATCACATAATTCATTTTCTCTCCACCATTTTGGCGTAGGATCAGAATCAGGTGGTCGGATTTGTGGCAAAGAGATGATGTTATCAGCCAACAGAGTTCTCATGGCGGATTCCAAAGATTCTCCAAGAGGAGTAAACTTTCATTTATTATCCCATCTTTTGTATTCTGGCTTCTTTTGAGATGGTTCGGATGACTTTTGTTCTGAAGCTTTGATGGCTTGGGAACCAAGAGTTAGATTATAGGCTGGTGCCTTTGATGGGGCATAGATAGTATCAACAATGCCATCTGTGACAATGCCTTTGTTCTTGTTCCAATTTTTGTTCTTGTCTTTAAAACTGGATCCTGATTCGTACTTGTCCTTTTGAAGTGTGATTTCTCCTTTTTTCACAAGCACTTTTTCAATTTTGATAGCATTATCCACCAACTTATCAAAAGATGTATGATCTTGCATTTGTAGAGGATAATTGATTTCAAGAACAAGGTTATTGATGAAGATTTCCAATTTTTCTATTTCTAGAATAGGTCTGGCATATAGAGAGAACTTCTTCCTCCATCTTTTAAGAAATGTTAGGAATGGTTCCCCTGGATATTGCTTGAGATTACATATATCAATCATGGTGACTGGATGTTGAATATTGTAGGAATATTCTTGATAAAATAATTTGATCAACTCCTCAAAAGTTTTGATAGTAGGTGGCAACCGAGAAAACCAATGAATGGACGATCCTCCCAAAGATCTAGGAAAGAGGTGCATGAGATAGGTCGGTTCATACATGAACTCCATGGATTGCGTACAAAACTCTCTGATGTGATCTTGAGGATTATAGTGTCCATCATATTTATCATATTTTGGTATCTCCACTCTTTTTGGAAATGGTGGCATATACAAGTCTTGGTCAAAAGGAAAAGGGCATAGAACCTCCATGGAGACCTCTTTGGGTTCCTTCTCTTTCTTAAGATTGTTAAGTTCAACTTGCATAGCATGCATCTGTTTCATCATAGCTGTGAGTGGAGTTTCTTCCTCATGTGTAATGATATTTTCCACATTAAAGTTGGGAGGAAGTTTAGCTCCTTGATGTGCCAATTGTAAAAAGTATGCTTCTCTGTCTTCTTTCAAGAAATGCTTCATCATTCGTTTGAAGTTATCATCATTTTGATATTGAGAAATTTCTTTAGGTGTGGGTTCCTGATCTGCACCATGTTGAGATTGAGTTCTCTGAGAGCCAAAGTTTGTCCCTGATTGAGACATGGTAGGAGTTTGTGGACTCCCTGGAATAGATTGATGCGAGGTTTGTTGGGTACCTCCGTGAGTTGATGGAGGAGGAATGTAACCAGTTTTTAATCGATAGTTGCCAAGACCGTCATCTTCGTAAAGACCAGAATTGATGAGTTGCTCAAGAGTTGGACCCCTGGTAGCAGTTATAGGTAAGGTCTGGGATGCTTCTCCAGATTTCTTGTGTGAGGAAGCTCTAGTTTCCACCATCAACTTTGAGTGAGACAAAGAATAAGATCCAGATGACTGAAGAATGAAATGAATCAAGATGATCAGATGATGCAACCTTGTCAAGGTTTGATTGATTTGAAGATTTGATTAGACATGGGTGAAGGATATTGTTCCCTGGATGTATGGGTAGATTCCCAAAAGATAGCGAACAAGATACCACAACACTTAGTCATTTTTATGATTGATTGAAGATTGATAACTATGACAAGGTTTGGACACAAGACGAAAAGGACTCAAATCGATTAAACAGAAGGCTGAATCAAATTCAAAAGGCCACTTTGGGATAATGATTGGATTCTCAATAGCTACTGCTCTATTCCTGAAACAGTGATTTGATCGACAGATTCTGGAAATAGGCTGAAAAAGCTAAATATCTGGCAATTCTGACAACTTTCAAAAATTTCCCAAATGACACTCTGCAGACTCGTACGATAGTGGGTATGCCACGAAATGACAGTTGCAAAACTCATACGACAATTGGTAGGTAATGAAATGACAGTTGAAAATATCATACGACAGTTGCAAGTAGGATTTTGACTTTTGAATTTTCTGGCATAAAAACTCGTACGACACTGGGTAGTTCACCATACGACAGTTGGGCAGTACTGAAACAACATTTGACAAAAACTCGTATGACTTTCTGACCTTCTGAGATGACTTTTGACTCCAGAAAAGAATTTTACTTCAGATTTTGCAAATTTTGAATTTTCAGATTCGGATTGTTTGCAAATTTCAATGTCCAGATTTGAGAATTGTAACAGATTTGTTCATTTTCAATAACCAGATAGATAAACAAGCATGCAAAATAGTAAGTTAGTGATTTCAAGCATGTCTGAAAATAATGAACAAGGGAAAAAGCAACCTTGTGCATGAACAATCAAGTGATTTTATTCGTTATAATCCTCCGAAGCACTAATTGTGTATGTTCCAAAATGTTTTGCAATAACGCACATATACCCTAGAAAATAAAAATTTGGCCTCGCTAGGGTTTTTAGTAATGGTTTGACTCTGCAACTTTTATGATCCAAAGGGGTGAACTCCAATCCCGGCGCACTAGGGTTTTGACACAGTCCAAGAACTTAATCTTCAAGAGCTGCTAGGGAGATCTGACAACCCAACAATGAACCACACCTATGAAGATTTCTTCCACAAGGACATTTATATAGCGGCTGTCACTACCACGGTGAAAATGGCTATTATCACTTGAGGTTCCATCAACACAATTTTCCCTGTGAAGGGAATGTCCTCTATGGTTAACCCTCTCTAAAGATGACTCACAGTATTGTACCACAAGGGGACTTGGCTCCAGATCCAAGGTTTTTTATGCCTTTTCACTTTTAACCCAAACAAAGCAGACAGATAAATCTGACACGCTAAGACAAAGTTTTGCTTCACCAAGGTCTATGATGTCAACTCCACGTGATCTATCAACCTCTCCGGAGAGAGAATGTATCGATCAATAAGAGAAGGTGCACTAACCAATTTTGATTCACCAAAGCTCGTGATGTCAACCCCACATGATCTATCAACCTCTCCTGAGAGAGAATGTATCGATCAATAAGAGAAGATGCACTAACCAAGTTGAATGTGAAACACACTAAGTATCCTCCCTACCTACAAGGATTCTGTCGTCAAGAAGGATTTTGCTGGGAATCCAATCCCTCAAGAATCATGAATAGTGTTCATAGGGCCTAATTACTATGTGAGCACAGATGTATGTTTCCAAAAAGCAAATCTACCAAAAGTACCCAAAAAGTAGAAAGAGGAACACTTAACGCTTAAAGAGAATATGAGATGAGTCCACAAGGTGGAACACTTAACACCTCACACAAGCTGAAAATGAGTCCCCAACTCAGAAAACAAGTGAGTTCCTAAAAGCATAAATGGGTTGCCAAGTGGAACACTTAATGCTTCTGTCCTGTTGACCCCTCCCCTTTAATGTGGCGCTGACCTTGCAACCACGGGGTGGAATGAGGGGTCGGCGGATTAGCGAGTCCAATAACCCAAGATAGCAATCAAGATCAATCACAAGTATCTAAGACTACTTAATGAATCCTTAAGGGGTCACAACCTAGTATCAATTATGCAAGTGTGTAGAAATAGACAAAAGCATGAAAATATGCACACAAGCCAGACACATAAGAGATTTATTTTAAGTCCAAATCAAAATGTTATTAGATGAAGGAGAATACCTGGGATCTTTGCAATGTGCTTAGTAGATTTTACCTAATTTTTAGCTATTCTTGTTGAGCTTTTCCATGCAAGCAAGTGACAAACTCTCCAACAAGCAAACAAGCAAACAAGATATGCAACATATATTTAACTTATGAAAACCATAGGGTTAGCTCTAAAAATCAATTATTATTAGCAATAATAATCAATAATTAACCCAAATGACAACTCATATCATTCATTGAACCATGTAAAAAAAATAAGTGCATACCCATCACAAAACTTTATTTTTTTTGTTGCATTTGACCTAGTCAACAAGATCTGATTTTTTTTTATGATTTTGGCCACAAAAATAGAAATTCAAAATAGAGACCCCTGCTAAAAAATAAAGAGCTTTCCAAAAATGTAAAAATTTTAGAAAAATCTTTTCATTTGTGCCCTAGAGACTCGTTTTATCAAAACAGACCAGTTTTTGTAAATTGACTATTTGAGCTATTATATTGCATCCAAATTTAAAACACAAAGAATGGAACCCCTGTAGAATTTAAAGAGATTTCTGAAAATATAAATTTTTTAAAAAATATGCTGATTTGCGTCAGATATTAATTTTTTTTGGAATTTCAAGAAAAAAATATATTAAAAATTCAAAACATCTCAGAAAATTCTAAATTTTTTATTGTAGCTTCTCTGATATGTGTCCAACTTGCAAAAAAAAAATTAGAGCAAAAATCTAAGCCCTTTGAGAGATAAAATTAAATCTTTGAAACTTTAGGGCTTTAGCTCCAAAAAAAAATCAAAACCAGCATGTAAAGGTGGGTTGCCCCACGGTGGGCGCCAGAAATGTGTGTGTGAATCTTGTACCTGATCTGTAGACACAACACTTCAGTAAAATATTAGAGGTTAGCAAAAATGAAATCGTGCAATGAATTGAAAGCTAAACTAACCAGGCAATTTACTGCCTTCTAATAGGTGCGAGTATGTTGTTCTCAGATTGTTATCAAGATCAGTGACCTTGACGACACCTAAATGAAGGATTTGAATGCAAAACTGATATGAAATATGAATGCAATTAATCTTTTTTTTTTTTTTTTAAGATGCAATAATATGAAAAATGATATGAAATCTATGATATGAATCTACTCTAGAATGAATTAATATGAAATTGATCCAACAATAATATGAAAACAAAAGTGATCTCACAAAACGTGGTTGATTCGCAAAGAAGCTCTGATTCTCTAGATAGCAATTCACTAGCATAAGTTCACAAATTATGAGATGATTTGAGATGAGCTGAAGCCTTAATTTATAGAAATCTAGGGCTTTGGAGGTGCATGGAAAAAGCCATAAATCACTTAGATTAACTCAGCTTGATTTTTGAGTTATCTGATCATGAAAGATAGTTAATTCTCAAAATTATGCAAAAGCATGCAAAAAAAACTTTTTAACTCAAATTAGAGTTTAGATCATCTTTTTGAACTCCAAAAGGATGTTGAGTTCTAAAAAGTCAACACTTTGCATTGATTTTCTGATTTGGAGTTTAACTGTTTCTTTTGAATGTGCATAATAATTAAGAATTAAATAAATAATTAAATGATTTACTCTCAACTTAACTGATTTTTGAAAATAAATAATTGATTTATGGGTTAATCAATCATTTAATCAAACTTTTATTAAAAACTATATTATTAAATAATGACAACATGCTTTAATTAATTAAATAAGAATTTAATCAATTATTCATAGGATATTGGATTTATTGTCAAAATTAAATAATACAATTAATAATAGATAGAATTAAATTTAATTAAATAATTAAGTGGCAAATATTAAATCTAATTAATTAAATATGAAAATATTCAATTAATCAAACTTTAGGATAAATGTGATTTATCGCCAAATAATCATTAAATTAAAGGTAATTAAGATAATTAAGAATATTGCTAGGAATATTCCCCGATGTAGAATTTAAGATAATCAATTAGATTCGTTGATGTGTAGATGTGCCTTAGGTTAGGACTTCTATGTTGATTTCGTTCGATTTGAGGATGTAAGAGGTTAATGAACATATAGCCCATTTTTGGGGTATTACAGACGTCAATATCAAACCTTCCTTAACACTTTAAACAATATTTTTTTGTACGTTACACGATTTTGTCTTTTTCAAACTTGCATCTACACCCAGCAATTTTAATGGCTATTTTAACTCATCTTTAAGAAGTGTAATTGATAATAGTTGGGTTTTTTTCAAGTGTATCAAGATTCTCAAATTGTGCAATTATTTGCTTAGACTTTTATTCAATGCCCTCTTCATAGTATTTATGGGTTGTTTAGTATAATATTTCAATTTTTCCACATCCATTTCAATTAAATGATCTATGCTCTTACAATTTATTTTTGTCTTCAACTATTGGGGTAGACTAACATTCTCATATGTTGCTTGTACTTCGATTGCAAACAAAATTAAAAAAATCTCTTAATAGCTCATCTTAAGGGGACCTTGATGAAATATGTAGAAATAGGCTCATGTCAAAGGGAATAATTAATAAACTAATGAGAGAAACACATACTTATTTGACCTTGGGATGACCCTTCTCAAAAGTCCATTACTTCAACTTGGGATGCCCCTTGTCCAACATATGTTTCATCAAAGGCTATGTACATAACAAAAATAATACTCTTAAGGGGAAAGACCCAAAATGCATATTCACCACAAAGAGACTAAATCAAGATAGTGAGAGAGAGTCAGAGAGAGAGAGAGAGAGATGTGTACTTGTTTGATATTCTAAAAGTTGTACTTGTTGAGCTTGCGATGACCCTTGTCCAACTTCTAAAGGTTGTGCTTTTTGAGCTTTCTATGACCCTTCTCCAACTTCTAAAGATTGGGCTTGTTGAGCTTGTGATGACCCTTCTCCAACTTCAGAAGGTTGTGCTTCTTGAGCATTTCCTACATACAAAGATAAAATTATTTTAAAAAAGTCTGAATGAAATTTCCTATGTATAGAAACCTATTAATCATAAGATAAGTCCCAATAGGTCATATAACCTATCATAGGTGCTAATACATCTAATTAGGTCATAATAGATTTAATTGGGTATACTTAGGCCCTAGTAGGTCTAACTGGGTCTAATTAGGTATAATTGGGTCCTAATAGGTCTAATTGGGTCTAATTAGGTGCTAATAGGTCTTAAGGGTTCATATTACTCATAGTGGGTCTAATGGGGTCTTAAGGGGTCATATAATCTATCATAGGTCCTAATAGGTCTAATTAGGTCATAATAGGTTTAATTGGGTATAATTAGGTCCTAATTGGTCTAATTGGGTCTAATTAGATGCTAATAGGTCTTAAGGGGTCATATTACTCAGTGAGTCTAATGGGGTCTTAAGGGGTCATATAACCTATCATAGGTCATAATAGGTCTAATTAGGTCATAATAATTTTAATTAGGTCTAATTAGGTCCTAATAGTTCTAATTGGGTCTAATTAGGTCCTAATAGGTCTAATTGGGCCTAATTAGGTGCTAATAGGTCTTAAGGGGTCATATTACTCATAGTGGGTCTAATGGGGTCTTAAGGGGTCATATAACCTATCATAGGTCCTAATAGGTCTAATTAGGTCATAATAGGTTTAATTGGGTATAATTAGGTCATAATAGGCCTAATTAGGCGCTAATAGGTCTTAAGGGGTCATACTACTCATATTGGGTTTAATGGGGTCTTAAGGGGTCATATAACCTATCATAGGTCCTAATAGGTCTAATAGGGTCTAATTAGGTCCCAATAGGTCTAATTGGGTCTAATTAGGTTCTAATAGGTATTAAGGGTCATATTACTCATAGTGGGTCTAATGGGGTCTTAAGGGGTCAATATATAATCTATCATAGGTCCTAATAGGTCTAATTAGGTCATAATAGGATTAATTGGATATATTTAGGTTCTAATAGGTCTAATTGGTTCTAATTAGGTCCCAATAGGTCTAATTAGGTGCTAATAGGTCTTGAGGGGTCATATTACTCATAGTGGGTCTAATGGGGTCTTAAGGGGTCATATAACCTATCATAGGTCATAATAGGTCTAATTAGGTCATAATAGGTTTAATTAGGTATAATTAGGTCCTAATAGGTCTAATTGGTTATAATTAGGTCCTAATAAGTCTAATTGGGTCTAATTAGGTGCTAATAGGTCTTAAGGGGTCATATTATTCATAGTGGGTCTAATAGGGTCTTAAGGGGTCATATAACCTATCATAGGTCCTAATAGGTCTAATTAGGTCATAATAGGTTTAATTGGGTCTAATTAGGTCCCAATAGGTCTAATTGGGTCTAATTAGGCACTAATAGGTCTTAAGGGGTCATTTTACTCATAGTGCATCTAATGGGGTCTTAAGGGGGTCATATAACCTATCATAGGTCCTAATAGGTCTAATTAGGTCATAATAGGTTTAATTGAGTCTAATTAGGTCCTAATGGGTCTAATTGGGTCTAATTAGGTCCTCATAGGTCTAATTGGGTCTAATTAGGTCCCAATAGGTCTAATTGGGTCTAATTAGGTGCTAATAGGTCTTAAGGGGTCATATTACTCATAGTGGGTCTAATGGGGTCTTAAGGGGTCATATAACCTATCATAGGTCCTAATAGGTCTGATTAGGTCAGAAAAGGATTAATTGGGTCTAATTAGGTCCTAATAGGTCTAGTGAGGTGCTAATAGGTCTTAAGGGGTCATATTACTCATAGTGGGTCTAATGGGGTCTTGAGGGGTCATATAACCTATCATAGGTCCTAATAGGTCTAATTAGGTCGTAATACATCTAATTAGGTCTAATTAGGTCCTAATAGGTTTTAAGGGCTCATATTACCTATCATATGTCTTAATAGACCTCGATAGCTAGGTATAATTACATCATAATATGTCTAATTGCGTCTAATTAGGTCTAATTAGGTCCTAATAGGTCTAATTGGGTCTTAAGAGATCATATTAAGCATATTGGGTCTAATTAGGTCTTAAGAGTTCATAGTACGAGCATATTAAGTGTTAATTAGTCTAATAAGATCTAATTATACCTAGAAGGGGTCCTATTACTCATATTAGATAGATAATTAGGGCTTATTAGGACTAATTTGGTCTAAGGGGTCCTATTAAGTTCATAAATAGGCCCCTAATTAGGTACTATTACTATTCAATATTAGTTCCTATTACTCATATTAGGTCATATTATTCACATGTATTAGGTACAAAAATTAGTATAATTAGGTCTTGTTAGGTCTTATTAGGGGTTAATTAGTCTAATTAGGTCTTAGGGGTTATATTATCCATATTAGACCTAATAATAGGTCTAATTATGCCTAAGGGGTCCTATTGCTCATATTAGGTGTACTAGTAGGTCCTATTACTCATATTAGGTGTTAATTAGTCTTATTAAAGGTCTAATTAGGTCTTAAATTACTTATGTTAATTAGTCAAGTATTAGGTCTTAAGGGGTACTCTTACATCTTATTACTAAATTTAACAAATTAGGTCATAATAGGTCAGCTATTTGTCTAATTAGGTCTTAAGGGGTCCTATTACTCATATTAGGTATACTTAGGACTAGTTATGTGTCTTATTAGGTGTTCATTAGTATTATTAGGTCTAACTAGGTCTAATTACATCTAAGGCCCATCCTATTAATGATATTAGGTCCTAATTTGGGTCTTATTACTCATATTAGGTCCTAAATCATCAAATATTACTCGTATTAGGTCCTAATAGGTTTAACATTAGGTCTTAAGGGATCATACTACTCACATTAGATCTAATTAGGTATATAATGATGTCTTATTAGGTCTAATTAGGTATTGCAATATCATTGCAATATCATGCTTACATGTTTCATTAAGAAAAGTCCTAACCATCAACTTAAAATATCCAGAGAGGCATACCTTATTTCCTACGATAATATATTTCTTGTGCTTCTTCACGTAGTCTTTGTTCAGTCTCTTCTGAATAATGTCGTGCACTCTTGTTTAGCCTTCTCTTTTTATTTCCCATCACTTTACAAAATTGTTCCACCAAATTTTGACAAAATTCAAAAAAATACAATTTCACAAGTCTTTCTTCTCCAAAATGCAAATTATTTGGCAGCTTTCAAATTAATAAGATGAGAAAAACATATATTTATTTATATGTATTCGTTATTAATCTGAAACGACACCAAATTGGCCAACATAGGTTTCTATAGAAAGTCATTTATAACTTTCTATTGAAAGTAACTTGGTAAATGGCTTAACCCACGTTAAACCATTCAAGTACTTTCAATAGAAAGTACTTTCTATCGAAACTAAATACTTTTGATCAAAAGTACTTTCTATTGAAAGTCCCTGAGTAAGGGCAATTTGCAGAGTTCTACAAAATTATAAATATTTCATGGCTTTAGAGCTCAATTCCAGGGGTCAACTGGAACAATAAGGAGACATCATTTTTCATAGCACAAGTACTCCGAACGAGCTTTCTAACAATTATAGATTTGATAATTTTTTAGTTTATTATGTATATGGTTTTTGGTGTTAATCAAATGTAGGTTTTTTATAAAATATAAACCTCTGAGTTTGATGTTTAATGAAAAATAGTAGAAAAGAGAAAAAAAAAATTGAAAAATAAGAGTGCCCTCTGTCTTTGAGTATGCTTTCTATAAAAAAAAATTGAAATTAGATAAATACACGACAAGTTATAAGCTATGTAGTCAAGGTATGTCAAAATTACGGTTTAGTCAACTTCAAACATTAATAAAATATGCAATAATCGTGATAATGTCGTCAAACCAATTGCATGCCCTCCGTATGGATGTTACAAAACTAAATTCGAAAGAAACACATTGATATCTATTTTAGAAAAATAAATAAAAAATAAAAAATATGCTCTATGAAAACAATGTAACTCTTTGAAAATGACATTTTCAGCAACATACCAATTTTCGTGGGAGAAAGAAAAAACCATTCAAATCAATTCAAAAATAAAAATAAAAAATATATTTAGAATCTAGATAGAAAATCTTAAAAGACTCTAATTTAATTCATTTTTTCTTCCGATTTCAAATGGTTTAACGATAATATGCATCTAAATCTGAATGTTGTTTTTCAAAATGTAGAGTTTAGTGCCCACTCAAGCAAAAAAGTGTAACCCACTATTGTGGGTTCACCCATTCTTCAAATGAATAGTTGGATTTAGTGCATACCGATCTATATGGTCCTACTAAGAAAAGAAGTTACTTTGGTGATAGATACTTTATGTTGTTTGTTGATGACTATTCAAGGATGATGTGGGTTACATTTCTGAAGGAGAAATTAGAAGCCTTTTGAAAATTTTAGATATTCAAGATACTAGTAGAGATAGAATCTGGAAGAAGATTAAAATTTCTAAGATCAGATATAGGTGGAGAGTTTACATCAGATAAGTTTTATGAATTTTGTGAAGACCATGAGATAAAAAGGTAGAGTTTACTTCTAAGCTCTGTAAGATCAATGTACTCCACAAAAATGTATTTTAAACAATTGTTATTTTGTACAACATCATGCATTGTAATTAATTAATTATGTACAAAAGCTTATATATTGTATTATATAAAAAAATTTCCATTTAATCTATTTAATCAATTATATAATTATAAATTTAATTAAATCTTTTATATTATTTTAATCGTAATAATAAATAAATTTCAATTTTAATCATAATTACTTAAAAATATATAAATTGTCATTATCTTTAATTTTAGTTTTAGTTTAAATTTATTTCCATGTTAATTAATTTTTGAAAATAAAACTTAGATTTTAATTCATTTCATATTTATTTTTCTATATTATGTTGTGCAATATTAAATAATAATATAATACTTGTAATTGTACCAAATATGTGTACTAGTAAGGTGAGAATTTAGTTTTGATTTTGTCCTTATCATTAGTTGTGATCTTTTAACAAATTTGAACAATGAGTCATCTTTATTCTTCACATGGAAAATTTACAATAAGAAATGATTAAAATGTAAGTTCATATACATTATATATTCAAGGTGTGTTATGTTAACTGCACTTTTTAAAGATGCGAATTTTCCTACTAAGTATTGCCTCCTATATAAGACCTAGCCCACTAAGAAAGAATCATAGCCACCTCAAACAAGTAGTTGAATTGAGCCATTACTTGAGCCCTTCTTTGAGTGGGGTTCACATTTTGTAAGCATCATCAAACTAAAACCTCCAGTTAATCATAAGTCTATCTTGAAAATCTAAAATTTGAATGTTCGACACAAATCAAGACTTGAAAAAATTGCATCATTAAAAAAAACATAAAATTGTACAAGGGTCATCTAATCACCAAGTTTGGTATTCACTATTTAAATAAAAACTATCAATGAAAAACATTGCAAATGATGCGACAAGTGACCCATTCAAATAAGATGTTTGCAAATAGATAGCATTTATACATTTTTGTCTGAGTGTAAAATAAACATAGAACAATATTTTATATTCTTGACATATTTTATTCAATTCCATAATATTATTACAAACAACAATTTTTTCTTAGAAAATTTATAACATTATTTTAGTACAATATGTAGAATGCCATTTTTTTATGAATTAAATTCAAATTTTGAACTTAATTTGAAGATTAAATGATATATAACAAGATTAATAATATGTAGCACCTATTAATTGTAGGTAGGGATGGGGTTAAGGTTAGCTTAAGGTCAAAAGTTAGTTAAAATTAATGTTCCCATTCTAAGATGAGGCTTAAGTTAGGGTTGATAATAGAACTTGGTTATGGTTAAAATTGTTGTTATGACTCAAGTACATGATTACCTTTCTAGGATAAAGCTTGAGGCTAGAGATATAGTTGAATTAGTGTTAGGATTAGCATTAGAGATCAATTAGAAAAGCAATAAGTACAACGACAAATTTTACAAGCAGAAACAATAATGTAATGGATGATGAACAATTAGAAAAGCATGTACTCATTTGCAAAGGACAATGCATTATGCTTACAACAAACATGTGGATAGAGGCAAGACTTGTCGATGAAGCTCTTGGTGAGATTATTGACATTGTTTAGGGATTGGCTTATAAGCCATCAAATGTCCCCATGTATGTTGTAGCATGAATTGATAATTACAATGGGCCACCATGGAACCAACAAGATCCAAAAAGTGTAACGATAATACCTGTAACATTAGGTAGCCGGAGGCAACTCCCACTCACCATGTCATGGGCTATTACTATACGCAAATCTCAAGGGCTCGTGCTACAAAAGGAAATGGTCAACATTGGTAAAATAGAAAGGCAATGACTGACATTTAAAGCTATATTTAAAGTGAAATCATTAGATGGTCTCCGTATCCAGCCCAATTTATCCTTCAATGGATACTCCAAAATGCTAAATAACCCATATACAATTATACGAAAAATAGAGAAATCTTGCCTAAAACAAATGGCACTCCAAACAAATTGTAATTAGTCAACACATGGAACATTAAAATGTAGTAACTCTATTAAATATTTCCCTTGATATGAAAAATATAAAGTAATGCATGCTCATATTATAGAAAGCAACAGTTGACATTAGAAAAATAGAGAAGCAAATACTGACATTTAAAGCTATATTTAGAGTCGAATCATTAGATGACTTCTGTATTCAGCTGACTTTCTCCTTCAACTGATATTTGACACTCCAAACAAAATGTAATTATTTTGCACATATTGAATAAAAAAGATGTAATTATTCCACTAAATGTTATATGGCCAAACTTCTCATATAAATATCACAATATTATTATTTGATATATATTATACTGTCAGCATAACCATTGCACCCCTCAAAGGTGCAACTGCTAGTGTAAAACAAATGAGAGCGCAAATTTAAGGCTGGAACAATTTCTTGAAAAATATACATCTGCTAATCGCCAAGGACAAGCTAAGCCCTTATGTTCTTGTAAGAATTTTTTTGGTCACTTCTATCCCCTCGATCTGCTAACAAAACCAGCAGTGCTTAAAATAAAATATAATAAAAGAAAAATAAAGAATAAAATAATAGACTCTCCTCAACCTCCCTTATGCGCATCCATCACTTATCAACCCTTTCGACAAGTTGCAGAAAACAATTTGCCATAGCTGTTTATTGAAGCAAATGATTGGGAAATGAAACAACTTTAGGCAGAGGTCGGAGCAAGGATTTATGTGGGGGTTACTGAAAAGATTTGTTCAGCTTCCCAGTTTTCATTAAAGCTTATGCATTGTAGTTTTACAGCATCTAAACCAAAATATTTAAAGCACCACACAATAAGTGTTTAAGATTCTGTATTGGAAATATTTAATTTCACAAATGATCCCAATAAAATACTCTGTTTAATAACTGAGAGTATATTTGATGAAAAAAATTTAGCTTGGGTCTTGTAATTCTGATATGCATTAGGGTCTTGGATAACATAGATGACAAAATCACGGTTAAAAGGTATTGCATATTTCTGTAAATTACCCTTCAAAAGTAAGGTATGACCATGAACATACCCTTTGAGTGGAGAATAATACATATTTATCCTAATTATCTAGGATACATTAAAGATGGCTCTATCAATTCTTGATTTTTTGATGTTAAAAAGAGATTCTTTATCCATTCGCTTAGTCCACAAGGTCTGAACATCAATTCTTGAGATATGTTTATCATCTAATCGCTTCCAAGTAGTTATAGATTTGACACCTTTCCAGCCTCCATTTCTGTCTTTCTCTAGATCTGCAACGACCACTCTGCTTCTCCTTGCCCATCCAGCTTTCCCATAAGCATGGTATCCAAATCCACCTGAATAACACAATTCAATTCCATTTACCTTCCCACAGAAATCATTCAGATGATCATGACCTGTGAATGCAGCCTTAATATCCCCTGCTTCCACCATTGTTTTCATAAATCCAGAATTATATGATGGACAGCAGATGGCCTCTTGTTTTATGCCTGTGATGTTAGAGCTGTCCAGTTCATTTACTTCTGGAAGAGGTATGTGAAAATATGCCAGTCCTGGAGCAGGTTCTGATTGTGCCGGTGGTGTATTTGTATAACTTTCCTGCATTTATACACTAGAAAGATCATTAATAGCCCTCACTTAATCTGCCGCCAGTAGTTTCTAAATCAAATTTCTAACAGTTTGTTATAATGTAAAAACTCATATATGTTAACTGCTTAATTTCTCTTTCGTAACAGGTATTGCAATGTACAAAGAAAATATATATGATACATCTAGTATTGCAATGTAAAGAGAAAACGGTTCCCAACAAGCAGCTGAAAATGTTGGCATTTTGCCTTCAATTGTTGAAAATACTTTCATTCGTCGAGAGATTTAGTTTAAGGCAGGCTCAATGATAGTTCAGAATCATTGTTGGACCACATAAATTGAAGGCCATCATGATAGAAGTGCATATATTTAAACTTCAGATATATTGCAAAGAACAATAATTAATTTGATTATACCTGCATGTGGTTTGGTTTTATTCGTTTGCTCAGGAAGAGGAATTCTTCAGCTTGAGAATGCTTATTCATTTTATGTTTATTAGCACCAAGAATTGTCCCCGAGGTATTACTCATTTATCCAAATTGCCATAGTATTGATTTCACAGATTATTACTTTCTAAGATATCATTTCACAGATTCTTTCCTAAGAAAAATACTTCAATTATCTACCATGCTTTGAAATATTTCAACATTCTCAATATTTTAGAATATTAAAATTCATGTTCAATTTTTATTTATTACACATAATTGTATAAACTATTCTGTTCACCATAGACTTAGTTTCATTTATTATTTTTATGACTAATAGACATTAATAAATTTTCAATTTCAATTTCAATTTCGACATGATTTTCGGAACTGGTCATTATAACTTGTTTATCATTCTTGAATTGGAAAAATGTTTTTTCTTTCTTTGATTGAAGATAAAAACAAACCTCAAAAAACTTTTTGATTGAAGGTGAAAACAAAGACCTCAGAAAAGGATAAAACTTCAAAACAACACAAAAATCCTTTAACTTCCAAGGCAATTCAATGCTCTTTCCAGTTTAAGCAGCCATGATGACTTATCCCATTTAATTTTATATTAAATATTTTACTACAAAATATCTAATAATTAAATGCATTTCTCCAACATGCCTCCCACACTGAATGCTTTTGCCCAACCATCAAGTCATATGTTAAGTAAATGCGTTTTGAATGTTTTAAACAGTCACCATCCAGAAAAAATATTCATCTCCAATTGCACTATTTTGAAACAATGATACACCTGTACTTTACGAAGTGTACATCTTTCCCAACAAAAATTTTGGAGAGCGAAGAAACAAAAGATTGACAAATCTAAATAAACTCTATATTAAAAAATAATTTCATTGGAAAGGAAACAAATTTTAGGCGAAGATAGTTCTTACTACTGTTTCTGGATTCGATAGTTCTTAATGAAAAGATAGTTGCTCAACTTCCCTGTTTTCAAGATGCACATTTATAGTCTCACACTCGTCACGATTTAAGATCATATTTACTTAAAAAATAATTAATTTCAGAAATAATTCAATTAAGATTCTATATCAAGTACCTGAAGATAAATTTGATGAATTTTTTTAGTCTAGGTCTTATAATTCTGACATACTTTAGGGTGCAAATTATTACAATTTTTTAATTATTTTTTAAGAACATTGTCCATTCTATTATCATGATATATTGCTAATTGAAAAATGATACGTTGTAGAATGGATATCTCTCAGTGCCTGACGCTTAAAATGGATATCTCTTAATCGAAGAGGTTCAACCTATGACATATTGAATTAATCAACTAAACAATTCTGAATTTGATCTAAATTCTAAAAACAAGTACAAAAATAAATAAAATAAAAAATGATATATTAAATAAACAATTCTAAATTTGATCTAAACTCTAAAAACATAAAGTAAATAAATAAAATAAAAAATGATATATTGGATAAAGAGAAGTACAATGGATTAAGAGTGTAGCTTCTCAATATAATCCAAATAGTTAACTCCATGCGAAGATAGTTTGAAGTGGACCTTTCAGGAATGAAATTTGCAATTGTTTTTTATCAAATCTATGTAGGAAAACACAGATGACAAAATTATGGTTCAGGGTAAAAATTCCTATAAATTGTCCTTCAAGATAATATTCAGGTATTTAAATTACATATCAGTAAGTAATGACCATGAACATACACTTCAAGTGACTATAATATATCTTTCTTCTAAATATCTGACATAAGTTAAAATAACTCCACCGATTCTAAACATTGGCATGTTAAAGATATTATTCATCCATACGCTTAGTCCACAAGGTCTGAATATCAATTTTTGAGAGATGTTTATCATCTAATCGCTTCCAAGTAGTTAAAGATTTGACACCTTTCCAGCCTCCATTTCTGTCTTTCTCTAAAGATGCAACGACCACTCTGCTTCTCCTTGCCCATCCTGCTTTCCCATAAGCATGGTAGCCAAATCCACCTGAATAACACAATTCAATTCCCTTTACCTTCCCACAGAAATCATTCAGATGATCATGACCGGTGAATGCAGCCTTAATATCCCCTGCTTTCACCATTGTTTTCATAAATCCAGAATTATATAAAGGACAGCTGATGTCCTCTTGTTTTATTCCTGTGATGTTAGAACTGCCCAGTTCATTTACTTCTGGAAGAGGAATGTGAAAATATACCAGTCCTGGAGCAGGTTCACATTGTGCTGGTGGAGTGCTTGTATACTTTTTCTGCATTTATGCACTCGAAATAACATTAATATCCATTATTTATTTCCCACTGGTAGTTTCTAAGACAAAATTTCCAACAATTTATTATAGTGGAAAAATGCATTTATGTCAATTTCTTAATTTGTCTTTCATAATATATATATAACTAGGTATTGCAATGGAAAAGAAAACAGTTTTCAACAAGCAGATGGAAATGTTGGCATTTTGTCTTGACTGTTGAAATTACTTTGATCCTTTACAATTTAGTAAAAGGCATGCTCAATGATAGTTCACAATCATTGTTGACCACATAAATTAAAGGATATTTGGGAGTAACCTGAATATCATAGGTTATTTTGAAATTTGATTCTATAATACAAGTATATAGATATCGGATGCTAAGATGTGTGGAAGTAAGCTAAAAGTTATAGGATATTTTGAACTCTGATTCTATACTATAGTTTCTAAAGAATAACAATGGATTCTATATATATTTGATCTTACTAGCTTCTTCATCAGTATAAGGGATTCTTCACTCTTGGGAGTGCTTCTTCATTGGCACCCAGAATTGCTCTCCTAAAGCACTACAAACCTGAGCAATTTGTACTGCTACTGATTTCAAAATTCTTACTACTTAGGATACCAATAAATAGCTCTATTGCTATGATACAGGGTAAAACATGCTTTGAGTTTGTATGACTCTTTAGTATGTTAATTCTCTTGCACTTATATGTTGACTACTATTTTTTCACGTAGTCATCATATTTTGTTTGGTGCTAGGACGAACTGTTCTGTTAACCGTGAACTTAATACCATTATTTATTTTTTATCACCGTTTGGTTGCTAGAATTAACCTAGAATTAGAAAATGGGAGTTGGTTTCCCTTCTCAAAATTAAATTCCCAATTCCAATTCCATTCCTCAATTCTAATTCCAGGTTCTGAGGAGAATTGGTTGAATGCTCATTTTGGACCAAAATTAGAATTGGCCTATACCAATTCACCAATTCCTGTTTTCCAATTCTAGGTCAATTCCACCAACCAAACAGTAACAAATTTTGAATTTCAATTTGGACATGTTGACAACTTAAAAATTAGGTAGTGGATATTCTGTTTGGTGCTAAGACAAACTGTTCTGTTAACCGTGAACTTAGTACCATTATTTATTTTTTATCACTAAAAGACATTAACAAATTTTGAATTTCAATTTGGACATTGTTGACACCTTAAAAATTAGGTAGTGGCTACTGCAACTTGCTTATCATTCTTGGATTGAAAATTTGTATACTTTTCCCTGTTAGGGTTAAAGCAAAACCTTTGATAGAAGGAACAACTCCAAGTGAATTATTGGAAAATGATTTTTTATTGGGCAGTAAGAGGCAATCTTGGCAAGGCTGGGGTTGGTTGTCTAACCAGTAATGGAGAAGGAGATTTTGTATGTGCCGATGGCACATAAAGGCTTGTGCTCCAACAATTAGAATGAAGCAGTAGCACTTATTGAAGATCTTCCAGTAGCCCACCCTCATGACATCCTAAACATCATTGTTGAAGGTGATATTTACTAATCAAAGGCAACATGAAATAAACAGCATCCTAAAGGAGGTACACAGGTTGGTCTCTTCCTTCAAATCTGTTTCCTTTTGACACAGGTTTTCTGATGTAAACTACCTTGCTGGTCTTCTGGCTAATGCTGAAGCCAATTTGGAGACTTTTGTGAATTTTGCAAGCAAATCAATAAACAAATGGCCTGGTTTGGAGATGATAAGGAAATACAATATTTAAACACTCCACATTCAAAAGATTGACTTAAATTTGCCTTGCCACCTAAAAGCAAGCTATGTTCCATGGAGTTTCCCAAGGGACAGGAAACAGGTGTAAAAAGCTAAGTTTGTGGAGTCCTCTACAGGGAGGACGGGGAATTGTTGTGAGGTTTTCACACCATCGCCCCATTGCAAATGGGGACCCCCCTCTTTTTCACTTGGCAGTAGAGTGGTTGTCTCAGGTAGCTTTAGTTTGGTGGCAGTTTCAGAGTCTTCAAGTCCTTAGGCTAGGTTCGAGCAGCCTTAGATGCCAGCCCTTTGTCCATTTGAGAGTCAAAACCATAGAGGAAAGTAGAACTGGTGTCAAGGCACCCAATACTTAGACTCTTGTTGGTGAGAGCAAGCCTTAGTTGAAGGTTGGCATGAAAGGATTCGAGAGGTTAATGGGAGATTCAAGCGTTGATCTTCGTGAATGAATGAGGAATGAAGGTTGATGTGGATTTCAATTTGACCCCTTATGAACCATGAAACATGATATGAAGCCAATGAGCAGTCTGATTTGAACCAGATCTGATATGAGAAATCTGAGCAAAGGAGGGTAAGTTTGAGTTGCAAAAAGAGAACTCAAGTAATGAAACCAAAGCAAAGGAAAAGAGAAATCAGTTTGTAAGCCTTGAGTTTTGAACAAGTAAGAGGAAGTTCAAGTTTGAGTGTAAAGGAATTAGAAGATTTTGACCCCTAGGTTGAGCCCAAGGCAGGTTGGAATTCCAACCTTGAGCCCGAAGGAGGTTGGAATTCTGACCTGCCTGGAGCTCCATAGCCCGGCCATCACTTGAACCCTCTTCTTGGCACTCCATTCTGATGCAGGAGCATCTTCGGTTCGGAACAATCTTGCATCAACCAAAAATATTTCTTTCAGTTTGTTTGTTGTTCTGTTCCAGTTGGGCAGTTTTTTGTGTTTTAGATAGCGATTGCTCCAGTTGGCTCATTGTCTTATGCGATCCTTATGAGGTGATCTAGACATCATGAATATCCTATGTCTAGGTTCACAGCCCGATCCGATGTTTCCAGATGAAGTTATCTTATAATAGGTCCGGTCCTATATTGTCTTCGAGATTCGGCTTGCGATGGAGATTTACGTTATGTGAAGCTTCATGGCGGATCATTCCATGTGCTTATACATGTGGCCGACCTCCTTGCATGTTCGCATGTCATGATCTATCTATTTGGGGGTGTTCTTATGGATTTAGGTCTTGACTTATATGTTGTAATATGTTTCCTTTATCTTGGAGACTGTTGATCGGATAGGCCGACTTGTGGTTGGCAATCTTGTATATAAGTAGAATAGTAGTTCTTGTTTAGGAAGGAGATTGGTAATGAGGATAGCCAATATATCTGATAGTGAAGATCGGGAATAAGGCTTATATCCTTAGTAATGAGGCATGTCTGATGAAAATATGTAATCTACATTTGCAGGCCAACTTGATGATAATTGAAGAGCATTGTTCCTTATTTGCTGGTGTTGATTATTGCTTTGTTTTGTCATTTCCGTTGTGTAATCTTTAGCTGCAAGGTTGGACATCTCCATTGGGGATTTCTCCTCCCTTGACTGCGTCAAGTGGTATCAGAGCACAATTGTGTTTCCCAAGGTTGCAGATCCGAGTTCCTGAGCTTGCGAAGTTTCAGACTTGTTATTTGTGGGGTGGCAAAAGAAGTTAGATCTGACCTACAATTGCAGAGGATTGTATGAAGGGAACTGCAGGAAGTGTTGGAGGATCGGTTGAAAGGCAAGTTGGTGATTTTCTGTACAGATAGATTGTTTGAGGCAGATTGTGGGTGTTGGTAGATTGCTTAATTGTGTTAGGGCAATCAACACTGGTGATCAAATCTCCAAAGCTGAGGAATTTGAGAAAGTGATTCCTTAAGTTTACAAGAATGCCGCCTAGAAGAATGAACCCTAGAAGGCTAGAGAAAATGATGGAAAAATTCAAGAATGAGATGAGGACTAAAATCCGAAATGCTTTAATTGCTATGTTACCAGATTCGCTCAGAAATGCAAGAATTCGCGGTTCGGTTCGGTAGTAATTCAGGTCCGATCCGAATTCGCCATAAATTCGCGTATTGACTGTGTAACTCGTCCACAATACGTTAATCAGGACCCTAGACGAATTTAGGAGGACTCGGAACGTATTTGATTCCCAGTCATTTATTTAATTGTTTTTCAATTATTTTTTATTTCGTTTTTGACCTTACTGCCGTCGCGTTTTTATTTGGCGTTCGTTCTGAGACTGGAGACTGCGTTCGAAATTGTTGCTGAGGACCATCTGGAGACTGCGTTCATTCTGAGACTGCGTTCGTTTGGAGACTGGAGACTGCATTCGAAATTGTTGCTGGAGACTGCATTCGAGACTGGAATCTCAAGGGTTTTTTATAATAGTAAGTACTTATTACATTTACATTATACTAGTAAATACTTATTACATTTACATTTACATTATACTATTACGATAAGTACTAGTAAATATTAATAATAATATTACAGTAATAAGTATTATTAATAGTATTTGTTACTAGTATTTACAGTAATAAGTATTTGTTAATAACTTAATAGTATTTACTGTATTAATACCATTAATATTACTGTATTTACAGTAATAAGTATGTGTTAATACCATTAATATTACTGTATTTACAGTAATAAGTATTTGTTAATAGTAGAATATTAATACAGTAATAAGTATTTGTTAATAGTAAATATTATTTGTAAATAGAGTAATATTAATAGTATTTGTAAAGTAATACTAAATACTAAATAATACTATAATACAATAATACTAAATAACATCTATACAGTAATACTAAATACTAAATACAGTAATATTAATGGTAAATACAGTAGTATTATTTGTAAAACAGTAGTAATATATATATTTTTTTTAAAAAAAAAAATTCTTGTACGAACGAACCCAAAACGAATCGAACCCAACCCCAAAAAAATTTGAACGAATTTCGAACCCGAATCGCGAACCCGCATCCGAACCCGAATCCGAACCGGCAACTTAGTTTAATTGGGGTCAGAAGGAACCTTGAAACAAAAGATGAATATGAAAAAGCTGCTAAAGATCTTGAGACAACTGAGGTTGAGATCCCTACAGATGAAAAAAGATTACTAAGAGCTATGGCACAAATGGGTAAGAGTCATAGACTTGATGTTTCCAATTTCTCTGATTCATTACATTGTGAGGATTTGATAGATTGGATTAGTGAATTAGAAGATTACTTTGAGCTTAGAGATATTAAGATTCCACAAAGGGTTAGGTTAGCAGAGACTAAGTTGAAGGCTGTCTTATGGTGGAAGGAATTGCAAAAAGATAGGGAAGATAACAGTGAACCTAAGATCACTAGGTGGAGATTTATGATTTCTAGACTTAAGGCCAAGTTCATACCGAAGGATTATGCATTGGAATTGTTTAAGAAACTGTAGAATCTGAAGCAAAAGGATTTGACTGTTAAGGAGTACACTGAGGAATTCTACAAGATGCAAATCAGATCTAGAGACTGAGAGTCATCTAAAGAGGTGGGTAGATATATCAATGGTTTGAGACTTAACATTCAAGATGAGTTGAGTATGTTGAGGATCAGTGCAATCGAAGATGCTTATTAGTATGCCTTGAAGGCAGAAGACAAGTTGAAGAAAAGACAAGGAAACCCTAAGGGAAGAGACAAACCGGTTGGTGATAAGGGCAAACAAAAGCTTGTTGTCGAAGGAGAACCTAATCAGAAGATTCTTGGAAGGAGCATTAGCAACAGTGGTTTCAAAGGTACTTGTTTCAAGTGTGGGAATGTTGGTCATAGGGATTTCCAATGCTTTGAAATTTCTAGCAGAAGTAAAGGCAAACAGAACTTGGTGGCACATGGGGAGCAAGTTGAGGATGAACCTGTTGAAAGAGAGGTTACATCTGAGATGGGAGAATCTCTAATGTTCCGAAGAATTACGCTAAGTAAGAAGGAATCTGAGCCTGTTCAGAGAAGGCATTTGTTCCGAACAATTTGTAAATCAGAAAACAAATGTTGCAAAGTGATAATGGACAGTGGTAGTATTGAAAACCTTGTATCAGAGGAGATGGTACAAAAACTTGGACTGAGGAGACTTAAACACCCTTGTCCATATGGTATAAGTTGGTTTTAGGATGACCATATGGTGTAGGTTAAAGAACAATGTTGAGTTAAGTTCAACATTGGACCATACCAAGATGAGGTATTATGTGATGTGGTTAATATGAGTGCTTGACATGTTTTGCTTGGAAGATCTTCGTAGTTTGATGTTGGAGCTATTCATGATTGTTGAAGGAATGTTGTCTCTATAATGAAGGATGGCAGGAAGTTCACTCTAATTCCTTTAAAAGAAGGAAGGCTACGAGTTTGAGTATAATGAGGACTTACACCTTAGGAGATCAGACTGCTTCAAGTCAGAAGGTGATGGATTTGCAACAGGTGGCTGAGAGGGTTTCTTTAGAGGTTGTTTAGTTGCTGAAGAATTTGATGAATGAACCTAAACTGATGGAGTTGAAGGTTTAGGATGACAAGCTAGTTTTGTAGCAGCAGGTTACCGAAGTGGTATCAGATGAGCAGCGGGATCTTGTGAATGGATCAAAAAGAAGGGAGTTATCAACTGATATTAGAGGTGGAGTAAAGCAGCAGAGGAGGAAGCAAACATTAATTGCTAAATGTAGGAGCGACAAAAGCAGAAGCAATTGGTGTGAGTTGGATAATCAGAGTAGTAGTAGCAGAGCAGTGCCTGATGATCGATTGTATACTACTAGGTTTGAGGATTTGGATAGTAGGTGTAGCCATTTGCAGAATATGATGGTTGCAAACAAAGAGAATACACGGGTCAAAAATGAGCATGGGATTTATGTCTTGAATCCTGTCAGATGTTCATAAGTTCCTCTTATAGAACATCTTCTATTCACCTGGGGTGTCTGATATAGGAGCATCTTGGGTTAGGAGCAATTTTGCATCAACCAAAAATATTTCTTTCAGTTTGTTTGTTGTTTTGTTACAATTGGGCAGTTTTTTGTGTTTTAGATAGCGATCGCTCCAGTTGGCTCGTTATCTTATGCGATCCTTGTGAGGTGATCTAGACATCATGATCATGTGTCTAGGTTCGCATCTCGATTCGATGTTTCCAGATGAAGTTATCTTATGATAGGTCCTATCCTATATTGCTTTCATGTTCTAACGGTCAGGATTGGTGAGATTCGGCTTGCGATGGAGATTCATGTTATGTGAAGCTTCATGGCGCATCATTCCATGTACGCATGTCATGATCTTAATGACCATGGCGCATCTCTTTGCATGTACGCATGTCATGATCTATCTATTTGGGGGTGTTCTTATGGATTTAGGTCCTGACTTATATGTTGTAATACGTTTCCTTCATCTTGGAGATTGTTGATTAGATAGGCCGACTTGTGGCTCGCGATCTTGTATATAAGCAGGGTAGTGGTTCTTGTTTAGGCAGGAGATTGGTAATGAGGATAGCCAATATATCTAATAGTGAAGATCGGGTATAAGGCTTATATCCTTAGTAATGAGGCATGTCTGTTGAAAATCTGTAATATACATTTGCAGGCCAACTTGATGATAATTGAAGATTACTGTTCCTTATTTGCTTGTGTTGATTATTGCTTTGTTTTGTCATTTCCACTGTGTAATCTCTAGCTGCAAGGTTGGACATCTCCATTGAGGATTTATCCTCCCTTGACTGCGTCACATTCAAACACCCCCATTTGCACTCCAATCCATGAGGGAAGTTGAGGGATTCGATGAGGACATGAGCAAGATTGAGAGTGAAACAAAAAGGACATTAAGAACTAAGGAGTAGAAATTTCAACCAGTTTGCTGATGGCAAAATTGTGGAAAAATGAGTTGATTTGCTGATAAAAGGACTGGAAATGAAGGAGAAGTCAGATTGAACATGAAACTGTAACAAACACTTAGTAGATTTTCTGGAAGGCACTAACTTGGGTGAGCCCAAGTGAGGTTGGAATTCTGATCTCCTTGGGACTCTATGCCCAACCACCTCCCAAACTCACCCAACATTGAAAACAAAATCAGAACATGAGGATAAGACTATGGGTGAAATTAATCATTTGCAAGATAAAATCTAAGTGTTGGATTTGGAATTTCGAAGCAAGAAAACAAGAATTTTAAAAAGGTGAAGAAAGGATGACAAAATGAAATGCAATCTTGAATTGAAATCATAAGGAATGATGAGAATCTGGTTGAAAATCAATTTGGGAAAGCCTTGAAATTGAAGTGTTTGAGTGCAATATGGAAGAGGATCGAACACCCATCTTTGGACTTGAGCCCAAGGCAGGTCGGACTTCCAGCCTCCCTTGGGCTCCAACATAAGCCAACTTGAGACACTTTGACGCATTGGAAACTTCACCTCCCACATTCACTTCCCAATTGCAACTCGACCTCTCCATTCCAAACAATTTGATCAAGCAAAGAAGACCTCTTGTTAGGGGTGAAATAATTGAAACAGGTGCAGATCTGAACCAAGAAGGCAGTGAATTCACCAAGGAAAATCAGATTGACAGGGAGCAAAATTACAGATCTGTGTGAAAATTAGAAACCTGAAAGTGTGGAGGACCTTACAAGGGCTCCAGAACTTGCAGATCTGAACTTATAAAGTCAGAATTCCCTTACCACAGCTCGCAAGGTATGCTTCACGATGAATCTACAATAAGGGACACATGAATTAAGATGGAAATGTTGAACGCTTCTCCAATAGAAAGCAGAGTTTAAATGAAAAATCTGAACTTAGCATCTTTAGAATTGCATTGTACAATCATTTCAAATGAGGTTCTAAGTATGAAAATCTCTTAATTAATCTTGTAGAACCTCAAGAATTTAAGAATTAAATAAACGTTTGGAAATCATTTTGATTTGGTGAGAGTAAGGTAAAGTTTCATGTAGCGAGATGAAAATGGTGGATCTTTGACAAACATTGTTGTCTTGTTGTGCTAAGTGAAATGGAGTATGCAGATGCTTGAGAGAAAGGGAAGACTTTGGCAAGATCAAGTTCAGGATTTCAAGCAAGTACAAAATAGCAGTGAAACCTGGGGACTCGCACCACCCCCAAAAACCTCGAAGTACCCATCCCCGAGACGTCCCCGCACCGGGTACTTGGAGTATCCGAGTACCCACACCTCCGCCATTCTGAACCACGCCGGTGGCGGGATGGATACTTGAATTTCTATTTGAATTTTGATTTTGGAATGTTACTATTGGGTATGTATTATGTTACTATGTTGAATGATCAATGGTTCTGGTTCGTGTTGCAATTTTGCTATGTTCAAGTATTTCAATTTGGTATGTTATATTGAAACATCATTTCATAACTAGCATTTCAAGTTCTATATATGTATAGTATACACACCCCCCTTGCCCCCTTGCCCCCTTGCCCCTCGCCACCGTCCCCCCACCGTTCCCCCATCGTCCCGAAATTGAGGCCTTCTATCCCCCCGTCCCGGAAACTCGTCCCGATGTACCCAAGCACCAATGTTACACTGCAAAATAGATACTTCAGGTATCGAGAAGGTGCAAGCCATTCATCAAGAGTGCAAGCAAGACAATGATTCGAGATTGAAGCTCAAAGTGAAGTTGCAAACCCAAGAACAAGATCAAGATGGAATTCAAGAAGCGAAGATGTCCAAGGAAAATGAACAAGTCTACAAGCAGTTAGAAGAAATCATCACAAACTTGAATTTCCTTCAGAAATCCAAGTTCAGTTTGGAGGATTCAACTACATGAAGCACCTATATCACTTTCACAAGACCAAGGCCAAAGAATCAAGAATTCAAGCAAAAGCAAGTTCAAGCCAATTCAATGAGAAGGTTTCACGATGAAAAGGATGGAGAAAGTTCATAAAGATAAGCAATTTGGGAATATTGGTCATCACAATTCACAATCAATTGAAGACTTAATAATGTTGAGTATCAAGAGATATTTCATCTCCAAGGAATTGATGAAGTCTACAAGATAAGCATGCTGCGGTGGCACCCACTCATCTTCAATCAGTCAGAAATTTCCAATTTCACGTTTCCAAGATCATCCAATCAAGTCATTCCAAGTGTACATGTCGAGTTCACCTAATTTCTCTAACTAACCTACTTTCTCATTGGTCTATAAAAGCAATGTAATTTTCTTATTGGCCCACAAAGTGGTGTCATTATGTAATTGGATAAGCATTTAATGCTTGTAGCTAGTAGTTACATTAAGGCTTTGTTGGATAAATCCATAGTTGAAAAACTCAAATTCGGCAATAACTCAGCCGGCCCAAAAATTTTGAAAAATTCGGATTCAGCAATAACTCAGCCAGCCCAAAAATTTTGAAAAACTCGGACTCACCAAACACTCAGCGAGAAAATCGGCAATAAATCGACACTTCTTTCGAACACTTAAATATATATAATTTCTTTAAAAAATCTTTAAAAACCTATACACACTAATTTTTGCAGAACAACATCTTATTATTTTTCAAATATATAAAAGATTAATTAAAAATAGTGTTGCCCGGGGACACGTTTTTGGCACAATTTGACCCATCCCGAAAACGGAGACGTCCCGAAAACTTGAGAACTTCCCAAAACCTGTCCCTAGCTGCCCATTAAATTAATGCTTGAATTTTGATAAGGTGTTTGACTTCCACTCTAATGTGAGCTCAGTTTAAATTATTTAACACAAACATTATATGTTAATGTTCTATAATGTATATAAGCATGCTTTATCCATGTTTTCATATGAATATTTAAAATTTCCCAATATATTTTAAAATTTCCCTATTTTTTATATAGCTGTCCCCACTGTCATTCCCTGCTTTGGAAAAAAATCCGTCCTGAAAACCCGTTTCCCCATCCACCCATCCCCCTTGTTCCAGAACTTCAGGTAACATAGCTTAAAAACAAAATATATATTAGTACATATATTAATTATGTATTAAAAACCATTGATATTAATCATATATATGGAAAACTTTCAAATATATGAAAGAATAATTATAAATTATAAATAAAACATATATTAAAATTACATATACTAATTATATATTAATATTTATTAAAAATCATAGATACTATTAAATTTGGACCTTCATTTGTGCCTGTGGAAGCCGTTGTTTGTGGTCGCGGCAAACCTAAGTCACGCAACACATATAAACCTAAGTTGTCACTTTGTATTTTATGAGTTGTCGCGCGACACATATAAACCTAAGTTGTCACTTTGTATTTTATGAGTATTTTAATGTTTTTATATTTTTGACTTTTTCGCCAATATTTTTGGTCTAATCTCACGCAATTTCGCGAGTTTTTCCAAAAAATTGTTGCGCGACATTGCAATATATTGTCGCCGAGATTAATGGCAATAATATCGCCCACAAAATTGCAACACTATATATCGCAGAGATTTTCAACACTAGATAAATCAACTCCTTATAAAAGGCAAGGTCTTCTCATTTGTAATTCATTAGTTAGAGTAGAGTAGGAGGGAGATCTGGAGAGATTGTTGCTATAATGCTACTAAAATTGTTCCTTCTTCATTGTTGTTATCATGGTGAATGTTTGTGAAGTTTTGGAGTATTGCATGGTTTCTAAATTTCCTCACTCGGAATAGAATTTTACTTATGTTGAATAGAAGTAATAGTAGATGAATGGAAGATATTGTTATTGGTGAATCATGGTGAAACTAGTGCCCATACCTTTTGATACTTGTTGATTAGAAGTGTTAGTGTAAGGTTAGTCTAGGCCTTATTGCAAGCATTTAACTTCAACTTAAAATGTTCATTTGGGTTGCGCCTTCATTGAGCATTTGAATGAGTATCGACAATATGAAAATCATCCACACATTCTTAGAAGCAAGCACCCTCCTTAACATAGTTGATTTGGCAACGCAAGGACTGGTTTGAATTTCACCTCATCTTCAATAATATCTTGCATTGTTAGAGTTAGATTAGACTTCCTAAACCATTTACCTATTTGCACTTTGTTTTGTTAGAAATAGTTGAAGAGCCTACATTGTTAAATCATTTGCATTTGCAAAGCTGATAGTTTATCCATTCAAAGAATAGTTTAAGTCCCCGCATGATACCCAACATATCACATCATTACAACTGAGTTAAGTCAACGATTAGAAGGAACCTTGAGGTTGTCTTAGTTGATCACACAATCATATACATTGTTTAGCACCTAAGCTTCCTTATTCAAAAGAGGATTTCATATTTGGTGTTCTATCCTAGGATACTAAGTGTTTCATCCTGCATGTTGGAGTGGTCACAAAACTCACATCAACAGGAATGGATATCAAAGATGGGGGATCAAGCATCTAAGTTTGGGGATAGTGCTTGCAAAATTAGTTATATAAAGATATATAAGAAATAAGTATAAGCATTACAAATGTAAATTTGACATACTAAGTAAAATTTAAACTACCAGATATGAAAGAAAAAAAATTGCGTTGATTACATTGACCACTAATAATAGCAAATGGAGGTTTGGAGTTCTAGCATGGGCGAAGGACAGCACCCCTCACAGGGATATGGGGGTAGGCCCCCAGCAAAGTTGAGGGGCAGAATCCTTCATGAGGATTTGTGGCTTGAGCCCCCATCGAGGTCAAGGGTGGGGTCAAGAGGTAGAGCCCCCACAACCAAACACAAATTGTTAAATTAAGGTTTTCAAAGCCACAAAAACCTTCCTGACAAATGTCAATTTTTAGAATTTTATCATTATTTTTGCAACACAGTCTTGCTAATTCTAAAGCGTGGGACTGATTTAACATGAGGCTTAGAAGTTAGATGCTTATTTAAAAGTTTTTAGTAAGTGCTTACCCTTTGGGTTGAGCCCATAGATCATTAGGATTAAGATTAGTAGCAAAGAAATCAAAAACACTTTTCTGAATTTTTTGAAAATATTGTTTTTTATTCTCCTACCCTGAGGGATGTTCCTTGGAGTCCCTTGGACATCTCAGATTGACGTCTTCGAGTCTCCAAGCTGTCTCCAAACCATAGGGAAATCCCAAAAACATTTCCCAGTCCTGAACAGCAGTGATGGGACCGCAAGGGTACATCCCCTCCAAGTCCCAGGAATGAGGAGATTTGGATTGATGAGACAAGTCCCCATGGAAAACTGAAACTAAGCAATAGACAACTTTCATTTGATAAAATGCAAATACGAGAGCACATTTCCGAGAAAAATATAGGGTTTGTCTCATTTTGTAGACCTGCATCACAGAGAAGTGGCTTACGTGCACCACATAAGGAGAATTGTTATCTAATGGCTGCTAGTAAGAGTTTCCTAGGAAATTAAAGAGATATTCCTTTTGATGGACCTCTGTAAGTATAGACAAGTAAATGAATATGTTCAATTTTCCACATTGTGAAGAAATTGGACCTAGAACTGATAAAGGGTCATTAAAACAGACAAACAGAACCGTGGAAGAAGGGTGAAGAGGACATGAATGTTCTGCTAAAGGAAAACTACCAGCTAGACCGTGAAGATCTTGTCCTTGTGTGAAAGCCTATACCATCTTCTTATGGCTGTCCGAGCTCAAGTACGGGAATGGCTAATTAGGAGAAAAGAACTGCTAACACTAAAAGCACCAGTTTCAAATCGCAAAACACCCCAATTAGCAGTACACATATCTTTTGAGACTAAAGTTTAAAAGCGCCTGTTTCAACACACTATATACCAAACAGTATATATATCCTTTTGATTCAGAGTAAATTATTCTGGAAATTTCTTCAACCTTGAATATTGTTGTCTTTTGGCGGACTCCAAAGCTGCTTGTCTGATGCAGCCCTGAAACTCGAACCCGTTCCAAGTATTATTATCTATTTTGAAGGCAATAATTAGTCACAGAACTAAGAAGGCCTAATTTTCGTCCGGATAAAACCAAAGATTCTAAATCCAATTTGTAGCTGCCATTAAAAACGTATTGGTCCCCAATTATAGGGCCAGAAAACAAAATGCCCGGGCTAGGCCATTTAAAAGCAATTTCAGTAATTCCACCAGTCCCAAATTGAAATTTAACAGCAATAATTAGAAGCAACAGAGACACCAAATTCCAGACTGCAGTAAATACTTCACTTTTTTCGGAGAAGATTACCTGTAATTTTGCGGAGATTTCTTTGAACCAGGCTTGTTGAGAAGGCTTAATCCAACCATAGCCACCTATATTAGGATCAGTTGAGTAGTCTCCACTGTCTACAAAATACAGGTTGAGAACACTTTTGCCCTGCAGAGCTGAACCTGCCACTCCCATTACTTCCAAATTATAGTTTCCAAACCCATCAATTTTTTTATGGGTATCAGGGTTGAGCTTGGAAAGAGTATAACCCATGGACACAATATGCCTCATCACTCCTTCCCGATTTAAAGTAGCTGATTCCTGGTCGTGATTCCCCAAAACAGCCGCCCATGGAATTTTGGCTGCTATTGTAGCTTCAAAGGCTGCCTTGATAGAAGCAGCAGCATTTGTTGTATCCAGCCCGTAGATATTATCTCCTACCCATCACACCACCAATACAAATTATAACATCTTCTCCCAATGATGAAAAAAGTAGTGGGTTAGAAGATCATTTAGATACCTGTGTAGACAACAAGATCTGGCTTCTCTACTCGAATCATTCGCATGACAAAAGCAGTAGTGTTGAGATCAGAACAGGTGGGGAACTGAGAGGGTAACACATCCAAACACTCGGTACTTTTGCCATCTGCATAATGCATATCTGCAACCTGCAAATGCCAGCGTGGAACATTTAATTCATTTCTTAAAATATTTTAAACATGGAAGGCAGGGGATGAGAATGATTTTACCTGTAAAATTTTGAACTTCCCATCTCTTTTAAACCTGAGAGGCAATGGCGTCGCCGCCGATGAAACCACCCAACAAATAATGCAGGTGATAATGAAAAAGGTCTGCAAATATGTAGTAACCATTATTCATTAGCCTCGTGACGCACTCGTGCTCATATATGGGGCGAGGCAAAGGGAAAATGGGTATTTATACATATACAGGTGTATGCATATGGAAATCGTGAAAACGTATTAAAAATAAATTGTGTAGTTCAAACTGTATCTTCCTAGGTAGCAGCTAACGTGATCTCGAATATTTCATGCATATACTGAATTCATTACACTTCAGTTAAATAGTTCATCGGTAGATTGACCCGGATATGGCGAAAGCTTATGGAGAGGCGATGAAAATGAGCGAAGTCTACTTCATGGGACAGCGAAAGCGGCTTGTGGGGTAGGATTTTGGTGTTGTCAGGGAAGAAACCAGAACGGATAAGGATTCCATAATTATTTTGCACACTGTTCTGGTGGGGCATAACTACTCCCTTGGCTATACTAGCACCTGATATGACTGTTTGTTGATGTTTATTAATTAGATTGAAAAAAAAACAAAATAGTAGTTGTGTGACTTTTAATTTTATTAATAAATATAAATAAATTGTCATGTTAAGTGTAAATAATTTGTTCTATAGATGTTGTTTTTAATTTAGGACTGGTTGTCTTTGAAATTGGATAACAGTAGAATTTATTTCACTCGGGCATGTTTGGTGATGTGGAATTAATTTGGAATAGAAATTATTTAATGCGAGAATAAAATAATTCGCTATTTGTGGTGTTTTTTTAATTTTTAAATTGGAAAATTAATTTTTATTTTTGACTCATAGATTTTAAATTACCACAAAATATATAAGTTTTTCGGGTTCGTGCGTGAATGATTAAGGAATTATAATCTTATTTTTTTTACAATTTTTTTTTATAATTTTTTTTTAATAATTTTTTTTATAATCTTATTTTTTAAGTTAATAATACATATTTTAATTTAAAAATATATAAGTTAAAAATACATATATATTTTAATTAAAAAAACAACAACAAAAATGATAAGTTCAAAAATTAAAAATTAAAAATTAAAAAATAATAAAATAATCCTTATTCCAATTTTACATTATGGATCCAAACGCAGAATAGATTATTCCAACTTTCATTTTGAAGATTAATTAATCTGAAAATAGGTCCTTATTTTAGAATAGACCTATTCTGGATAAGTTAATTCCATGCACCAAATGGACTCTTAGGGTTCGATTGGTTGCTAGAATTAAATAACACTAGAATAAAATAATGCTAAAATTTGATCAAATTCTAGTCCGGAAAATAATTTTTGGAATATGGTTGGAACCGTTTGGTTCACCTAGAATTCACTTGGAATTCATAATGAAAAGATGGAAAATGTTGTTTGCGTATGGATTTCAAAATATTATAAATTTTGCTTTACCCCAAATTCTCATTTAAGTGTAATTGCAATTGATTTTCCAATTCCACCTATTTAGATGGAAGATTCAAATGTTGGTTTTGGGGGTAAATGGGAATTAACAAATCCCTATTTCAGTTTCATGTTTTGAATACAAACATCGAAAATGTCAATTCTGGGATTTCACAGTCTCAATTCTAGTCTAATTCCAGCAAACAAACATCTTGTTTGATTGCTGGAATTGAGTTGGAATTGGGAAATTCAAATACTAGAATTTTCAAATTCGAAATTTTTTTTTAAAATGAAAATGGAATAGGGTTTTCCAAATTCTCATTTTGGCCCAAAATGAACATATGAATCTTCCACTTCAAAAGGTAGGATTGGAAAACCAATTCCAATTCCACTTTTTGATATATCAAATTTTATAAAAAATTTGAGTCCACAAATTGTCGATTGATCTTTTGCCTCTTTCATCCACATATTTGATCGTGTTATTTTGTTGTTTTGCCCTTCTGTGGAGGTCTCCCGGTTGAAATATTTGCAGGTTTTTCTGTCGTATTTTGCTAAATATCTGTGTATTTGCTTTTACTGGTTGTCTTTGATCAAAACATGGTTATATTTGCTCTTTGTATGGTCATTTTTTATTCTCATGGCCATTTTTTATCATTTTCCAGGTGAACCAAACAGTTCCAGCCATATTCAAAAAATCATTTTCCAGATTTAAAACTTCTTGAATTGGCAAATTCCAGTATTATAGAAATCCAGCATTTTGTAATTCCAACAACCAAACGGGCCCGTATTGCAGATAGTATCAACATTTTTAAATGGCATAACATATCATGTTGGTCTAATGGCGGGTTGTAGATGCTGAGTTCAAATTTAAAAAATATATAGGGAAAGGATCTAGTACTTGTATACCCTAATTTCGTGCACCTATAGATCTTAAATTGTATGTCGAATTTTGATGATTTTTTTTTATATGTTTATGTATGCGAGTTAACTGCTTAAAGTTAAGGTTTCAGCTTCTGGGTATTCACAAATCTATCTGTAGAGATTGTCAAACACAGAGTGGTAAAAAATTAGTTATTTTAAAGTGTCGACTGATACTCACTATGTTCTTGCGGTCAATGTCCCAGTAGTCTTTACGAAATGACCCAATAGTGGTGCATAAATGGGTCAATTCCAACCAAAAAAGCTAAATGTGTTGCTCTTTTTGGGACTTTTTAAATATTAGTAATTAGGGGTCAAGGGGACAAGAAGGTCACGGTTATTAGACCCCCTAATAGCTATTGGGTCATTTCCCATATATATTAGTAATTATATTGGTAGATTAATTTATAATATTATTATAATAATATAATATTCATAAATAGATTTATAGATTTCATATGATAGAAAATTATTTTAGAGTGTTGCTATTAGAATTTAACGTGTAGTTTTTGAGTCAAACTCATTCATCCATGTTTTTTTAGAGTGATTCACAAGAATCCATTTCTTGTGAGAATTACAATAAGATAGAAATCGGTTTAATAAATTTTATTGTAAATAATTAAATAAATGAAAATCTAAAATCATTTATAATTGTTAATTCTTTTTTGTCTAAAATTTAAATATTTATCAATAAAATTTAACAATTTCCACCATGAAATGACAAGTGCTTTAGTTGTGAAAAATCTCACTAAATACACGTAGGTTATAAGTTTGAATATGAGCATATCCAATATTCTCATAATGAACCTATAATTCCTTGTAAAAGCAACTACAATCCTTATTACAAAGTTGCAACAAAGCGATTGAAATCAAAATCCATGTAAAAATGCTTACAATGGTTTAAATAATTCTTGTACATGGATGTACTGGCACACATACATTCCAAAGTCAATTTATTTTCCTTTGGTGAATGACAATTCATTCAATATTAAGGAAAGAAATGAACCTCATTAACATTTTGACAATGATGAAGTATACAAATTATCTTGATTATTTGATCATTGAAGAATGTAATGTTTAAGTAGAGTGTAGAGATATGGAATAGCTTGCACACAAAACATCTCTATATAATTTACTATATTTTTATCATGATTGATATAATACTATGTGTGTGCAATAAAACTAGAGTGTTAGGAACATAAAACCAAAGTAATACATTCAACATACTAACTTACTACAACATATATGATTAGACTAAAGAAATACTTAAAACACCAAAATAGTGTTAGAATAACTCAGAGGGGGGTGAATCAGTTATCCACGGTCCCAAATACAAAATGTATATCCAAAAACACTTTAAACAATTTTTTGCAGCTCGGTAACATAGAATAGTAAATTGTCTATGCTTTTACCGATTACCAGTTAATAACTTGTAGTAACTACTGATCAAATCAAATATGCAATATGTAAAGTATGATATCCAATAATCATCATAATCAACACATAACATAAGAGATTTAATGTGGAAACCCTGTAAAGGGAAAAACCACCTGGGATCGGTAGCCCAAAAATTGTTCACTCTTCTGAAGTGAGCTCGGTGAAGAGCCAACCCTGTTAAAGGTTACAAAACACATGGTAAGGTGTGACCTTGTTAGAGGATTTAACACTAACCATTATCGTCCAACCAGCATTCACTATGGGGTTGACAGAATAACAAATGTACATTCTATGAATGACATTACAAGACTTTCTAGTCTACTCGATTAAGAGATTTATCTTATTACAATGGTTAAACTGTAACAATAGGTGATTTGATTACAATACAACTTGATTTGCAGATGTACAAATCTATATTATGCCCATTCAAATCCTCTGATCAATATATCAATTATGTTCAACAATATTCAGTAACTTACTATCTCTAGGTTATAGCTTTCTGACGCTCGATAATCTCTGTAGTTCGGTTCTCCTTAACCAATTTGATGAGGCATGCATGAAGCTTGTTCATGCAATATCTCTACAGTATTCTTTCCTCTGGCATGAGTTTCATAATGAAACCCTAGTCTCTTAAATAGACAAGTAAATTGCTTTCCTTTCATCCCTCAAATTTTGCTGCTTAATCTCCTTCGTTGATTTTTTTGCTTAAACCTTCCTCGGCTGATGTGTCAATAACACATTTCAATTCTGTCCTTTAGATCTTCCTTGAATTTTTCTAGTCATCGATCTTGTAACAAACTTTATCTTTCCACTCCGTGATCATACACTTTACAGCTCATCAACTTCTGTCGGCTAAACTAATCATTTAGTTCTTTTGTTCATTCTCGGTTAACAAAAAAATGCGTCGGTGAACACAAGCTCGGTATATACTATGCTTGGTATACACTACACTACTCGATGTATACTGAAATGTTTCATTAACCGACCACACTGCTTTGTAACATTTTGCTCCCAACTTTATAATAGATTAATGCAACATAATCAAGTCAATAATATGAAGTCATAGACTCATCAATAAGTTACCAAGAGTATTCATTATCCTCATCTGTCATATCCATCTTCCTCCATGTAGATATCTCGGTTCTTCATCTTTCTCTTCTCTTCTACATATGTGTTAGATGTTTGCAACTCCATGATAAGTACTGTCAAAACTAGTTGACATTAATGACAACATAAAACTGATTCAATTATCCTACATAACAGTTCAATGCTCAGTGATCTCTAATCACTTGAAGTTTTTCAATCATGTTCTCAATCAGTTGTAGTTCATCAATCTCTCCCTTTGGCATTGATGAAAACTCAAGCAATATGAAGTATATCATACACATACCAAACATGTATTCTACAACTCTGTAAACAAATGAGGTAGTTCGGTATAAGCTCTCTCTTAGCTTAATATGTTTAATCACTACATTACATAACAGCATTGCAAGTGCAGACTATCTTCTGCAGATATGATCTTTAGCAGCTCTCAGATTCCTTTTGTTTATCTCTCCCTTTATCTTCTTAGATTGTCTCTCCCTTAGATATATGTTCCAGTATTCTCCTTAGTTATCATATTGTTTATCTCTCCCTTTGACAACAATGCCAAAGAAAAAACATAAACCACACAGCTCTTGTAGTAGCCAATTAACTTATTGTTGTCTGGTTCATTCACTATATCTCAGTATACTGATTATACCACTAGTTTCTCAAATCTTTCACAACATTAGACAGAAATCCAAAGTGTGAACTATGTTGCATCAACATGAATGATCTTCTGATAAGATTAGGCTGATGCAACCTCCATATCACATTAGTGACCGGTAGACAGGGGATGGACCCCAAGTCTAGTCCTCAAGTATTCAAATGTATCTTTCGGTAGAGGCTTTGTGAAAATATCAGCAAGTTGCCCTTTAGATGTAACAAATTCTAGCTTCACTTGCTTCTCTTGTACTTGTTCTCTTAAGTAGTGATACTTGATAGATATGTGCTTTGTTTTTTAGTGCATCACTGGATTCTTTGAAATGTTTATAGCACTAGTGTTATCACAATATATAATCACTGGCTTAGTAATTACCTCATTCATTCCTTCTAACACTTGCTTAATATATGCAATATTTGAACAGTTTGTAGTAGCAGCAACATACTCTACTTCGGTTGTAGACTGGGAAATACGAGACTGCTTCTTACTTGTCCAGGTAACAAGTCTTTCACCGAAGAAAAATGCTCCTCTGGTTGTGCTTTTTCTGTCATCCACATTTCCAGCCCAATCAGTGTTGGTGTATACTTTGAGTTCAAACTTGCCATCCTTAGGATGCCATAAACCATAATCTTTTATTTTTTTAGGTATCTTAAGATTCTCTTTGTAGCAACCATGTGTGACTCCCTAGGATTTGCAAAAAATCTTGCAACAATCCCCACAGCATGTGTTATATCTGGTCTACTATGTACTACATACATCAACTTACCAATCATTGATCGCTATAGTGTTTGGTTCACCTCTATAGTTTAATCCTCTTTAGTCAATTTGCATCCTATGACCATCGATGTTCCAACTAGTTTGGCATCTTCCATGCCAAATGTTCTCAATACTTCTTTGATATACTTGGATTGTGTGATGAATATCCCATCATTTTGCTAAATAACCTGCAATCCTAGAAAGAACTTAATCTCTCCAAACATAGACATTTCAAACTCTTTTTTCATCTCATCAGTAAATAATTTACATATGTGATATTGTTCTCCAAAGATAATATCATCCACAAATATTTCAGCAATTAGAATAGTATCATCAGTATCTCTTTTCATATACAAATTATTGTTCTCACTAGTTCTAACAAATCCAATACTTAACAAATAAGTATGCAGCCTTTCATACCAGACTCTCGGTGCTTGCTTCAAACCATACAAAACTTTATGTAATCTACATACCATGTCTTTTTTGTCTGGATCTACAAACCCTTATGGTTGTTCTATGTAGACTTCTTCTTCAAGTGTCCTATTTAGAAATGCATACTTAGCGTCCATTTGATAAACTTTAAATTTCTTATGTGCTACATAGGCCAGTAACATTCAACCTCCTTCTAGTCTAGCAACGGGTGCAAAGGTCTCACCATAGTCGATTCCTTCCTCCTATGCATACCCCTTGCATACTAGTCTGGATTTATTCCTTGTAACCTCTCCATTTTCATTCAGCTTATTTCTGAAGATCCACTTAGTATCGATAACATTCTTATCCTTAGGTCTAGGTACTAAGGTCCATGTCTTATTTTTCTCTATCTATTCAATCTCTTCATTCATTGCATTTATCCACTCTTCATTCTCCAATGCAACTTTAACATTTTTCAGTTCATATTCACAAACTAAGCATGTACCTTGTCTTGACTTACTTCTCATTTGTATGCCAACATGTTTGTTGCCAATGATTTGGTTCTCAGGATGATGTCTTCTGACAAATCTTCCCAGTATTCGATCTCTTCTTTCTTGTTCATCCTGTTCAGGTTCATTTGCTTGCTTGGTAGGTCCTTCCTACTCGTCGGTTTCTCTTTCCTGTTCCTCGGTGTTATTTTTCTACTGACCAGTTGTCACTATCTGCGGCTTCAGTAGATACTTTGGTTGTTCAATGTATGTGCATCTACCATAGTCTTTCGGTTTCTTTATTCTTTCTTCTGCATTCTTGTCATCAAACTCATCAACCCTGACATTAGCACTTTCTATCATTTTATTAGTAACTTTATTTAGACACTTGTATGCATTGTTTTTAGTGGAATATCCAAGAAATATCCCTTCATCACCTTTTGAGTCAAACTTTCCATTTCTTTCATCTTTCAAAATAAAGCATTTACTTCCAAAATTTTTGAAATAACTTACAGTGGGTTTGTGTCCAAACCATAACTCATAGGGTGTTTTGTTAGTGTCCTTATTCAACTATACTCAGTTCAAAACATAAAAAGCTATGCTAATTGCCTCTCTCTAGTATGTCTGAGCAACATTTTTCTCTATCATCAGTGTCCTTGCGCAATCAACAATTGACCTATTCCTCCTTTCAGCAATTCCATTCTGCTGAGGTGTTCTTGGTGTAGAGACCTGTCTTTTTATACCATGCTCATTACAATAGTTAGTAAATTCATCAGAAATAAATTCACCTCCTTTATCAGATCTTAAGCATTTCAATTCTTTACCAGTCTCTTTCTCTACTTTTTCTTTACACCACTTGAACATTTTAAATGCCTCTAATTTTTCTTTCAAGAACATGATAGTCATCAATCTAGTGTAATCATCAACAAAAAGAATGAAATATCTATCTCCATAATAACTCTGTGTTCTCATGGGACCACACAGGTCGGTGTGAACCAACTCAAGTATTTTCTTTGTTGAATAATCTTTGCTTTTGAAACTAGATTTTGTCATTTTACCTTTCTGACACTCATGACACATAACATGATCAAGTTTTGATAAGTTAGGCAGACCTCTAACCTTTTTCTTTTTACTAATCTTAATCATGTTATCAAAGTTTACATGACAACCTTTTATGCCATAACCAAGCATCTTCATTTTTCATCATTAAACAAGAAGACTCTGCATTATCAAGATAAAACAAGTTACCTTTCGATTGTGCTCCTATTCCAACAAGTCTTCCTCCATCATCAAATATTTTTACTTTCTTGCTCTCAAAAGCTACTCAGTGACCTGAATTATTTAGTTGTGCCACACTTAGCAAATTATAGTTTAGTCCTTCTACCCAATAAGCATTATCACATTGGATTCTATCATTTATCAGTAAGGATCCCTTTCCTCTAACCATACAAGGTGTATCATTACCCATTTTTACAGATCCTCCATTATATTGCTCAAGATAATTAAATTTCTCTTCATCACTAGTCATGTGATGTGTACAGCCACTATCTATGATCCATGTATCATTTTTATTAACCTTAGAAATTAATGTTGTTTCTACATACCTTTCTTCTTCCTCAGAATCATCCTTCATAGCAACAAATACCACTTCTACATCATCATGTGAATCAGAATCAGATTCATTTTCTTCAGCAATGTAACATACCTTTTTGCCTTTATCATTGTTGTCTTGGTTGTCTCTGTTGTAGTGTCGGTAACTTCTGTTGCCTCTTCTCCCATAGCTTCCTTCACCAGATCAGTCCTTGTTTCTATCATCTTCTTTCTTGTTTGGACATCTAGCAGCAATATGACCAACTTCTTTGTAGATAAAACATGCTAAAGGTAATTTACCTCTATATCTACCTTTTCCTTTAGGTAATCTCCTAGCCATAAGAGCTTCAAGCTCATCAAGTTCATCATCAGTATTGCTATCACTATCATCCTTATTATTTCTACTACTAGACTTATCGATCTTCAGAGAAGTCATAAAAGCAGATTCAACAGTTGGTACAACACTATTATCATAGTTGTTCAGTTCAAAATTTGTTAGCTTTCCAATCAGATTATCAAGAGTGAGAGTACTGTTAGGTGCTGACCTATTTTCATGTATTGCAGATATTCTAATTGCATAAACAGACAATAAAGTCCTTAGAATTTTGCTTACCACAGTATCTTCATCAATAACACCATCAGATCCTCTGATAGCGTGAACTACCTCCTTTATTTGGTTTGTGTACTACACAATGTTTTCTCCTTCTTTCATCTTCATATCATCGAATCTTCCTCTTAAACTTTCAACTCTGGCTCTCATGACATTTGTATCACCACTATAAACCAGAGCAAGTTTATCCCACATATCCTTAGCAGTAGTGCAATCTTTAATATCTTCAAACTCAGCATCTGTCAGAGCAGCAACAATCTCCATCATAGTAATGTTATGCTCATGTCTATCTCTTAGTTGATCAAGAGTCAAAGGTTCAGTGGGTGGTGCAATGTAGCCATTCTCTAATAGTGTGAGGGAAGAATTCCCAATTCCAGATATATGCAGTTTCATTTGACTTTGCCATATTGTAAAGTTGTCCTTGTTCAGCTTTGGCACATCCCTCTTATACATTTTATGATCTTTATGTTGAAGTCCTTAAAACTCTGTTCCAAGCAACCAATAAGCTCTGATACCAATTGTTAGAATAACTGAGAGGGGGGTGAATCAGTTATCCACAGTCCCAAATACGAAATGTATATCCAAAAACACTTTAAAAAAATTTATGTAGCTCGGTAACATAAAATAGTAAACTGTCTGTGCTTTTACCGATTACCAGTTAATAACTTGTAGTAACTACCAATCAAATCAAATATGAAACATGTAAAGTATGATATCCAACTATCATCACAATCAACACATAACACAAGAGATTTAACGTAGAAACCATATAAAGGGAAAAACCACTTGGGACCGGTAACCCAAAAATTGTTCACTCTTCTGAAGTGAGCTCGGTGAAGAGCCAACCCTGTTAAAGGTTACAAAACACATGGTAAGGTGTGACCTTGTTAGAGGATTTAACACTAACCATTGTCGTCCAACCAACATTCACTATGGGGTTGATAGGATAACAAATGTACATTCTATGAATGACATTACAAGACTTTCTAGTCTACTCAGTTAAGAGATTTATCTGATTACAATGGTTAAACTGTAATAGAATGTGATCTAATTACAATAAAACTTGATTTGTAGATGTATAGATCTATATTATTCCCATTCAAATCCTCTTATCAATATATCAATTCGATTCAACAATATTCAGTAACTTACTGTCTCTCGATTATAGCTTTCTAACGCTCAGTAATCTCTGCAGTTCGGTTCTCCTTAACTAGTTTGATGAGGCATGCATGAAGCTTGTTCACGCGATATCTCTGTAGTATTCTTTCCTCCGGCATGAGTTTCATAATGAAACCCTAGTCTCTTAAATAGACAAGTAAATTGTTTTCCTTTCATCCCTCAAATTTTGCCGCTTAATCTCCTTCATTGATTTTGCCGCTTAAACCTTCCTTTGTTGATGTGTCAGTAACACGTTTCAATTATGTCCTTTAGATCTTCCTTGAATTTTGCTAGCCGTTGATCTCATAACAAACTCTATCTTTCCACTCTGTGATCATACACTTTACAGCTCATCAACTTCTGTCGGCTAAAATAATCATTTAGTTCTTTTGTTGATTCTTGGTTAACAAAGAAATGTGTCGGTGAACACAAGCTCCCTTTATACTATGCTCGGTATACACTACACTACTCGGTATATACTAGAATGCTTCATTACCCGACCACACTGCTTTGTAACATTTTGCTCCCAACTTCATAACAAGTTAATGCAACATAATCAAGTCAACAATATGAAGTCATAGACTCATCAATAAGTTACCAAGAGTATTCATTATCCTCATCTGTCATATCCATCTTCCTCCATGTAGATATCTCGGTTCTTCATCTTTCTCTTCTCTTCTATAGATGTGTTAGATGTTTGCAACTCCATGATAAGTACTGTCAAAACTAGTTGACATCAATGACAACATAAAATTGATTCAATTATCTTACATAACAGTTCAGTGCTCGGTGATCTCTAATCACTTGAAGTTCTTCAATCATGTTCTCAATCAGTTGTAGTTCATCAAATGGGCCTAAGAATATGCAAACCTCTTAAACCTTAAGTCCTCATTGATTTGAAGCTTTGGCCAAGATTGGGTATTTGTGCTTAATGATACATTGCTCAAGCTTCGATGAGATTTTGAGATGATTTGGGCATTATAAGGCTATGTGTCTTACTTTTGAATCTCAAATGGACATTTTGATATTGCATGAAAAGGTGGATAATTTGTGAAGGAATGAGAACTCAATTTATAGGTGAAGGGGAGGGCAAATGAAGGGTCAAGATTGAAATCTTATGGATGGTCCAGATGCATTTGAAGGTGAGTACATCGATTGTGCTTCTTCAAACTCATAGCCTTGTGACAAATGTCACAAGGAGAGAGCTTGAGAGGACATTAGGGTATGGGGAGATATGTCATAAAGGTACATTGTCTCAAATCTCAAAGTTCAAGCCTTGAGGGTTATGACCATTTTGGGAAGAGGGAATGGGGGACAAATGTGTAAAAATGTAGTTGAGGGTGTAAGGGCATTTAAGGTTGACAAGTGGAGAGAGAGGTGGGATTGGAGTTGACAAGACATGAGGTTGACTTTGGTATGGCTTAGGATTTCTTAATCCTTGTGATTAAGGTTGTGCAAATGTTTAGTGGGTGATTAGGTTTGGATTAGAGGGAAAGTGAGAGATTATGAAAAAAGTGATTGGAGGAGAGAATGAGTGGAAGGTTAGATTAGCTAATAAAAGGTAATTAGCTAATTAAGTGGGGTTAGCATGTGTGAAGGGGTTGGGTTGAGGTGGAGCCATGAGTTAAGTGGTTGGAGGAAGGTTAGATTAGGGGTCAAAATTAAGAGCCATGTGCTCAAATAAATTAAATAGGAATTGTTTAATCATGGGAGGAATAAAGATGTTTGTGAATTAATTTAATTAGATAAAGATATTTATTTAAATTAATAGAGGAATGAGATTTAATTAATTAAATGGTTATAGGTTGTCATTAGATTAATTGGACTATAATTAATTAACTAATGGGATGACATAAATTAATTAAATATTAAATATTTAATTAATAATGCCCTAGGAGAGAACTAAATTTGATTATAATAATGTTAATCAAATTTAGGTGCTTACATTTTGCCCCTTTTTGAAATAGTGTTAAAATAACATTATTTTTAAAATATTTAATTTTGACGACATGAAGGATAAAAGGAAACAAAGTTGCCCCATACTGTGGGAAAAGACACTGGTTAGACTAGAGGTGATGTCCCCTCAAGAGGGTGGCGGGGAAAGAGAAAGAGGACCAAACATCATCTTGAAAGTAAATTTTTCTGTAGTGAGATAGAAGAAAAAGGACGGGGAACAGACCTTAATAATGCGATTAGAATGCAAAATAAAGGGTCTGGGAAGAAGAAGGGTGATAGAAGATCACTCAAGGGTTGAGATCTAGTGAAAAAAGGACCTTATAAGGGTAGGGGTCCAAAAATGAGTTCATTTGCACACATAGTTTTTAGAAAATAGAGCTCTAAGAGTTTGTTAGCATTTTTAGAGTGAGAGGAGCGATGGCACTATTGCCAAAATTTTCACCTATGGGCTCAATCAAGTAGAGCCATTATGTTTCAAATCAAATGAGGTACTTTTTGGTTTCTATTCTACATCATGTGCTTTTAGTATCGAATGCATAACTTCAAAATTACTTCATGAACAAAATTGTTACATTTAATGAAGAAAATGTCATAATATAGAAATAACACTTTGCAAATATTTTTTGAAAATATAATTTTTTTCATCAAAGTATTATATTAATGCTACACACAATCCGTGAAACTAGCTAAAAAATATATCATTGTATTTTCATCTTGAAATAATACATGAATATGTTAAGGACAAGGATGTAAGAATAGAGGCTAGTCATTGTCTATGAATGACTGACAAGAATGGAAGGAAGTTGTAGGTTGTTGTCCTCGCTTGATTTTTTAGGTCCTCATTCCTTGTTGCCCCGAGCCTAAAAAAATGTAAATCAATGTGTTAGAACATAAGGTTCTAAGCAATGACCATACACTATTCTTACACATTTGCCCACATATATGTATCATCTCAAATCTAAAAGATATTTTATTTCCAACTAGTTTTCTTTATGTATAGTTGTCTATCCTGTAGCATGTGGAGTAAAATGTGGTTCCCATGAGAGTTGAGCCCATCGTGCTATATGATAAAAAAATGAATCCATCAAGAATAGTGCGATGAATGTGATCAGTGTAATAAAATTTTAATGAAAGTAACATCAAATATAAAACATTGAGTGCAAAGGCAGTAGGGTCACATTCAAATAGTGAACATATGTTAAAAGGTGGATTATGCTTCAAGATAGTGACAAGTGTATTTGAGCATCATCATCATATAGAAGCATCCAATCTCGTGTATAATTCATAACATATATGTCAATGCATTCATAATTGTCATTTATGTTGTGGGTAAATAAAGAATATATAGATTCTCAAATATGCATTAGATCTTAGAGTAAACAACATGGGCAATTTGATGTGGAGAACACAAAAAAAGATATGGTTGTATATAGTACAGAGGTTATCATTGCCACAAGGATACCAAAAAAATGAGAAGACAGTGCAAGAATGATATGTTGTCATAAAAATATTAACGAAGGTATCAAAGATTATGATAGCCACACATATACTTGCAATATTTCATGATTCTTGGGACATTCCAAAGGTTACATCTTGATGGAATACAGTCATAAATTACAGTAATAACAGTGGAACAAATTGATCAATCTATGGAAGAATAGATCTATCCATTAATAGAAACGATTAGGAAATGCTCCAAGTTTGACAAAATGCAATTAAACCCTTAGATATGTAGCTAAAGGGGTATAATGTGTAGTCACAAGCATAAAACATTACGAAGAAAGTATATCATTTATGAGAGAATAGTCACAAAGTGCAAACGAAAATTGATTTTACCCTTTAAATTCTAGTATGAACACAAAAATCAAAAGTATGTTTCTTTTATTTTGCCATAAAATATTATGAGAGGTTCCTCTGGTTTAAAAGGAAGTAGTGAGTTTACATATAAAAGCATCAAATTTGTGAATGTAAAGACAATCTTACGACTTTAAAAGGAACAATAGTGAGTTTCTATTATCAAAAAAATCCAGTCCAGAGGCTACACATTGCACAATTTGTCAGGGACAACATCAAAGCCAACATAGCAGTGAATTCATCAATAGAAAGGAAATGACATCAAAATAATGATATTCATGATTTTAAGACAGAGCTATATATATCCAAGGACCAAGACTCATTTATTTACCAAGTCTTTGTGTGTTTCCTGTAGCAGATATTAAAAAAAATGTAACCAATTTGCAAGGTTTTTTTTTAAGACAAAGTGGCCGAAAAATGTCACAAATCAGACCATGCCATTTTCGTTTGTTGAAAATATTCAAATTCTCTATAAAGTCTTTATGGGGTCAGTGGTGAATGAACAACAAAGAGGAAAGAATGATCTTAATATCCTTGTGACAAAGAAAAAGCCAGTTGCGACCCACAGAGGAATATACAAATGTACAAGATTCATTGCAAGAAGTAAATAGAGAAAATCAAGGTACTTCAATATTTTTCTAAGCAAATAGAGCTCAAAGGAATACATTTTTTTTGCAAAGATGAAGAATCTTACACACAAGACCACAAAATCTGCAATAGACGGCTCCAAAAGAACCATAAAATGGCTTGAAATCTTCAGAAAAAATCTCATGATTTGCGAATGCCTCCATCAAATCCGCTCAACAGAGTCTCAAAAAGCTTCAAATTCAAGCCAATTTTCATAGAAACCCTCATGGTAGTGCCCAGGCAGAGCTCCAACAACAAAAAAGAAAGACAAAATGAAAAGAAATGAAGTCTTTTTAGGGTTGGAAATACCCTATATGCTCTTTGTCGAAGGAAAGGCATTTTGCCTTATTTTATTTCCATCTCCTTTCAAATAATACCCCCGTGGGTACAAACTTTATTAAGTTCAAAAGTGATAATGTTTTATCACTTTTTTTGCTATGTTTCCACGATTATAAAGTATAAAAGCTAAACTATATTATTAAAATGATATTATAATATATAATTTTATTATAGTGTAAATAAAAAACCAAAATATGGAAAATAGGCTTTAAAAGTAAGAGGCTCACTAATAAAAACCAATATATCATCTTGGTTTTCCTTTAGCCCCCACAAAGTGAGAGGCTCACTTTTCAATAACCTTGGGTTTCTGATGCAGGAACATCTTAGGTTTTTTGGCAATCTTGCATCAACCAAAAATATTTGTTTTCCTATTTTCCAGTTTGTAACAGTCTCAGAGTTTGTTGTTGCGTTCCTTTAGTTCGGATCTCTGGTTGTTGTGGACTTTATGTGATGAAGGGTGCTCCCCTTAATACCACAAACACATAACATAAACAGAGAAACAACAACAATTTGCAAGAACAGAAAATGGGCTTCTTATTATCTTCACAAATGTGGAATTACAAATTTCAGAATTACAATATGCAAAGCCACATGGGCATTCCCTTTACAATATTCTATAGGACAAAGCGTCGAATCATTACCCAGATCTACCCAAAACTGCCCTAGACAACACTACGGGCCTTCTTTATATAGGCATTTTCCACCGCCCGAGAAGGTTCCAGAAATTTAGTCCTTAGGGCCGACCAAACTTAGACTTATTTTATTTTTCAATTTATTATATCAAAGTCAGCTCAAAATAACTTTTGAAACCCAAACAAAAATTTTGAAGGAAAATTATTTTCCGCCATTTCAGGTGGCCTAACTTCTGGAGACCATAAGTCATCACCAGTTGACTCGATTGACTATTATGATCCCATTTCGGAAAGGCCGCGAAGCGCTCTACAGGCCTAGCTCACACAAGCACCTATCACCCAAACTTTTGACCTCATCTAGGGCCTCTAAAGCCTTCAAAACTAAGTTCAAAGTTTTTGTACCCTACTGTCAATACCGAAAATCTTCAATATCTTCAAAACTAGACCTGATCTAGCCATGAAACTTTACTGGCAGACTGATATGACTGAGATGAACCTCCACATGTAAAATCAAAACATTCCGAGATCGTATGACCAACTTACTAAAAATAGCAAGTTTCCATAAATAGGAGCTCTGCACAAGATAACCCTTATTGAATACAAAAATAGAAATATTTTTTTTGGGTGATGCAAGATTGCTCTTACACCCAGGATGCTCCTGCATCAGACGCCCGGGGTAATTTGAGAAGTGACCCCGTCACGTCTTAGGTGTGTAGAGGAAAACCAGGATGGTTAACCTCCTCCTTTGTTAGCCATGATGAATCTTCAACAGGTCATCCTTTCCACTTGACCAGATATTCTTCATATGTCATGTTCCTTGTGCTTCTGCCAACACGACTATCTAGTATATCCTCAATCTCTTTGGTATCTGAACTAGTTGCTGGAATACTCCATTGTGCTGCTGTGATCTCATCTTCAACACCTCCCTCATGATACTCTGTCAGATCTAAAATGTTAAACACTGGTGAAATATTCAGCTCAGTAGGCAATTCTACTTCATATGCATTTCCTGAATCATGCTTCTTCAGTATTTTACATGGTCCAAACTTCTTCATTTTCAATTTGTTATATGTACCAATTGGAAATCGCTCCTTCCACAAATGAACCATGACTTCATCTCCAACCTAAAATTCTTTATGCCTCCTCTTCTCATTTTCCTTAGCCTTATACTGTGCATTCATCTTGGTAATGTTCTTCCTCACCTCCTCATGGATGTTCTTCAAATGTTCTACAAAATCCTCAGCTTCAGCACTACTTATTTCTCCTTTATCTATCCTTCTCAACTCAGATGCATTTCTGGGACTACTTCCATATACAATCTAGAATGGTGATTTACCAGTACTCCTGTTGACAGAATTATTGTATGCAAATTCTGCTTGTGGTAAAATCAAATCCCATCTTGTCGGCTTATCTCCAACCAAACATCTCGGCAAATTTCCCAAACTCCTATTCACCACCTTTATTTTTCCATTAGTCTATGGATGATGTGATGATTAAATGAACTGAATTTCAAATCTATCTTCAGCTTCTTCCACAATGTTCGCTAGAAATAGCCTACAAACTTGGTGTCTCGATCTGAAACTATGGTCTTTGGCAAACCATGTAGTCTCACTACTTCTCTGAAAAACAATTCTGCTACATGAACAACATCATTAGTCTTCTTGTAGGAAATGAAATGTGTCATCTTCAAAAATCTGTCAACCACCACAAAAATTGAATCATGTCCCCGCTGAGTCCTCGGTAAATCAAGAAAAAATTCCATATTGATATCCTCCCAAGGCTTCTCTGGTACAGGTAATGACTGATATAACCTTGTATTCTACTTCACTCCTTTTGCCATTTGACATACTCTGCAACTCTGTACAAACTTCTTGACATCTTGCTACAACTATGGCCAATAATAATTCTCACCAACCAAAGCAAGGGTTTTATCACGACCAAAATGTCCAGCCAATCCTCCGCTATGCTTCTCCTTGATGAGATTCTCCCTTATAGAACTTTGTGGAATACACAACTGACTCCCTCTGAATAACATATCATCCTGAATGATAAAATCCAACCACTTTGTTATGTCTAGAGTAACAGGTTCTTTACAAGCTTTCCAAGCTTCACCAAAATCAAGATCCTTGGGATACAAATTCTTGAGTTCCTTGAACCCACTCACCTCAATCTGCATTTCTATCAGCAGTAGTTCCCTCCTGCTAAGAGCATCTGCAACCCTGTTAGACTTTCCACTCCTGTGTTTCAAAACAAATGTATAACTCTACAAAAACTCAACCCATTTCAAATGCCTCTGATTCAACTTTCCTTGACTATTCAAATATTGCAAAGCTTGATGATCAATATACAAAACAAACTCCTTAGGAAGCAGATAGTGTCTCCACTTCTTCAATGCCTGAACTATAGCATAAAATTCCTAATCATAAACATAATACTTTCTCTTGGCATCATTTAACTTCTCATTGAAATAAGCAACAAGTTTACCTTCTTAGCTCGTAACAACTCCTATTGCAGTACCGCTATCATCACAGTCTACTTGAAACACCTTATTAAAATTTGGAAGTGCTAAAACATGTTCTGTAACTTTTTGTTTCAACAACTGAAAACTCTTTTCTACCCCATTAGTCCAATTAAACTCTTTTCTATCTCCTCATTGTTTCAATCAAGGGTCCACAAATACTGCTAAAATTTCTGATAAACTTTCTGTAAAAGCTAGCCAAACTGTGAAAAGATCTTACCTCAGTAGCACTCCTTGGAGTAGGCCATTCAAGGATAGCCTGTACTTTCTCTGGGTCCATTTTTAGACCTTCTGCTGAAACTACAAATCCTAAATACACTAACTCTTTCTTCACAAAAATGCACTTCTTCAAGTTAATCAACAATTTCTCTTCTCTCAGTTTCTCAAGCACCATACGAATATGCATCATATGCTCCTCCAATGTCTTACTAAAAATCAAAATATCATCTAGGTAAACAATGACAAACTTACCCAGAAATTCTTTTAGAACCTCGTTCATGAGCTGCATGAAAGTGCTTGGTGCATTGGTTAGCCAAAAAGGCATGACTAACCACTCATACAGTCCTTCCTTTTTCTTGAAGGTAGTCTTCCATTCATCTCCTTCTCTAATCCGAATCTAGTGATATCCACTTGTCAGATCTGTCTTTGAGAAATACACAACCCCACTCAAACAATCCATAATATCATCCATCTGTGGCAATGGAAACCTGTACTTGATTGTGATCTTGTTTATTGCCCTAGAGTTTGTACACATCCTCCATTCTCCATTCTTCTTTGGTGCTAATACCGCTGGTACAATACAGGGACTCAGACTCTCTTGAATCAACCCCTTCTACAATAGCTCATGTACTTGTCTATTTAGCTCTTCACTTTTTGCTGGTGTCATTCTATGTGCTACCTTATTTGGCAAACTGGCTCCTGGAATCAGGTACATTTGATGACTGATCTTCCTTACTGGTGGTAATCCATCAGGTACATTATCGGATACAATATCCTGAAACTCATTCAACAAATCTGCAACTTCTATAGGCACATCTTCTACTTCCTCTTTACCAGCTTTTGGAATTAAAGCAAAACACACATGCTCATGCCTCATACCATCTAGGAATTTTCTTCCATCAATAAAAGTTATTCTTGCACTACCACATACCTTTTCTTCTGTGTCATTCAATGGCTTTAGCTTATGTCACACTCCATCCTTTGTCAAGGAATAGGTATTCACACGACCATCACGTACAACACACCTGTCAAACTACCATGGTTTACCCAACAACATATGACATGCATCCATAGATATGATATCACATAGTACCTCATCATGGTATCCGCCAATCTTGAACTTTACTAGGCATTGTTCATTAACTATGACCTTGCAGTCATCCTGCACCCAGGCAATTCGGTATGGATGTGGGTGTTTCTATCTCTTGAGCTTCAACTTTGTCACCATCTCTTCTAACACCAATTTTTTAGTGATTCCACTATCAATAATCACATCACAACACTTACCCTCACACTTGCAGCTGGTGCGAAATAGGCTCCTCCTTTGCTCAGGTTCATTCTCACCACTCAACAAGACTCTTCTATTAATCAATGTTTCTCCTCTTTCAGCATCTTCACAATGTGATGATCTGGCATCTTCATCTACATGTGTAACTCTGGCCTGGCCTTCATTTCTCCTATCTGTTCTTCCTTGGCATTGAGGACATTCAAATGCCCTATGACCTTCTTCTCCATAGTGAAAACATGTTCCACGGAAGCCTCCTCTTTCTAATCCTTGTCCTCTTCCTCTCTGATCTCTATTATTTTGATCTTGGAAATGATTGGAATTGTTTCCTCACTGATTCTGACTGCTACTAGCCGCATCCTTCTTTTTTAGATCTTCATTTCTACCTCCATATGACCGTCCACCAGATCTTCCACCATGACCTCTTTCATTTTGTCTGCTCTCAAACTTCTTGTTCAACGTTTCCTCTACTTTTAGGGCAAATTGGTATGCCTCTTCAATACTGTTCATTTGAACCAAATTCAGCTCCTCCTGAATGCTTGACCTCAACCCATTAAGGTAACAGGCAACTTTCTCCTTATCAGCTTCCACATGGCTTGTTCTGATGAGGATTCGATAGAACTCCTCTATATACTCCTGAATAGATCTTCCTGCTTGCTTCAAACTTTGCATCTTCTTCAGTAGGTCAAGCTCATAATCAACAGGAATGAACTGTCGCTTCAATTTATCCACCATCTGATCCCATCTTGTGATTTTATCTTTCCCTCTTCTATTTCGCTCCAATTGAATCTCTTGCCACCAGATCTTCGCATGACCCTTCAGTCTGGCCTTTGCAAACTTGACCCGATCAGGATCCTTAATATCTTCATACTCAAAATATTCTTCACATTCATTGATCCAGTCGATCAATTCCTCTGGGTTAAGATTCCCTGAAAATGTAGGAACCTCGATCTTAGGTCTTTTCCCGATCTTGGAAATGGCCTGGAAAAGCCTTTCTTCCTCTTGATTCAAAACTTTGATTTCTACTTCTTGATCATCATTTCCTTCTTTGGCTTCATCCTCACTTTCGTCTCTAACATTAAGATTCATTCCTCTGCAAATCTCTTCTTGAAATGCTCGCACTTGTCTCTAGAGCTCTCTAACCTCAGGTGTCACGACACCAACTCTTCCGCCACATTCCTTTTGTGGAGGTATTTTCACGCGTATCACTGAAACCCTAACCACGGTCCTAGTGAAAACTGTCTCATAGTCGGCGATCTGTTTACACACTCAGTAACTCCTGCTCTGATACCACTTGATGAAGGGTGCTCCCCTTAATACCACAAACACATAATAGAAACAGAGAAACAACAACAATTTGCAAGAACATAAAATGGGCTTCTTATTATCTCCACAAATGTGGAATTACAAATTTCAGAATTACAATATGCAAAGTCACATGGGCATTCCCTTTACAATATTCTATAGGACAAAGCCTCGAATCATTACCCAGATCTACCCAGAACTACCCTAGACAACACTAGGGGCCTTCTTTATATAGACATTTTCCACCGCCCAAGAAGGTTCCAAAAATTTAGCCCTTAGGGCCGACCAAACTTAGAATTATTTTATTTTTCAATTTATTACATCAAATTCGGCTCAAAATAACTTTTGAAACCCGAACATAAATTTTGAAGGAAAATTATTTTCCACCATTTCAAGTGGCCCGACTTTCGGAGACCATAAGTCATCACCAGTTGACTCAATTGACTATTATGACCCCGTTTCAGAAAGGCCGCAAAGCGCTCTACAGGCCTAACTCGCGCAAGTGCTTGTCACCCAAATTTTTGACCTCATATAGGGCCTCTAAAGCCTTCAAAATGGAGTTCAAAGTTTTTGTACCCTACTGCCAATACCGAAAATCTTCAATATCTTCAAAACTAGACCTGATCTAGCCATGAAACTTTACTGGCAAGCTGATATGACTGAGATGAACCTCCACATGTAAAATCAGAACATTCTGAGATTGTATGACCAACTTAATAAAAATAGCAAGTTTCCATAAATAACAACTCTGCACAAGATAGCCCTTATTGAATACAAAAACAGAAATATTTTTTTTGGGCGATGCAAAATTGCTCTTACACCTAGGATGCTCTTACATCATTATGGCATGTCCCTTGCATCATGTCAAACCTTCACCTAGGTTCACACCTCGATTGGTTACTTCATTTTTGAGTTCTCATGGATTATTGATGGGACTTAATTGTTCTTCACGTTTCACGACCAGCTTGTATTTTCTAAGCTAGTGAAGGAATTTCCTGGTCGATGAAGCTTTGTGGCTCATTTCCTGATGTTGCTACAATTTTGGTTGACCTACTTGAGGGATCACAATATATATCTTATCTATTGGAGGGTGATCCTTATGATTAGATCATGACCTATATTTTGTATTGTGTTTTCTTCTCATTGGGAATTGTAATCTTTCTAGGCCGACTTGAGGCTTGCGAATCTATATAAATAAAGGCAAGTATTCCTAATTTAGGGAGCCCTTAGAAGATTAGCTCCCAGAATCTTGAAGCTAAACATATTGTAAGGATTTTGATCTACAATCAGGTGTGTATGCCTAGAATGCAAGATTACATATTGCAGGTCCATTGTAATTGATTTTTTGATAATGTGAAGGTTGATCTTGCTTGTCTCTCAATTGTTCTTTTTTTTTTTCATTGTGTAACTCTTGCTACATGGATTAGACATATCTCTTTGAGGTCCCTATGTCCATGATTGCACAAAATATTGAAATCTTGATGTTCATGACAACTTGGTGATAAGAGCCTTTAAGATGCGAGGGCATGCTGTCTCATCTTAGTGATAGGGAAGGAGAATATGTTATTCTTGTTTGAATGGAAATACAAATGAAGAACTATTTGTATTCAAGATTTTAGTATTTGACGTTAATAATTTCTTATTTTGTGGCATATGAGTTCCTTCGAAGGTGCACGTGATGATAACCTAACGTGTTTTCCACACTACGCAAATAACACAATATGTTTTTTACATTGCCAAGACCTCAGTGCATCACTGAGATATCTTTCTGAGTCTATTTGACATGTGTTTGTTGTTACCATTGAAAAACACGATGTGTTTTCCACATCAACAAGACATGAGTGCATCGCAGTGATATTTTCTTGAGTTTGTCTGATTAAAAAACTTAATATGTTTTCCACATCAACAAGACTTAAGTGCATCATTAAGAAATTTTCTTAAGTCTTTTTGACATGTTCTTGTTATTTCCATTGAAAAATACAATGTATTTTCCACATCAACAAGACATGAGTGCATCACTGAGATTTTTTCTTGAGTCTATTTGATGAAAAACTTGATGTATTTTTCACATCGAAAAGACATAAGTGCATCACTGAGAAATTTTCTTAAGTTTGTCCAATATGTGTTTGTTGTTGCCATTGAAAAACACTATGTGTTTTTCGCATCGACAAGACATGAGTGCATTGCTAAGATTTTTTTTTGAGTCTATTTGATAAAAAACTCAATGTGTTTTCCACATTGGCAAGACATAAGTGCATCACTGAGAAATATTCTTAAGTTTTTTCGACATGTGTTTTTTGTTGCCATTGAAAAATGCGATGTGTTTTCCACATCAACAAGACATGGGTGTTGCACTAAGATATTTTTTTGAGATTGTCCAATGAAAAATTCGATGTGTTTTCCACATCAACAAGACATAAGTGAATCGTTGAAGAATTTTCTTATGTCTTTCTGACATATGTTTTATGTTGTTATTTAAAAACTTGATGTGTTTTCCACATTGGCAAGACATGAGTGCATCACTGAGATATTTTCTTGATTCTATCTGATGAAAAACTTGATGTATTTTTCACATTGGCAAGACATAAGTGCATTATTGAGAAATTTTCTTACTTATGTCTGACATGTGTTTGTTGTTGCCATTGAAAAACATGATGTGTTTTACATATCGGCAAGACATGAGTGCATCATTGAGATGTTTTCTTGAGTTCGTCTGATGAAAAACTCGATGTGTTTTCCACATTGGAAAACTTGTGTTTTCCACATCGAAAAACCATAAGGGAATCGCTGAGAAATTTTTTTAAGTCTGTTTGACATGTGTTTGTTGTTGTCATTGAAAAACATGACGTGTTTTCCCCATTGGCAAGACATGCATGCATTGCTAAGAAATTTTCTTAATTTTGTCTAACATGTGTTTGTTATTGCCATGGAAAAACATGATGTGTTTTCCACATCAATAAGACATGAGTGCATCGTTGAGATATTTTCTTGCGTCTGTCTAATGAAAAACTCTATGTTTTCCACATCAATAAGACATAAGTGCATCGTTGAGAAATTTTCTTAAGTCTTGGACATGTTTTTACCATGATGGTAATTGTTGATTATTTTATTGAGTCATTATTTTTAAGTAGATGCCAAAAAAAGATAATTTGTTTCTTATGCTCTGCTTTGATATATTTTCCTCAAATACTGATCCATTATTTTTAAGTAGGTGTTGAAAAAGCTAATTTGTTTCTTATGCTCTCTATTTTGATAAATGTTTAGGTTCTAAACTACCACCAGGGGTTATTCTCTCTCTCTCTCTCTCTCTCTCTCTCTCTCTCTCTCTCTCTCCCTTTCAAAGTTGGACAATACGAAATATAATTGTTTTGTTTTAAAATTTCCTTTTATTCATGCTAGTTTTGATTTTTTTTGTAGTTTATATTTAATAATACGTATAGAATGTGAGTTTTATAGTATAAATATATAATTTAATTCATTTTTATTTTTATTTTTAAAGTTTAGAAATTATATGAACATAATTATATGATATTTATTTAAATTTCACTGATAATTATGTTTTTATTATATAAAATTAGAAAGTTTATCATCCAAATTTATTTCATTTAGTTTATAATATCTATATACTTTTTTATATATTTCATAAATTTAATTTAATAATGAATAATACAAATAAATCTATCTAATAATTTAAAACCATTGTATTTAATTGGGATTTAAAACTATTTGGACCAATTAGAATATAGTATTTTTCTATTTTATTACAAAATTTATTTTTTATAGTATAAATGTATATTTCTTAAATTTTTTAATTACAAAAAAATAATTTGTAGAACCCCAACTGATATGAAAAAATCATATAAACACCTTGTATAAATTTAATAACTGAGCAATGTTTTGGGTTCAAATATACCTTATGAAATCTTCATATTCTTGTTTTTAATCAACAACTCCTAGGCAGACCCGATCACACATCCAAATCACATTATTTGCAATACCCAACCAATATCTGAAAAAAAACATGAAAAAAAAAACATTTATCTCATAAATAATAAATAACTTATCTGGAGCAACGCAGAAATGGCAAGGAGCGCAAAAATTGCAGGGCAAGAGCACCATAAAAATTGCAGGCTCAATTGTTGAATCATAATAGTAATGTTTGGCTTTCTTGGTTTTAGTTTTTTATTTTGTATTTGTATTATTTAACAACTTATTGTGTATTTATTATTTTATATATTGATTGAATTATATATTTCAAATTTAAAATGTAGATAATGTATTGTAATTTAATTCATATTATTATTGAAATTTATAATATAGATATAACCTTTAGTCTAGATTATTAATTCAAATTAATTAATTAATCAAATATAATATAATAGATATTTTTTAATCATTTAGATTAAATTTTACTAATATATTATAATTGTTTATAATTAATTATTAAATAAAAGTTAGTTATATGTTAATATTGATTTAAGTCTACTAATATCATATATTTTAAAAGTATAAATTATTATTTATATTATAATCAATATAAATATTTATATTTATATATAAATCACTATTTGAAATGATATTTAAATGGTAATTTAAAAAAAAATGTTATCTAATAAATTTAAAATCTTCAATGATATAATAAAGTTTAAAGTTTTATTGATTCTTGATTCTTGATTCATTCTAATTAAGATAAATAATGATGCTTCAAACACATTAAAAAAAATACTCCCTCTTTTATATATTGACTTTAATTTTTAGTTTGAAATTATCTATAATATGTAAATTTTGAATGTAATTAATATTTATACATTAAAATATATTTTTGGTAACACATTGATAGAAATATTTATAATCAACTTACAATAATTAATAAAAAATATAAGTCAATTTAGTTATAAATATAATTTCTAAGGAACATTATTTAAATATCAATAGTATTTATTTGTCAAAATTATTTTATTTCACTATAACATTATTGAGAGATAATAATATTTAATTCAAGGGTATCTTTTAAAATTAAATTATTGAGAAATGAAGGGAAGTTAATTCGTCAAATTTATTTGATTGATTGTAAATAAGGAAGTTAGTTAAAAGGGAATTTATTATCAAAATTATTGATTTTGATTAACATGAATGATAATGTTTACAAATTTCAAAAGCATTTCATCATTAGTTTTGTAAGTTCTTATGAATCTCTACTCATGAAACATGGGTGTCTCATTCAAAAATTGTACTAATAGTAATATCCCAAGTGACTTAACATGGAAAATATTTTATATTTATTTGAGTAGTTACATGATAATATAGTCTTATGGACAAGATATTTTTAGTAGTGGTAATTTTTTATTAATAAATCAATTGAATAAAATCTAATTATATAAATTTAAAATTTAATTCTAGTATATTTTCTAA